>CM046965.1:15510743-15990933 GCA_025698475.1 Gossypium anomalum | reverse complement strand
TTGGGAGAGGAAGTTCAAGAGATGCAGTCATCTAAAATTTGGAATTAGAAGAGAATAAAGGGTTGAAAGCTAAGGTCCTACTATTGAGTTAGAGGAGCTAAAAGGTAAGGTTGAAGATTTGGAAGTGGCATTTGCATGATGGTGAACTCGGATTTGAGTAGTCTGAGGCACAAAAAGATTGTATAAAGAGGCTCCATCAGTTAAAGGAAAAGTCTTGGATGGATTACTTTATTGGGAGGCTATAGCCCAAATCGAGAGGAAGCTATTGAATATGTTTGAGACTTTGCGGATGTCTGGTGATCGTTGAGTATGATGTATGAGTCGGAGTGTTATGAAGGTTAAAGTTAGCCTTTATTAGATAAAGTTAGAACTTTGAGCATTATGGCAAAGGCGTATATGTAATCCATTTATATGTAAAAGATATTCTTTTTCTAAATAAAGTTTTCTAAATGAGATTAGATCGAGATCGATGCCTTTTTGTATTCATGCATTTGCATTTACATCACATCATATGCATTCAAAGTTATAGAAGACCTAATTAGTTAAGTTTACTTACTTAAAGGTAGAAAAGAAAAACTGAAA
Organism: Gossypium anomalum; assembly: GCA_025698475.1. Classification (NCBI taxonomy): domain Eukaryota; kingdom Viridiplantae; phylum Streptophyta; class Magnoliopsida; order Malvales; family Malvaceae; genus Gossypium; species Gossypium anomalum. Next base: position 15,990,351 of record CM046965.1, on the reverse strand, counting down.
TCACACATCATACGCGCACTCTTTAAAAACTAAGAGTATGGATCAAGCGTTGAACAATTGCAAAAGGATATACAAGACCAAATTCTGTAAGCTCAGAGGAATATGACGGCCGAATGGCTCCGGCTTCTAAGGACTGACCTGTGACAAAGGAAAACCCTATGGCTATCTTTTCATCGTGAGGAGGTGAGGGTCATCCTCAGGTTTTACTCGCCTCATGTGCCACTACAAGCCAAGGCTCCTCCTAGAAGGCTATCTGTCATCTTTATAAGACCTCAACATGGGCAGTTGATCTCTTGGAATCCCGTGAATTTCCCATGCGGATCGGGAAATAATTTACGGTGATAGCCCGATCAACCCTATCATTCCCGATTTGGATATGATAGAGAGAGGAAAGAATATGTTGTCAATCCTCAAAACAATTAGAGGATCGATTACGGTGGCTTGAAGAGAGAAGTTTAAGGTTTGAAGACCACTAAGAAATCATCATGAGATTGATGCCAAAGACTTAAGTTTGGTCCCAGGACTTGGTGCTTCCTCATAAGTTTAAGATGCTAGAGCTTGAAAAGTACAACGCAGACTACTTGCCTAGAGGTACACATAACAATGTTTTGTAGAAGAATGGACTGGGTATGTGAACAATGATCAACTATTGATCCATTGTTTTCAAGATAAAATTTAGTAGGAGCAAATGACTAGGTGGTACAATCTGTTGGCCAGTGCAAGAATCGGTTCATGGAGAGAGATCTTGCACAAGCCTTCATGCTGTGATAGACAACCATGTGACCGATATGACGCTGCATGTGGATCACACTTCAAAACATGGAGAAAAGCCTAATGAAAGTTTTGAGGCAATCGCACACCCATTGGAGGAGGGTGGCACATCTGAGTTCAACCACCACTGTGCGGAGAAGGAGACCACCATGTTTATTCACCAACACTCTAAAAGCTCCATTCATTACTCACATGATTGGGAGCACTACCAAAAGTTTTGCGACATAGTTATGGCGGGAGAGATGATAGAGAATGCCATAAGGGATGGCAAAATTAAGGGGGAGACGGCTAAAAGATCGCCTCAAGAAGAAAGACAATAAGGTGAACAACACAAGTAACTTCAACTTCAACTCAAGGCGATCAGCAGTTTAGTCACCCAAGTGGTTACGGTTGAGGCAACAAAGTACTCAAAGACAGCAAATCGAGGATCAAGGCAAGTCCGGAGATGATGTAATTCACGCCTATCCTGATATGTCGTGCTCGTGAGCTTTGTCAAAGCTTATCGATGCACACACCATTGCTCCATTTCACTGAAACCGCCATACAGCCACTGCACTAGAGTGGTATGATGCAAATGCTAAATCGAATATCATGCGCGGAATCTTGCAGGGTATTCAATTGAAAATTATCTTGATTCAAGAAGGCCGTGGAGAGCTTATCAAGTTGGGGTTGTGAAATTTGATAGTACCCCAATCTTTGAAAATTCATTACCGGATCATCATGGCATCAAGGTAGATGAATGCCATTACCAGTGGCCCAGTGAAAAAGGGATGAAGAAGCGCTATTCTTTGAAGTGAGGATGCCTTTGAAGGTGATTTAGAAAGAGATGGTGAAGAGAGGATGATAACCTCTCGGGAAAAAGGGAAAAAATAGGAACTATTGTGAGTTCCATGGAAAAGAGGTCATGAGACCCAAAATTACGAAGAATTCAGAGCCTTGGTGCAAGGCTTTATAGATAATAAAGAGCTACAAATTTTTAAAGGTAGCTCTTATAAAAGAGATATAAGTGCGTTTGGAAGGTGAACAAAAGGAACCAATCGCCAAGGATCATTATTTCCCCAGGCCAGGGAATAATGAAGTGAGGGCACAAACCAGGCCTAAAGTCGTCATCCATAAACCCACTCCTTTCTCTTATAAGGATGACAAAGAGGGTACCATAAAGTTACGAGACATTGCGATGTACTTGATACGAGGGGAGAGTATGCTTGTGCATCTAAGGATATGTAAAATGAAGGTTCCTATACACAAAGTGGGAAGCGTTATGATGAGAAGTATCGAATGGAGCCCACAAAAACAAAGGGCGTTGAGAAGAATAAAAAGACCGAAGTATCCATCAATGAACGATGAGGAGGAGGAGGCTAAAGAATTTCTAAAGTTTCTTAAGCATAGTGAATATAGTGTGGTCGAGCAAATTGCGTAGCGGCAGTAGCGTGATATCGATAATGACCTTACTTTACGAGTTACGAGGTGCATCGAGATGCATTGTTGAATGTATGCTTAACGAAACATATGTCACCCACGACATATCCGTTAACAAGTTGGACCAATTGGTGAATAACATCGGTCTTGACAATTTCATCTACTTCAATGATGATGAAATTCCACACAGAGGCATAAGGTCAACCAAGGCCTTGCACATCACTACTCGGTGCAAAGGGATACACGCTTTCAAGTGTATTCGTTGATAACGGGTCACTTTGAACGTCCTTCCATTATCCACATTGAACAGACTACCCATTGATAAGCTTCGCATATGAAAAACATGTCACAATATGGTAAGAGCCTTGATGGAACAAGAAAGAAAAGTGATGGGGCGAATTGACATCCCTTTGGAAATTGGGCCAAATACGTATGAAGTTGATTTCTTGGTGATGGATATCAAGCCCTCCTATAATTGTTTATTGGGAGACCATGGATACACTCAGGCGAGAGCGTGCCCCTCCTCATTGCACCAAAAATTAAAGTTAGTAGACGATGGACGGTTAATAACCATCAATGCGGAGGAGGATATTATAGCAGATCACTAGCAAGGACCCTTATGTCGAGGTAAGTGAAGAGGCTATTGAGTGTTCTTTCCACTCTTTAGAAATCATCAACGCAACCTTCATTTTGGAAGGAAATAAGGTGCATCCCAAAATGTCCGGAGCTACAAGGATGGCCCCAAAATGATGATGGGAAGGAGCATTGCCGGGGAAAAGGACTAGGAAGATAGTTGCAATGAGGGGTTCAAATCCCAAACTGATTGAGAAGAAAGATCGCTTTGGTTTGGGCTTCAAGCAGGACCATAAGCACAAGAGAGAGAGATTGAGAAACGCCAAGCAAAGAAGAAAGGCGCATTTGAACGGAGGAAAAGTAGAGTGGGAACCAATGACACTCCCACTTATATCCAAATCCTTTAAGTCGGAGGATCATTGATAGAAGAAAGTCATCAAGTTAATGTTGTACACAATGATGGATTGGAGCAAGGAATTCTCTGAGGCATTAAGCCATACGAACTGAGGAGCTCTCCGAACAATTGGATTTGCGAAGGACCTTCACCTTAGTCTTTAGGAATTTTTCGAGAGTAATGCTCGAAACATTTCTATTACTCTAGGGCCTAGGAGTAATAAGATTACGTTTGTGAAAATGCTATTGATCATCTATTATTATTTTAATAAAACATAATTATCAATTTGGATGAATATAATTTCTTTTTATCAATCAATATTTTGTTAAACTTTTTCTTTCATAGCATATAAACAACCATTCTTTGATTCATTCATTCTTTGTATATTCTTTCATACCCCACAGTCTCTAGATGTCAATGATATGAGCACGATCTCGCAACTTCGATTTCTTTTGTGAACAAGACATGTGTTTAGAGGAATCTCGGGATTTTAAAAATCTTCAAGATTGTGTCTTGTGTCTCTGATGCATTAAGAATGGTAAACAGAGGAAAAATAAATTATCTCTGTATGAGAGAAAGAGGCAATAGAAAATATAGCCCTAGAGGAAGGGAAGGAGTTGAAAATTGGAACAACGATTACTGAGGACACAAGGCGTGTCTTAATTGAGTTGTGAGTTTCAAAGATACCTTAGCATGGTCATATCAGATATGCCCGATTGAGTACCAACATTGTAGTACATCATCTTTCGATAAGACAAGATTGCAAACCATTCCAGTGAAGGTTATGGAGAATGCGACGAATATTGTTCTAAAAATAAAAGATGAGGTTAAGAAGCGATTCGATCTGATTCTTACAAGAGGTCAAGTACTCGAATGGGTAGCTAATTTTGTGTCGGTCCACTAAGAAGGATGGAAAGGTGCAGATGTGCGTTGACTACGAGAGATCTGAATAAAGCTAGCCCAAAAGACAACTTTCCTTTGCGCATCGACACTTTGGTAGACAATACGGTGGGACATTCGTTGTTTTCCTTTATGGATGGTTTCTCGTGGGTACAATCAAATAAAGATACATCCAGAGGACATGGATAAAAAGCGCCTTCATAACCTTATGGGGCACCTTTTGCTACAAAGTAATGCCGTTTGGATCAAGAACGCGAGGGCAACCTACCGATGGGCCATAGTGAACTTGTTCCACGACGTGATGCATAGGGACCTTGAGGTATATGTTGATGACATGATTGCCAAGTCCCGAACAGATAAAGAGCATAATGAAGTTTTGAGAAGACTATTCTTGATGTTGAGGAAGTTTCAGTTAAGGCTCAATCCGGTAAAGTGCACTTTCGGAGCTTGATCGGGAAAACTATTGGGTTTTGTAGTCAGTGAAAAGGGAATAGAAGTTGATTCAGACAAAGTTAGAGCAATACGAGAATTGCCTCCACCACAAACTCAAGAAGAAGTTTGAGGATTCCTAAGAAGGTTGAATTACATCGCTCGGTTCATTTCTGGCCCGGCCGAGAAATGTGATCCTATCGTTCGCCTCCTCGAAAGCACAATCAAGGTACTTGGGATGATGAATGCCAGAATGCTTTTGAAAAGGTCAAGCAATATTTTTTGAATGCTCCGGTATTATCTCCACCTAGCCCAGATAAACCGTTAATCACATGCTTATCGGTGTTCGGTAATTCTATGGGATGTGTGCTTGGTCGAAGCATGACGAGTCAAAAAAAAGGAGAAGGCAATTTATTATCTCATTAAAAAATTCACTGACTATGAAATGAGATATTCACCAATTGAAAAGTTGTGTTGTGTGTTGATTTGGACAACTTTCGAGATTAAGATAAAGACATGCTATACCATACCATTTGGCTCATCTCAAAACTTGATCCATTAAAGTACATGATGGAGTCAACGGCTCTCAATGGGAATGCTTGAGATGGCAAATTTTACTTTGAGTTTGATATAATCTACATAAGTCGAAAGGCTATAAAAGGAAGTGCGGTAGCATACTTCTTGCGATGAGAGCTTTAGAAGATTATGAGCCATTGAACTTTGATTTTCCAAATGAGGAGTTAATGTGTATAACTACGATCAAGATTTTCCTTGGAAGCTCAATTTTGATGGGGCTTCTAATGCGATTGGAAATGGAATTGGGGCAATCTTGGTATCCCCATTGGTGATCATTACCCATTCACGTGCAAGTTGGACTTTGATTACACGAACAATATGGCTGAGTATGAAGCATGTATCATGGGACTTCAGCGACCATAGAGCGAGGTATAAAAACCCTAGAAGTATATGGAGATTCTGCGTTGGTAATTTATCACTCGGTGAATGAGAGACAAGGACCTAAATTGATCAATTATCGAAAGGTAGTTTTGGGGTTACTTGAGGAGTTTAATGACATCACCTTCAATTATCTCCCACGAGGCTAAAAATCGGATGGTAGATGCTTTAGCAACCTTGGCCTTAATGATTAAGGCAAATAAAGAGGAAGAGGTGAGACCAATTCAAATGAGTGTCTCTGAGGCTCCAAATTTGCATTGTTGTAACATTGAAGAGGAAGAAAAGATGATAACCCTTGGTATCGTGGATATATTGCGATATGTAAGAGATCGTAAATATCCGAGCAGTAATCGAAATGACAAACAAACTTTGAGAAGGTTTGCTTGTGACTATGTCTTGGATGGATATGTTTTGTACAAGAAAAGAAAAGACCAAGTACTTTTGAGATGTGTCGATCTTTGTGGAAGCTAAGCTAGTTTTAGAAGAAGTTCATGAATGGGTTTGTGGACGATACAAATAGGTTCACGATGGCAAGGCAAATCATGAGGTTTGGCTATTATTGGGCCACCATGGAAGGAATCAGTATCAACTATGCTAAGAAATGCCATAAGTGTCGATTTATGGGGACAAAATTCATGTACCTCCTTTACCTTTACATGTTATGACTTCTCCATAGCCCTTCTCCATGTGGGGCATGGATATCATTGGACCAATATCGCCAAAAGCTTTGAATGGACATCGATTTATCTTCGTGGTAATTGACTACTTTACAAAATGGGTAGAGGCCGCTTCTTATGCGAATGTTACTAAGTCAGCTGTGAGTCGATTCTTGAAGAAGGAGATTATTTGTCGGTATGGAATGCCTGAGATGATCATATCCGACAATGCATTGAACCTGAACAACAAAATGATAGCAGAGGGTTTGTGACCAGTTCAAGATCAAGCATCACAATTCTTCTCCCATCGTCCAAAAAAACGAACAGGGCGATGGGAGGTCGCCAACAAGAACATTAAGAAAATAGTGGGAAAGATGACTGAGACTTATAGAGATTGGCATGAGAAGTTACCGTTTGCACTCCTGGCCTATCAAACATCTATCAGAACCTCTAATGGGGCAACCCCATTCTCGTTAGTTTATGGGATGGAAGCAGTGTTGCCTATTGAAGTAGAAATACCTTCTCTTCGAATTTTGACAGAGATAAAGTTAGATGAAGCTGAATGGGTTCAATCCCGATATGACCAGTTAAACTTGATTGAGAAAAAGAGGCTAAGAGCCATCCGACATGGTCAGATGTATCAGAAGCACATGATGCGAGCTTATGATAAGAAGATTCGCCCAAGAGAATTCCATGAGGGGGACCTCGTGCTAAAAAAGATCCTTCCCATTCAGAAGGACTTTAGAGGAAAATGGATGCCAAATTGGGAAGGGCCATATGTCATGAAGAAGGATTTCTCTAGAGGAGCATTGATTTTGACAGAAATGGATAGAAAGAGTCTACCCAATCGAGTGAATTTAGACTCATTCAAAAAGTACTTTGTCTAAAGGAGAGAAGAATCCAAGGTGAAAACCCGCAAATGGCGCCTTGAATTTTCACAAAAAAAAATGGAGAGGCCAAGGTGAAAACTCGCAAAGGGCGCCTTGTGACCAAAGGGGTTTTGAGTTGAAAACCCGAAAGAGCAGCTCAAATTTTGAAGGGCGTACAAAAATCTTGCTATATCTAACTCCACCAAAGAGTGAAGCACATTGTATATTAGGGCATTAACAAAGTACATTGGATCTTTTAAACACATGTTGAACTCAAGAAAGATTTCATGGAGTCAGGTATAAACGCTCAAGCGGCGATATCTAGAGCATCTAACTTTTATCCTATTTGCTATCTTTAGATTCTATTTCTTCTCAAAGATATACTATCGATTTATTTCCTTTGTATTTTTGACAAATCATTCAAAACCAATTATTCTTAAAGATTTATTCATTTTCTATTATTCTTTAAGTATGTTGCATTGAAATAATGATAGATGAACTAAATATGTTCACAAACGGTTTTGCGCATTACTTTGGAATTTCTAGATAATACAGAAACTAAAAAGCAGGACAATTGTTCGAGAAATTCAAATAAGTAAGGAACGAAGGAACTCGAGGAATTTCTTCCTTCCACTCCAAAAGGAAAGTGGACAAAACCAACGATTCAATTCTAAGGAAAGATTATCTTGCAGACATCCTCAGTGGATTGTAGCATTTGAGAAAGGGTACAGGCCTACAAGTTGATCAAGAATAATACTTTGAGAAAAGAAAAGACAAATGAAGGAATGAGTGGTGACGTCTAGGATAGGGGTCATGTTCACAACATTTTGCATCATAACATGTTTAATTAGGAACATTTGACTCACTTCGATCATAGCATCCTAATTATCAGGCATAATCATTCTACAGGTTATCAAAGATGACACGCCTTAAACCCCCTAAGTAATAGGGTAATAGGCCGCAGCATAGCAGATCTAACCTTCAGATGCTTATACTGAAGCAGTCCCAAGATGGTTTGGCATCCTTGTGCTTACAAGTAACAAGTTTTCTCGTGTTTACGTTGAAGCAAATCTAAGATGATTTGGCATCTCTGTATTGTCAGAGAACAAATTGAAGTTTGGCGTCTCTATATTCAATGGAGGGCAGACACATAGTAGATCTAACCTTCAGATGTTTATACTGAAGTAGATCCAAGATGATTTGGCATTCTTGTGTTTACAAGGAACAAATCGAGGACATAGCAGATTTGACTCTCATATGTTCTCAAACAGATCCAAGATGATTTGGCATCCTTGTGCTTACAAGGAACAAATCGAAGACATAGTCGATTTGGTTTTCACGTGTTTACGTTGAAGCAAATCTAAGATGATTTAAATCCTCTGTATCGCCGAGAGAACAAATTAAATTTTGGCGTCTCCATATTCGACGGAGGGCAGACACATAGCAGATCTAACCTTCAGATGTTTATACTGAAGTAGATCCAAGATGATTTGGCATTGTTGTGTTTACAAGGAACAAATCAAGGATGTAGCAGATTTGACTCTCAGATGTCCTCAAACAGATCCAAGATGATTTGGCATCCTTGTGCTTACAAGGAGCAAATCAAAGGCATAGCTGATTTGGTTTTCGCGTGCTTATGCTGAAGCAAATCTAAGATGATTTGGCATCTCTGTATTGTCAGGAAACAAATCGAAGAGGCAGATTTAGCGTCTATATGTTCGACAGAGAGCAGATCAAAGATATCAACAGACAAAGAGTGCATTGGAGACCGTGATCCGATAAGACCAAGGCAAATTTGGTCTTTCTATGAGTCTTTGTTCGATTCCTGTTACACAGTAATGAGCAAAGAGGGGCAGCTGTAGTAGCCCAAATTTAACTAGGTTGAAAACAGAATAAAAGAATAAGTATTTATGTATTTATTTAAAATGTCCATTTTAAAGTCTTTTTTACACAGCCCAAAAATTAAAACCCAACTAGCCCACTACCCGTGTACCCAAATACACCCGTAGCCCAACTTAAACCAGACCCATTACAACAGACCCAAACAGACCCACCTAATACCAATAAACTTGAAGGCCCAAATAAGAAGGGCCCAAATGACTTTCAGATAGGGTTAGAAACCCTAGCTCTCTTTCTCCTCGCGCCGTAAGGGATTCTGGAAGCTTCAGGCGCCTCAAACGTCATGCCCAATTAGCACCCTTTCATTTCACGAAACTCTAGAACTCTCGGGGAGCGTCTATTGGCCTCACATCAAGGCTCCATCAGCGCTACACCTCAACCTTGTCTCGCCACCGAGATCCTCGCAGCCACCTACAAGAAAAGGAAAAAAATCAAAGTAAAACTACAGCAAATAGATTAGAACAGGTTTGGAAAGAAATCTTTGATTTCTTTCCAAAATAAAAAGATAGATTAAGGCTATAAAGCCTTTTCTCAAATCTGTAAGTTGGGACGCTAAAACACATATAGAGAAGTACAGAAAAATCAAGATATATATACAGAGAGAAACAGAAGCATATATAGGCACAAATATACACAGAAAACACCACAAAGTTTGTATCCGTTCAAAGGACAGGGAAATAAAGCAAATCTTTGGAAGGGCAGCTAAATTGTCTCTTTTATTTTGTTTTTACTGATTTGTTTCTCTTGCATGCAGATATATAAATTTTGTTTTAAAAAAAAACTCAGAAAGGAAACAGAAAACAGAAAATACCTTTTGTTTTGCAAGAAAAAACAAACCTTTCAGGTCCCGATCGCCGTAGACGGCAGAATCAGCGACGGCGCATGGAAGGGAACATGGTGGTCCGATGATCGGAGGATCACCGACCAAAGGCCGAAGCTCGGAGAGCCCGAGGAATTTGAGAGAGATTTCTCTCTTTTTTTTAAAAACGGGTTAAAATGAATTTCAAATAAAAGAAATCGGCCTTATATAGTTTTGACGAAATGACATCGTTTCTGCTTAATCTACTAAGTTTAAAACGGCATCGTTTTTAGACTAAGGATCCGCGCTTAACCCGATTACCCGGGGAGGATCCGCCTGTTTTTGTGGATTGGGTTAATTGCTCAATTGGTCCTCTTATATTTTTTAATATTTATAATTTCATTTTTACTTATTTCTAATTTAGCCCTAATGATTTAATTTTGTTTCAATTTAGTCCTCTCTGTGATTTTAAAACAAAGATTCGTAAAACTGTCGTTTTAGGATTTGGGCAAATTGCCCAATGAGTCCTCCGAATTTAACGTGCATTTCATATCGTGCCCAGATTTTTATTATTTTGCAAATTAACCATAGATTTTCTAATTAAATTCAATTTTAATCCTTTTATATTTTAATTTACTTTAAATACTTTATATATTTTTTAAATATTAGTTATATATTATTATTATCCATTATTTTTATTATCATATATTTTATCCATAAATTATATTATAATTATATTTTATTCTTTATATTTTTTATAAAATTGTATTGTTATTTACTAAATTTTTAAATGGAAAATGAATTTTAAAAAAATTATTAATAACTAATAGTATATATTATCCTTATTTATAATAGTATTCATATTTCATATATATATTACACCTATTCTTTATTTTTATATATTTTTCATTATATATTATTTATTTTGTTTTTCTATACTAATTATTTTACCATATTTTTATATGCAAAATGCTTATTGTATTTTTATTATTTTATATTATATTTCCTTATGTTTTATTCATATTATATTATTATATATAACTTATTTTAAAACATTTTAATTTATATTTTTGGTATTTTTTTTACATCAATAATTACTCACTTTATTTTATATTTTAGTATATATTATATTATGTCAATATATTATATGATGGTCTCATAATTTTATTAAATGATGAGTGTTTGACATATTATTTTTTTTATATATATGTGTCAAATTGTATATCATGCATCATTCCTTATTATTAATATGTTTAAATATATGTTGAATTACATGTTTGTGTTTTTACCTATTCTTCTTAAAAATATATTATGTTTTATGTATATTTTACTTATTTAAAATTTGCCATGTTTTATTTCTTATATATATGCTAGTTAATGTATGATATTTATGCTATTGTGCTTTTAGTTACCTATTATTATAACATGTTATCTCAAATGTTATGTTAATATGCTCTTTCTTGCATCTATTTTAAAAAACGAGACTCTAAAGCTTTCAAAAATAAAGGCAATGCTTGGTGTTTGGAAATTTCGAGAAAAGTAGTGCCCTAACTTATTTGGTTGCAACTTTTCTCGTTAAGTTCAAATAATCAAGCACCCTTCTAAGTTTTAAGGGTTTCAAAGTGCAAGCAACTGTCTTGGAATTTCAAGGCGTTGTGTCCTAACTTACTGGATATGGCATTTGTTGTTTCGAGATAGGGATTTTAAAAAAGGCTAACTTAGTCTCGAGTATCTTAAAAGTATTGTGTCCTAACTTATTGGATATAATATTTTGATTCACTTGATACAAGTGAACCGTGATTTTCAAAACTGAAAATATTAAAGGAGGATTACATCTTAAAATTTTCAAATTTCCGACATTAAAGACATTTTGATAATCAATTAGGTACTAATTTTTTGGGCGTTACGAGGGTGCTAATCCTTCGTGGTACGTAACCGACTCCCTAACCCATTTTTTAATTTCATGAGACCAAACAAAATGTTTTAAAACAAAACATTTTATAAGGTGATCCAATCACACTTAAAAGATTAGTGGCGACTCCCGTTTTTGTTTTTCTTACAGTCGATTCCCATTTTCCAAAACTCGATTTAGAGATGGTTTCGACATTACTATTTAGTACATTATTTTTTTAATATATATTAAGTTATTATATCCTATAACATGATTTATATATTAATTATTTTTTTAAAAGGGTTCTCCTTTCTCATTCTTATATTATTCTAAATGTTTTTAAATATCTTTATTTTTATTTTAGTTGATGTGTTTATAATTTGCTTACTTATTTTTGTTTTCTTTTATTTTGATATTGTTTTAGTAGATTAAATTTTCATAGATTATTTGTTATTTTATGTCATTGTTTTTACATATTCACATGAAATTAATTATTTATGTTAATTTAAGTTACATTTGCATAAAATATTATCATATATGTATATTGCAATTTATATTTATTGTATTCATTATGCACTACATTGTATTTTGCATGTAACAATAATGCATGAACATTTATGTTATTTATGATAATATATGCATAAAATGATAATGTATATTGTGTAATTTATGCCATTATTTATTATTTTCTATACTATATTTGCATAAAATGATAAAGCATGTATTATGTAGCTAGGTTTATTTAATATTAATTTCTTGTAAAATGTAAAATACATCATTATTTTCAAAACAAAAAATATCTCATTTGATTCAAAAGGAATTTTAAAACGAGGCAATGTTTTTGGTATTCAGAACTCTGGGAAGTAGTGCCCTAACATGTCAAGTTGCGATTTCCCGCTTGTCCGAATGTCTAAAAATATCCTTTTAAACGAGTTTCATAAATCACAATATGATTTTAGTTACGAAAGTTTAAAGATATCGTGTCCAATCATGCTGGATGTTATGTTTGTACTCTTTTGAAGCGAAGGAATCTTGATTCTTTTTAACTCAAAACATTACGGTTTTAAAGGAAATCTCATTTCTAAATTCTTTCAAACTTCTGACATTAAGACAAAATTATTCAATTTGGTACCAATTTTGGGCGTTACGAGGGTGCTAATCCTTCCTCGTGCGTAACCGACTCCCGAACCTATTTTCTCGTAATTCCGTAGACCAAAACATTTTATAAAGTGATCCAATCACACTTTAAAAGGTTGGTGGCGACTCCCATTTTTAAAATACCCTCCCCAATTTAAAAAGAGGTTTCGACAGCTTGGCGACTCCACTGGGGACTTAAGAGAGTCGAGCTAAGAAATTGATTATTTTCTGTCTTAATGTCGAAGGTTTGGAAAATTTAAAATTTGATCCTTTTTTACATGTGTTTGCTGCATATGTTTGTTATCCTATTGCCGTACATTGCATTTGCATGACCGATGTGGTCGCACCCTTAAGTGGGAGTGAGAAGCTATGCTTTCGTGAGGTTTTCACCTTCGTATGGGCTAGTGGATTGCTTCCGGGATACTGTACCTATGTCTTCGTGAGATTTTCATCTCCGTATGGCCATAGGGAAATGTGTCTCCCTGAACTGAACTTGGTCTATATGAGCCTATAATGGGCGAAGACCGAGAAATCTACTGGTTCAAGTACCCTTACTTTAGAACTAAAACTCATATAGTGAACTTTAAAGAGCTTACCCGAGGAAAGATAGTGATAGCCTTTAGTAAGCTACCCTTGTAAGTACTTGTTTATCATTTTTTTTATATATGATACTGACCTATTTTATTTTGTTGTTATTGCATGTCACTCAACATTTAAAGATGTCGATTCAAGGTTTGATTTCTAAATTAGAAAGTTTTGTAATGAGGAATGAATATTTTAATAAAGTGAAGGACAACGCCTCTGTCTGTACTTGGTCAGAGAAAACCCAGTTAGAGAAGGGAGATAGTGTCACTGAGGGGTATACATCAGAGTTATGGGACTTCACTCGTATTAATTGACACAGAATGAGTTTCAGGAGTTGAGAGACATTTGGGCCCAATGGAATGATGAGCTAAGCAACTTTTCTATCAGAATTATGGAGACCTTCTCTATTTGCTAGACGTCAAAGTAGATAGGCACTTGTTTCGAGCTATGGTACAATTCTGGAACCCTGCTTATAGTTGCTTTACATTTGGTGATGTTGATCTTGTACCTACTTTGGAGGAGTATACGACTTTCTCAAGCGCGTGCTCGAGGATTCAGGGGTCACAAGGCTTATGTCGCTCTGCTAGCCTTCCAACTTTTACGAAGAAGTTGGTAATGATTCTTCGGGATGAGTGAGCAGCGGGGTTGTAGCTCGTGTGCAGCAAAAGCGTGATAGTAAGTGTGTTCCATGGGCGCTTTACGGATTTTGATATCGACACATCCGCATGTAAAGAAGAGGTTGATGTCCCGGCTTTAGGTATTTATGGTGGTGAAAAGAGAGATGATAATCTCTAAAGAGAGGAATAAAGAAGCAAGGGACTACTGTGAGTTCCATGTCAAGAGGGCACAAGATCCAAGAATACGACGAGTTTAAGGCCTTGATACAAAGCCTTATGGACAACAAAGAGCTAGGATTTTATGAAATCACAAATGAGGGACATATATGCACATTAGAAGGTGCACTGAAGAATCAAAATCGGCCAAGGATCATTATTTCTTTACCAGGAAGTAATGAAGTTGAAATACCGACAGTACCAAAAGTCACCATTCATAAACTGTTTCCTTTCCTTATAAGGATAACAAGAGAGTACCACTGAATTATAATCGCCATATGTCAATGCCGGAGAAGAGGATATAACTAGTACGTCTAAGGATGTACAAGTTGAGGGTTCCTATACACGAAGTGGCAAGCGGTATGATATGGTGGGAGTCAGAAAGGAGCCTACAAAAACAAAGAATATTAGTATGGAGAAGGAGAAAGAAGCTGAAGTGCAGTCCAAGAAGCGATAAAAAGGAGAGAGGCTAAGGAATTTCTAAAGTTCCTTAAGCATAGCGAGTATAGCGTGGTTGAGCAGTTGCATAGGCAGCCGGCTCGCATATCAGTATTGGCTCTACTTCTGAGTTTCGAGGTGCATCGGGATGCATTGATGAAGGTGTTTAGTGAAACATATGTCACCCATGACATATTCGTTAACAAGCTAGACCTGTTGGTGAATAACATAAGTGCAGATAATTTTATCTACTTTAATGATGATGAAATCCCACCGGGGGGTAGGGGGTCAACTAAGGCCTTGCACATCACCACTCGATGCAAGAGGTACATACTCCCAAGCGTGCTCGTCGATAATGGATCAGCCTTGAATGTTCTACCATTGTCTACATTGAACAGATTATCCATTGACGATTCTCACATGAAGACATGTCAAAATATGGTAAGAGCCTTCGACGATAGTCTGAAAAAAAGTGATGGGAAGGATTGACATCCCCTCGTAAATTAGGCCAAGTCTATACGAAATAGACTTCTTGGTGATGGATATCAAGCCCTCCTACAACCGCTTATTAGGGAGGCCATGGATACACTCAGTGAGCGGAGCTGCTCATCATCGTTGCTTCGTAAATTAAAGTTAGTGACGGATGGACGGTTAATAACCATCAATGCGGAGGAGGACATTATAGCCGCGGTCACTAGCAAGGCCATTTATGTCGAGACGAATGAAGAGTCTATTGAGTGTTCCTTTCGCTCTTTAGAATTTATGAATGCAACCTTCATTTCGGAAGAGAGGAAGCTACCAGTGCCAAAGATAGCAAGAGCTATTAGGATGGCTCTACAAATGATGGTAGGAAAGGGAGCCTTACCAGGAAGAGGGTTAGGAAAATACTTGCAAGGAGAGACTCAAATCCCAGAACTGAAAGAGAAGAGAGATCGCTTTGGTCTAGGCTTCAACCCAGACTATAAGCAAAGGAGGAAGGAGGTTGAGAAGCACCAAGAGGAAAGAAGGGCGCGCCTTAATGGAAGAGAAGTGGAGTAGAAGCCGATGACATTCCCTCCAATATTCTAAATCTACATATCGGGAAGGTTGCTTATAGAAGAAAGTCATCAGATTAATGTTATACACGATGAAGGATCAGAGCAAGGAAACCTTAAGGTCATTCGCCCTTACGAACCGGGAAGCTCTCTGAACAATTGGACTGCGAAGGAACTTCCTGTAGTCTTTAGGAATTTTTCAGAGTAATTTCCGAAACATTCTTGTTACTCTAGGGTGTAGGAGTAATAGGATTACGTTAGTGAAATGGGCTTACTATCATCTATTATTTTAAATAAAACATAACTTTTATCAATTTGAACGAGTATTGTTTCATTTTTATCAACCAATATCCCGTTAAACTTTTGCAATTCTTATTCTTTCATTCATAGCACATAAATAATCATTCTTAAATTCATTCATTCTTTGTAAATTCTTTATACTTCACAGATCTCTAGGTATCAATGACATGAGCACTGATATTACAAATCCTAATTTCTGTCGCGAGCAAGACATGTGTTTAGAAGAATCTCAGGATTTTGAAGATGTCCAGGATTGTGATGTGTCTCTGGATCTTTTGAGGATGGTAAAATAGGAGGAGAAACAAATCATGCCCCATGAGAAAGAGCCAATAGAGAATGTAGGCCTAGAGGAAGGGAAAGAGGTGAAAATTGGCACGCATATTACCGAGGACACAAGGCAAGGACTGATTGAGTTGCTACGTGAGTTCAAGGATATCTTCGCATGGTCCTATCAAGATATGCTAGGGTTAAATACCGATATTGTGGTGCATCGTCTTCCAATAAGATAGGTCGTAAGCCAGTCCAACAGAAGTTGTGAAGAATGAGGCCAGATATCGTATTGAAGATAAAAGACGAAGTCAAGAAGCAGTTCCATGCAGGATTCTTACAAGAGGTAAAGTACTCTGAATGGGTAGCTAACATTGTACCAGTCCCTAAGAAGGATGGGAAGGTACGAATGTGCGTTGATTACAGAGATCTGAACAAAGCTAGCCCAAAAGATAATTTCCCTCTGCCACACATAGACACTTTGGTAGACAACACAGCGGGATATTCGTTATTCTCCTTCATGGATGGTTTCTTAGGGTACAATCAGATAAAGATGCATCCTGAAGACATGGATAAAACCACCTTTATAACATTGTGGGGCACCTTTTGTTACAACGTAATGCACTTCGGGCTAAAGAATGCAGGGGCAACATACCAAAGGGCTATGGTGACTTTATTCCACGATATGATGCACAAAGAAATTGAGGTGTATGTTGATGACATGATTGCTAAATCTCGAACAGAGAAGGAACATATTGAAGTTTTGAGGAAGTTGTTCCTGAGATTAAGGAAATTTCAGTTGAAGCTTAATCCGGTAAAGTGCATCTTCGGAGCTAGGTCGGGGAAGTTATTAGGTTTTATGGTCAGCGAAAAGGGAATAGAAGTTGACTCAAACAAAGTTAGAGCTATACGAGAATTGCCTCCACCACGTACTCAGAAAAAAGTTTGGGGTTTTCTTGGAAGATTAAATTATATTACTCGGTTTATTTCACAATTAACCGAGAAATGTGATCCTATATTTCGTCTCCTTAGAAAACACAACCAAGGTACTTGGGATGAGGAATGCCAGGATGCCTTTGATAAAGTCAAGCAATACTTGTTAAACGCTCCAGTACTATCTCCACCTAGTCCAGATAAACCATTAATTCTGTACTTGTCGGTGTTTAGTAATTCCATGGGATGTGTGCTTGGTCAACATGACAAGTTGGGAAGAAAGGAGAAGGCGATATACTACCTCAGTAAGAAATTTACAGAGTGTGAGATGAGATATTTGCCAATTGAGAAATTGTGTTGTACTTTAATCTAGAGGACGCGAAGGTTAAGACAGTATATGCTATATCATACTACTTGGCTTATTTCAAAACTTGATCCTTTGAAGTATATGATGGAGTCAACAGCATTGAATGGGAGAATGGCGAGGTGGCAAATTCTGCTTTTAGAATTTGACATAGTCTATGTGAGCCAGAAGGCTATAAAAGGAAGTGCGATAGCGGAATTTCTGGCTAGTAGAGCTCTAGAAGACTATGAGCCGTTGAATTTTGATTTCCCAAATGAGGAGTTGATGTGTGTAGCAACTACAGAGGATTATCCCTGGAAGTTGAGCTTTGATGGGGCATCCAATGCGGTGGGAAATGGAATTGGGGCAGTCTTGGTATCCCCAAATGCTGATTATTATCCACTCACGTGCAAGTTGGATTTTAATTGCACAAACAATATGGCCGAGTATGAAGCGTGCATCATGGGACTCCGAGCGGCTATAGAGCGAGGAATAAGAACCTTGAAAGTATATGGAGACTCTGCGTTGGTAATTTACCAGCTTAAAAGTGAATGGGAGACAAGAGATCCTAAATTGATCAATTATCGAAAGGTAGTTTTGAGGTTACTTGAGATGTTCGATGACATCACTTTCAATCATATCCTATGAGACGAAAACCAGATGGCAGATGCTTATCAACCTTGGCTTTAATAATTAGAGTGAATAAAGAGGAGGAAAAGAGACCCATTTAGATGAGTATCTTTGAGGCTCTAGCTTGCTGTTGTAACATTGAGGAAGAAGAAAAGGATGATAATCCTTGGTATCAGGATATATTGCGATACGTGAGAGATCGTAAATACCCAGAACAGGCAACTGAAAATGATAAGCGAACTTTAAAGAGATTAGCTCATGATTACGTTTTGGATGGGGACATCTTGTACAAAAGAAGAAAGGACCAAATCATCGTTGAGATGTGTTGACGCCGTGGAGGCTAAGTTAATCTTAGAAGAAGTTCACGAGGGTGTTTGTGGGACGCACGCTAATGATTTCACAATGGCTAGACAAATCATGAGGTTTGAATATTATTGGTCTACTATGGAAGGGGATTGTATCAATTACGCCAAGAAATGCCATAAATGTCAGATTATGGAGACAAGATTCATGTACCACCTTCACCTCTACATGTTATGACTTCTCCATGGCCTTTTTCCATATGGGGCATGGATGTCATTGGGCCAATATCACCAAAAGCTTCAAATGGGCATCACTTTATTTTTGTGGTCATTAATTACTTCACGAAGTGGGTAGAGGCTGCTTCTTATGCAAATGTTACTAAGTCGGCTATAAGTCAATTCTTGAAGAAAGAGATCATTTGTCAGCATCGGATGCCTGAAGGGATCATATCAGACAATACATTAAATTTGAACAACAGAACGATAGCAGAAGTTTGTAGTCAGTTCAAGATTAAGCATCATAATTCATCTCTATATCGCCCAAAGATGAATGGGGTAGTGGAAGCTGCTAACATAAACATCAAGAAGATAGTGGGGAAAATGACTGAAACTTACAGAGATTAGCATGAGAAGTTACCGTTTGGACTCTTAGCTTATCGAACGTCCATCAGAACTTCTACTGGGGTAACCCCTTTCTCGTTAGTTTATGGGATAGAGGCAGTGTTACCTATTGAAGTTGAAATACCTTCTCTTCGATTTTTATCAGAGATAAAGCTGGATGAAGCTGAATGGATTCAATCGTGGTATGACCAGTTGAACTTGATCGAAGAAAAGAGGCTAAAAGCTATTCGCCATGGTCAGATGTATCAGAAGCGAATGATGCGAGCTTTTGACAAGAAAGTGCGACCAAGAGAATTCCACGAGGGGGATCTTGTGCTAAATAAGATCCTTCCCATTCAGAAGGACTTTAGAGGAAAATAGATGCCGAATTGGGAAGGGTCGTATGTCGTGAAGAAGGCCTCCTCTGGGGGTGCATTGATCTTAACGGAAATGGATGGGAAGAGTTTACCCAATCCAGTGAATTCAGACTCAGTCAAAAAGTACTTTGTCTAAAGGAGAGGAGAATCCAGGGTGAAAACCCGTAAAGGACGCCTTGAGTTTTCAAAAAATAAATAGTGAGGCCAAGGTGAAAACTCGCAAAGGGCACCTTGTGACCAAAGGGGTTTTCAGTTGAAAACCCGAAAGGGCAGCTCAAATTTTGAAGAACACACGGTAATCTTACTATATCTGATTCAATAAAGAGCGAAACGCGTTGCATATCGGGGCATCAACAAAATACTTTGAATCTTTTAAACACATGTTGAACTCAAGAAAGTCTTCATGGAGCTGGGGTATAGACGCTCAAGTGGCGATATCTAGGGCACCTAACTTTTGTCCTGTATGCTATCTTTAGATTCTCTTTCTTCTCAAAGATAGGCTATCAAATTAATTTCCTTTGTATTTCTGACAAATTCATTCAAATCTAATTATTCTCAAGATTAAATTCATCTTCCATTATTCTTAAAGTATGTTGCATTAAAATAATGATAGATGAACTAAATAATTTTCACAAATGAAGTTTTGCTCATTACTCTGGAAATTTCTAGATAATACAAGAAACTAAAACAGAACAATTGTTCGAGGAATTCACGTAAGTGAGGTTTGAAAGAACTCGAGAAAATTCTTTATTTAGTCCAAAATGATGATTGGACAAATCAAACGATTCGATCCTAGGAGAGCATCATTTTATAGACATTTTCAGTGGGTCATAGCATTTGAAGAATGGTACAAACCCACAGGCTGAGTAGGAATGATACTTCGAGAGAAATAAGGATAAACTTCGACGAAGGAATAAGTGGTGACGTCTGGAATAGGGGTCATATTCATAAACATTTTGCATTATAAAAAGTTTAATTAGGATCATTCGACTCACTTAGGTCATGGCATCCTAATCATTAGGCACGAACTCATACACATTATACAGGTTATGTCCTTCAAGGGACAATGAAGATTGATGCGCCTTAACCCCCTTAGCAGTAGGGTAACAGGCTAAAGCATAGCAGATCTGACCTTCAGGTGTTTACGCTAAAACAGATCCAAGATGATTTGGCATCTCTATATTGTCAAAGAACAAATTGAAGAAACAGATTTGGCATCTCCATATTCGACGGAGAGTAGATCGAAGACATAGCAGATCTAACATTTGGATGTTTTCATATCGAAGTAGATCCAAGATGATTTGGCATCCTTGCGTTTACAAGGAGCAGATCGAAGACATAGTAGATCTAACCTTCAGATGTTTTCATATCAAAGTAGATCCAAGATGATTTGGCATCCTTGCGTTTACAAGGAGCAGATCAAAGACATATCAGATCTAACCTTCGGATGTTTTTATATCGAAGTAGATCCAAGATGATTTGGCATCTTTGCGTTTACAAGGAGCAGATCGAAGACATAGCTGATTTGGCTTTCACATGTTTATGCTGAAGCAGATCCAAGATTTGGCGTCTCTGTATTGTCAGAGAGCAGATCGAAGATAGCAGATTTGGCATCTCTGTATTGTCAGAGAGCAGATCGAAGATAGCAGATTTGGCATCTCTGTATTGTCAGAGAGCAGATCAAAGATAGCAGATTTAGCGTCCCTGAGGTTGTAAGGAGCAGATCAAAGATAGCAAATTTGGCGTCTCTATATTGTCAGAGAGCAGATCGAAGATATCAACATGGCGTCCCTGAGGTTGTAAGGAGCAGGTTAAAGATAGTAGATATTGCATTCTTGAAGTTACAATGAAGCAAATTGAAGCAATCATATTTATGGTCCAATACCTCTGAAGTTGCAGATAGGTTGAAGGCCATTTGAAGAAAGATCTCAAGATTGGGCCAGACCGGGCAAAATGGGTCCTTTTATAGTCTTTGCTCTATTACCATTACACGACAATGAGCAAAGAGGGGTAGCTGTAGTGCCCATTTCTGCCTGGACCCGTAATTAAATAAATAAATAAACAAAAATAAAAAATAAAAGTGTATTTACATTTCATTTACAATAAACAGGCTTCAAGGCCTAATAAGCCCAAAACCCGCTACACTTGTGACCCAATTGGTCTAAACCCGATAGCTTATACCCCAGTTTAACCCAATACCCGTTTACAGCCTTAACCCAAAACATACAGGGCCCAAATGGCCCAATTTGTTAACGGAAGACAGAGAGGCCTAGGGTTTCAGAAACCCTAGGCGTTGCAACCATCCCAAGTGTCACGCACTTTCGTCTCGCGCCATTTCAGTGGGCTTCATTGACGCCGTGACTTCGGCCTTGTATCATGCCGCGATCAACGCGTGAATCAACGCCAGCGTATTCACTGACAGATTTTTCACCGGTACCTGCAAAAAGGAAAACAATAGCAAAAGAAACAAGCATGGAAAGAAATCAAAGGATACTTTCCCAAAAATGTAACAGAGGTTTTTTTTTTTTTTTTGATATACAAAAATACAGAAAAAAAATCAAAGAGTTAACTGAAGAACAGAGGTGATATTTTTTTTCCATTATTTATTTTGAATACAGCATATAGTAAATACATATAAAGAATAGTAAGAGGGTTACCCTTTCGATTCATTGCGAAAAAATAGACTTTTGAAAGTCCCGACTGCTGAATAAGGCGGATCTGAAGGTAGCGCGTGGGCGCTGGGAACGGAGGCTCGACAGAGCTCCGAGGTTGGCCCCAAATCCTCTTTCAGAGGATTTCTTTCATTTTTTTTGAAAACCGGGTTTCAAAATGAATTTTAAGTTAAAATTTGGCTTATATAGCCTTATTAGAACGACGTCGTTTAGCTTAAAACAATAAGCTCCAAAACGGCGTCGTATCCATGCTGAGGATCCGCGCGTTGACCGTGACTCGGGGAGGATCCGCGTGTTTTTGAAAAACAGACTAATTGCCCAATTAGTCCTTCCGCATTTTTAATCCTTATAATTTCATTTTATTTTTATTTTAATTCGGCCCTAATCTTTTATATTTGTTCCAATTTAATCCTAATGGCTATTAAAATCCATTCTGAAGAGCGACGCCATTTTAGGATTAGGGCAAATTACACAGTGAGTCCCTTGTAGTTTTGAACACGTTCCAATTAGGTCTAAACTTTTTTTGTTATTTTAAAATTAGCCCTAGAACTTTAGTTTTATTTAATTTTAATCCTTTTAAATATTCTTTTGCATAATTTATTTATTAAATACCTTATATATATTATTTATTTTTATAAATATTAGTTATATAAAATACTATATATTATTTTTATTTATATATTATCCATTATATTATTTTTATTATTATACATTTTATTTATAAATTATATTATACATTATATATTTTACTATATATATTATTCCTTACATTTTTTCTTTTTCAAAATTTTATTTAGTTATAAATTACGTATTATTATTCATTAATTGTGTAAATTTTAATTTTTTAAAATTATTATTAAATAATAGTATATATATTATCCTTATTTATATGATAGTATTTTTATTTCATTATATTTTATTTATATATTTTATTACATATCATATTTTATTATATATTATTCCTTATAATATCTTCCTTTTATTATATATTATATTATATACATTTTATTATATATATTTTTATATTATTTTTCATATGGTTTATATTATTATACATTTTGTTTATAAATTATATTATACACTATATATTTTACCATATATTATTCCTTACATTACTTTTATTTTATTATAAAATATACATTATTTTATTACTCATTATTACTCATTAACTACATATGTTTTTTTATTAAATAAATATGTGTAATATTGCTATTTAGTACATTATTTTTTTAATATATATTAAGTTATTATATCCTATAACATGATTTATATATTAATTATTTTTTTAAAAGGGTTCTCCTTTCTCATTCTTATATTATTCTAAATGTTTTTAAATATCTTTATTTTTATTTTAGTTGATGTGTTTATAATTTGCTTACTTATTTTTGTCTTCTTTTATTTTGATATTGTTTTAGTAGATTAAATTTTCATAGATTATTTGTTATTTTATGTCATTATTTTTACATATTCGCATGAAGTTAATTATTTATGTTAATTTAAGTTACATTTGCATAAAATATTATCATATATGTATATTGCAATTTATATTTGTTGTATTCATTATGCACTACATTGTATTTTGCATGTAACAATAATACATGAACATTTATGTTATTTATGATAATATATGCATAAAATGATAATGTATATTGTGTAATTTATGCCATTATTTATTATTTTCTATACTATATTTGCATAAAATGATAAAGCATGTATTATGTAGCTAGGTTTATTTAATATTAATTTCTTGTAAAATGTAAAATACATCATTATTTTCAAAACAAAAAATATCTCATTTGATTCAAAAGGAATTTTAAAAAGAGGCAATGTTTTTGGTATTCAGGAACTCGGGAAGTAGTGCCCTAACATGCTGGGTTGCTATTTCCCGTTTGTCTGAATGTCTAAAAATATCCTTTTAAACGAGTTTCATAAATCACAAGATGATTTCAGTTACGAAAGTTTAAAGATATCATCTCCAATCATGCTGGATGTGATGTTTGTACTCTTTTGAAGCGAAGGAATCTTGATTCTTTTTAACTCAAAACATTACGGTTTTAAAGGAAATCTCATTTCTAAATTCTTTCAAACTTCTGACATTAAGACAAAATTATTCAATTTGGTACCAATTCTGGTGTTACGAGGGTGCTAATCCTTCCTCGTGCGTAACCGACTCCCAAACCTATTTTCTCGTAATTTCTTAGACCAAAACGTTTTATAAAGTGATCCAATCACACTTTAAAAGGTTGGTGGCGACTCCCCTTTTTAAAATACCCTCCCCAATTTAAAAAGAGGTTTCGAAAATATCTTCCCAAGCATGAAGGTCTACATTAAAGCGTAATAAGGCACCGAGGGTTTTAGCAGCTAAAGGCAAACCGTTGCATTTTCTCACTATCTTCTCAGCAACTTCCTTTAGGCTTGGATGTCCTTCAAAGTCCCTTGCTCCCAGTGCATGTTGAGCAAATACAGACAAACAATCATCAGCTGACAAAAGCTCTAAGGAATGAGCATGCAAGGCACCCATTATTGATGAAACACCGTGGTTTCTTGTTGTCACAATAATTTTGCTTTCTTGGGTCCTCGTTTTGAAAGGAGATTATAAGATAGTCTAGTCATAATAATTCTCATTCCAGACATCATCTAAAATAATTAAGAATTTTTTCCCGGACAACTCCTTTTGTAACTTTTCTTGAACTTTATTCAAATCATTATCATTGCATGGCTTGGAAGTGACTGATTGCAAGATTTCCTTTGTTATTCTCAAAACATAAAAATCATCAGAAATGCAAGCCCATGCTTTTAGGTCAAAATGAGGTTGAATGGAAGCATCATTGTAAACAAGCTGGGCAAGGGTTGTCTTACCAATCCCACCCATCCCAACGATGGGAATCACAAAATTTCTTTCGTCGTCACTCTTCCGGAGTAAATCAAGAATTGTCTGTTTGTCTTTGTCTCTGCCATACACATGATTTTCAATCTCCAAAGAAGTAGGCTGCAGTCTTTCTTCTAGTCTTGTGGGTCTTTCGCAATCAGTCCTTCTTAACTCTAACTTGCTTCTCTGAGGTTCCAAATCTTTCAATTTGGCCGTAAGATCCCTTATCTTGGACATTATATCTCTGTTAAACAGAACATCATTGAATGAAGAAGGAATATTGAGTCTGGATTATTAGAATTTATAAAATAAATCTACCAAATTAAGAACATAACTAGATGCGATTTTAATGCAAATCCATGGATTCCTTGAAATTTTCTGGATTTGGGGATTTGATCTTCCAAATTAGCACACAAGAAATTTAGAGAATATTTGCTCTCTCTTTCCTAATGATGGGATATTAAAAAAGATATCATGTGTATAATTTGGGGACCATAACCCTAATATTTATAACCTTAGTGTCGAAACCTCTTTTTAAAACGGGTTTTAAAAAAATGAAAACGGGAGTTGCCAACAATCTTTTAAAGTGTGATTGGATCACTTTATAAAACGTTTTGGTCTATGAAATTATGAGAAAATAGGTTCGGGAGTCTGTTACGTACAAGGAAGGATTAGCTCCCTCGTAACGCCCAAAATTGGTACCAAATTGAATAAATTTGCCTTAATGTCAGAAGTTTGAAAGAATTTAAAAATGAGATTTCCTTAAAACTATAATAATTCAAATTAAAAAAAATCGAGATTCATTCGCTTTGAAAGAGTATAAATATCACATCCAGCACGATTGGACACGGTGTCTTTAAACTTTGAGTAATAAATCATCTTATGATTTGTAAAACTCGTTTAAAAGGATATTTTAGATATTTAGACAAACAAAAAATCGCAACCCAGCATGTTAGGGTACTATTTCCCGAATTCCTAAATATCAAAACATTACCTTACTTTTTTAAAAATCCCTTTTAAATTATAATTTTTGGTTTTAAAAGTAATGATATGTTTTACGTATCACAAGGAATTAAATAAATCTAATTACAATATATATGTTTTATCATTTCATGCAAATATAGTATAGAAAATAGTAATAATGGCATAAATTAAACAATATACATTATCACTTTATGCATATATCATCATAAATAACATAAATGTTCATGCATTATTATTCCATGCAAAACACCATATAATGCATAATAAGTACAACAAATATAACTTGCAATATACATATATGATAATGTCTTATGCAAATCACCATAAATAATTAATTTCGTGCTAATATACAAAATAAATGATATGTAAAATTTAACCAACTAAACAATATCAAAATAAGAGAAAACCAAAAGGTAAATAAATAAATTAAAATGTATAAAAATAAAAATTAAATAGAAATAAGATATTTAAAAATATGTTGAATAATATAAGAATGAAAAAAGAGAAACCCCTCCTTTTTAAAAATGATACATACATATAAGTTATATTATAGGGTATAATAACTATATAAAAATGTACTGAGTATTAATATTACATTTATTTATAAAATTTTAAAAATGTATATAATTAATAAATAATAAAATAATGTATACATTATAATAAAATAAAGGTAATGTAAGGAAATATAGTATAATATATAGTGTATAACATAATTTACAAATAATATAAATCATATGATAAATAAAATATAATATGTATGATAAAATGTATATAATATAATATATATATATATAATATTATAAGGAGTAAAATATAATATGTAATAAAATAATATGAAAACAAATAATAAAAATAATATAACATATATAAATATAGTGAAATATATAAAATGTATATAAAATTTATAAGAAACATATATAATAATATAATATACATAAAATAAAAAAATTATTATTTCTATACATAATTAACATTTTTAAAAAATATATAATACATATGTTTTAAAAAATATTTTAATTAATACAATATAAATAATACATATGCCATATAAAATAATATAATAATATATAATATAATAAAATAAATTTTCAATATTTAATAATAATATAACATACAATTTTAATATAAAATAATAATATATATTAAACAAACAATAAAATTCAAAATAAATAAATTTATAAGTGTAAGGGGACTAAAATTAAAAGCAATTAAAAATTTTGGGCAATTTTAAAAGTAAAAGAAAAATTTAGGCCTATTTAAAAAACGTATTAAAACCGAGGGACTCATTGGGCAATTTGCCCTAATCCCAAAACGACACCGTTTCAACGAATTTAGTTTTAAAGCCACTGTGAGGACCAAATTGAATCAAAATTAAAATATTAGGGTTAAATTAAAAATAAATAAAATGAAATTATAAAGATTTAAAAATGTGGGAGGACCAATTAGGTAATTAACCCATTCTTCGAAAACATGCTGATCCTCCCCGGGTAATTAGGTCAACGCGCGGATCCTAAGCCTTGAAACGACGTCGTTTTGTGTTTATTGAATTAAACTAAAACGGCACCGTTTCGTTTAGGCTATATAAATCAAATTTTAAGTTTGAAAATCATTTCTAAAGTCTGTTTAAAAAAGAAAGAAAGAAACTCTCTGAAAAAGAGTTGGGGAGGGGCTCTCGGAGTGTCACCGGACCCCCGTCTAGGGGTTCGCACGCGCTCACGTGCCCCCGTCATCTCCATCGCATACGGTGGCCGGAGGTTTAAAAACCATGCCTTCCAACGCCGATTAAAGGTATATCCCTTTCCTTTTTATTTTCTACAATATTTGTACGTATTTAAAGAGAAAAATAATAATCACCTGAATATTCTTTCTTGACTGTTGATTTTAGAATAAAAATGAGTTCTGTTTTTTTTTATTGAATCTCCCCCTTTACAAGTTACAGAGGAGGCTTTTATAGCTACTGTTTCTATTACATATTTTGGAAAGAAATCTTTTCTTTCTTTCTATATTTGTTTTGTTTGTTTGCTGCTGCTTCTTTCTCTTTTTGCAGGTGTTCGCGAGGAAGGTAGACCACCGGCGTTGATTTGGCCATAGACCACGGCCTGATTCAGAGCCTACAATCTCGGCTCTGACGATGGGTAACTGGAACGATGGGACACGAACAGACGCATTGATTACGGCGCAAAATGAGTCTGTTGTCAGCTACGATCTCGAGGAAACTTTGCGGCGCGAACCCTAGCTAGGGTTCCTCAGAAGCTAAAAATAGTTTGGGCCATTTGGGCCGATTAAGTCTTGGGTTACTGGGCTAGTTTAGGGTATCAGGGGTAGGGTGTAAATGGGTCTGCTGGGTAGTTCTGATTTTTGGGCCTACGAGCTATTGGTATTTGGGCTGATTATTGTAACTGGACTTTAATAAATAAACATTTATTTATTTTTGTTTCTGATTTTAAGGCCCAGGTAAATTTGGGTTATTACACTTAGCATATTACTTCTAATCAAATTCTAATTAGCCCATCATTAATTAGAATTCGATTAGAAGAGTATCTATACATATTTGACCCATACTTTATTTAATAATTAAAAGCCCAATAAAATTCTAACCAAATTAGATCACTTTTAATTTGGGCTAACCTATCATGATAGTAAATAATAACATGTAATTGTCCTTACTATATATGTGATGTCCAAATTTTCCAACAATCTCCCACTTGGGCCACATATATATACTGATTACTTTATAACTACATGTCATTATATAACCTTATGAGCTCAAAATTTTACTATCATATCCAAAAGGTATTCCGAACAATCTCGTCCATTAATTATGTTAACATAGAACCAAGGTGACTTTCGTTACATATATCGTAACTAAATCCATCCATGATCACGTATATTAACACAACCAAATGACATAGATCAAGTATGGATGTGTAGCATGGAAATTACATGCAATATGATCTAAACATGTCTATTTCCAACTGGTCCTCTTTAGTGAGATCAAACCTTACCAAAATCAGAGTGTGAATAAACCAAATAAACTGTTTCTTCAGAAAATAAACTTAATATCTTTAAAATGAAAATGTGTCTATAACATAAAAGCATTTAAAAAATACAAACTCCCACTAAAACCAAATATCCTTTAAATGACATTACACCCATATGAGCAATGTGCTCTTATAAAACCTTAGGGGTAGTTCCTTAGTAAACTGATCCGCAATCATGGAGTTTTTCCTCATATGCTTTATAGACACCTAACAATTCTGAAGTTTTACTTTAACAACCAGAAACTTAAAGTCTATGTGTTTTGACTTTGATGTGCTCTTGTTGTTATTGGAATAAAAGACTGTAATTTGTTTTTACAATCTGCAACTTAGTGACAAAATCTTGTATCCACATTCCATCAAAAGCAGAATCTATATATCTGATGATCTCTAACTGATTAGACCTCCGATATGTGAGCATGTAATCTTTTGTTCTCTAAAAGTACCTTAAAACCCTTTTGGATGCTATCCAATGGTCCAAATCAGGGTTGCTTAAAATATCTACCTAACATCCCAATAATATACACAATATTCCAATGTATACAAACTTGAATGTACATTAGATTTTCCATTGCTAAAATGTAAAAAAAAAATCTAATGCATTTTTGTAATATCAAAATCATTCTTAGGGCATTGATTGAGACTATACTTATTATTGACAAGCAATATGTCATTAACATATAAAACCAAATATAGAACCTTACTCCCACTAAACTTATGGTATATACAATTTTCAATAAAATTCATCTCTAAACTGAATGAGATAATCATTTGGTAAAATCTGTAATATTATTGATGAGAAGTTTGCTTAAACCCATAGATGAAGTTCTTTGCAAATCATTAACTTTGCATCATTAGACACAAAGCTTTCTAATTGCACCATATAAATGTATGATCAATATTACCATTGAGAAACTATTAACTTAATATTCATCTGATGTAGCTTAATGTCAAAATATTCCACTAAAGCCATTATAACCCTTTTTTCTGGTGGACCTTTTTAATGACATTTATTCTTGAGGTTGTTGAGTTTGTTCTTCTGGAACAATTACCTCATCTTGAATAGGGAGTGGTTTAACATTGTCTTATTAAGGTTCTAGATTTACTTTTTGATCAATGATAGGTGAAAGAACCTAAACATCATCAAAAGTGATCGTAGGAACTGAGTTAAAATTCAATTCCTCCTTAAAAACAATGTATCTAACCTTATTTCTCCCTCCAAACTCAACATCTTAAAAGAATGTTGCAATTCTCATCTCAAAAAAATATTCCTAATTGTGGGATCGTAAAATTCATAGCCCTTAGATCGCTCAGTGTTTCCTTTACCCTTATACTTTATAGACATCAAAGAATTTAGAAATGATGTCATTTCAACCTTATCTTTTTTAGCAAATCGTTTCTCAATTTCATCAAGAAAACCTTAGCCTGAGTAATCTTTTCAGATTTTATGCCCTTAAAGGCTTCTAAAATGTTGTGCTTCATGATCATTAGACTAAAGCAATTTGTGCTTCATGATCATTAGACTAAAGCAATTTGAACGATTTCACCTCTCAAAATCCCTTTTAACATAGGGGGTGCTTTCCGCAGTGAGAGGTGCATATTATTCTTCCCTTAGTATAAGGTTTATGTCCATACAACCAAGCGCTATAAGTAAGTGCCCTTTTCATTCCTTAAAATTAGTCCCATTAAGCATGAGTATAAAATTTATATTAGCTTGTGGAAGTAGAATATGAAGTAGCTGAATATAGAACAAAAAATAAATAAAAAGCTCACATCAATATTCATAAGTAAATAATAAATTCAGGATAATGGCTAATCCCATCTCAAGATACCAAGCACAACATTAATATCAAGTCTTTGGACAGTAATATTAACAGTAAGCGGTACCCTTGTTGTAGCAATCAAACATTGACAATAAACTATGTCAAACAGTGAATTAATCTTTGGACTAACTTATTGCTCACATAAAATACCTTATAATTGTCACACATTTATCACCACAGATGTCATTGTAATTCTGCCAAATATTAACTTGCCTTTGGGTCAATTAATAAACGCATGAATCACAAAACATATAATCATCTTAATATTTCAAATAAACTAATCTACACAAAAGAGGTCACTTTTGTGACATGTTTCAACTAATTTATTTAAAATATTGGACATCCTTAATTAAAAGCCAAAATCTGAATTTATTTGATTCAAAAAATTTACCTTAATTTTATCTTTCAAACAAATTAAAAGATAATAATATATATTTATATATATTTATCCCAAAACAACGTACAGTGATGTTGGCAAATAATATAATAGCTGAATAAATCAAAATAACCTTACCTAAAACTTTAAATTTAAACTAAAATAATCTGAATAAAGGAAAATCTCATATCAAGATATCGGACACTCCATTAATATTTCATCTTTGGACAAAATATTAACTTGTAAGTGATATCTTGGTGAAGTAATCAAACATTGACAATAAGAACATATCGAATAATAAATCTTCCAAATTAACACACAAGAAATTCAGAGAATATTTGCTCTCTCTTTCCTAATGATGGGATATTAGAAAAGATATCATGTGTATAATTTGGGGACCATAACCCTAATATTTATAACCTTAGCATATTAGTTCTAATCAAATTCTAATTAGCCCATCATTAATTAGAATTTGATTAGAAGAGTATCTATACATATTTGACCCATACTTTATTTAATAATTAAAAGCCCAATAAAATTCTAACCAAATTAGATCACTTTTAATTTGGGCTAACCTATCATAATAGTAAATAATAACATGTAATTGTCCTTATTATATATGTGATGTCCAAATTTTCCAACATGGATCTCTTACTTGAGCTGCCTCGACGTTCCATCATCAGATTGCGCCTATCAATTTGGGTTGCAAACTCGTCCAGAACATCCTCCACATCGAATGCCAAGTTTTGGAGGTCGATCAACCAGTCTTTCACCAGCTGCTCCGTCATCTGTCTCTCTTCAGCATCATCAAGCACCCTACGGATCTGCTTCAGTTCCTTCTCCAAGTTCTGGATCTCCTCAAGAACCCTTTTTTCAGTAGCGAATTGCAGGAGCTCGGATGAGGCCAGCTTCTTAAGGGAAAAGTCAACGAGCTTGGAAACAATAACTTCTTTTATAGCGGACAAGGCTTCAAGAAAAACCTTGGTTGCCATCTTGTAAGAGAAAAGAGCAGAGAAAGGTTTGAGAAAAGAGTGTTGAGCAAAGGTAGAGATGGAAGTGAATTATTTGATTGTAGGTACTGAAAAACACAAGTGCTATCTTGCTTTTGCCCCTTGATTGGGTACACAAATAAATTCTGAAGAAAATGGCAGCACTTTTCGTTGAAATTTCTACCCTAAACAGTGGGAAGTTTGGAGGTGACAATAATAATAATTATAAACAAAATGTTAAAAATTTCGACTTTAGTTATTACTTCTTTTTCTTATTGCTAGCTTCATTCTTTGTGATTGTCATTTGTGATTTTGTTCCTTCTTCGGTTGTGCTTATTGCGTTATAAGATTGTGGTTTTATTTTGGTTGTGGTTTTATCTTTCGGGTGGAACTAAGAGCTGGCACTTGTTTTATTTCTCTAAAATAGAAAACTTAAAATTTAAATTTTTTTTATAATTTATAAAATTTTTAAATTTATAATGATAAAATTATATTTTATCCCTCAAATTTTATAAAATTTTGATTTAATCATTTAAGATAAAATGTATTAAAATGATAAAATACAATTTTACTTATCATAACAATATTTAATTTAATTTTGATTAAAAAAGTATTTTACTTCGTCTCTACTTATAAGGTATAACCCCTCCATTTGTTGTAATTAATTTTGCGTGCCTCGCTTTATGGTATTAGAATTTGGGTGTTTAATGCCTGGGTGCCGAGAGCGGGTCGGGTCTTTTCTGTTGCTTTATTTGTGAAACACTTCTATTTGATGAGGCCGCATTTGAAGTTCTTATTTGAAGTTCCATTTCTGGCTTTGGACACACACTTATTTGAAGTTCTTTTAGTGTGGAGGGCAACTCACTTCTATTTATTCTCTTTAGAGATTTGTCTTAACCATTTTTTTTGAAAAACGGGAATCGACTTAAATTTTGAAAATGAAAATGAATAGAGGAGTCGCCACCAATCTTTTTTGATGAGGTGTGATCGGGTCACCTCGTAAAAGTTGTTGTTTTTAATAAATGGTTTGATTTATTTAAACAACGATTTTGGTCCACGCAAATCAAGAAAATAGGTTCGGGAGTCGGTTACGCACGAGGAAGGATTAGCACCCTCGATACGCCCAAAATTGGTACCTAGTTGATTAATTAGTGTCTCAAGGTCGAAATTTTGAAAACTTGCAAGAATTTAAAATACGATCCCTCTTTGCATTAATGCTAATTTGGAAATGATCGAGTAAGTTAAAGCGGATGTTAAAGACTCCCTCATCTCGAAGTAATAAAATGTCACGCCCAGTAAGTTAGGACACGACATCTCGAACTTTGAGAATGAGTTTGCCTTTATTTAAAATTAAATCTTTTTTTAAGGGTATTCGATTATTTAGAGTAAACGAGGAAAAATCGAAACCCGGTAAGTTAGGGCACAATATCTCGAACTTCTAAATACCGAATATTGCCTTTGTTTGCAAAAATCTTATCTCGAAGTATTAAGATGTCATATCCAGTAAGTTAGGAAACAACACCTCGTATCTCCGAGAATAAACATTTTATTCAAAATTCGTGTTGCGATTTTAAAAGCATATTCCACTATTTAGGTTAAATGAGAAAAATCGAAACCCAGTAAATTAGGGCACGATTTTCTCGAATCTCTAAATATGGAATATCACTTTTATGAAAGGATTATTTTTGTCGGGCAAAGGATGATATAACGCGAATTTGTAAAAATGAAAAGAAATAAATCATGATGTTAACAAGCATAATAATAAATGAGTAGTATGAATGACAAAAATGAAAGAAATAAACAAGTTATGTAACTTAAGAAGAGAATAATATGTAAAAATAATAAAAATGATAAAAATAAATAAATAAATAAATAAGAATAAGTAAAAAAAGGAAATTTAATAGTAAACCGATAAATAAATAAGCAATATATAAAATAGTGAAAATAATAATAATAATAATGTTGACAAACGGTAAAAATGTGTTAATAAGGATAATAATAATAAATAATATGCTAATAATGTAATAGTAATGATAATAATAGTAGTAAAAATAAAAATAATATAGTAATAGTAATAAAAAAGGAAAATATAATAATGATAATAGTAATAAACAATAGTAATAATAATAAAAGGTATAATAATATATTTGATAAAAAATAATAATAATAATAGTAATAAAAAATAATAATGTTAGTAGTAATAGTAGTAAAGTAACAGTAATAAAAATAGAACTAATGTCAATAGTAATAAAATAAGGAAAATAAAAATTGTAATAATAATACTGATGCAAATAATGATATATACCTAATATATATATATATATATATATATATATATATATATAATATAATGATAACGATATGAAATTTATGGGTTTAATGCTAAGATAATGATAATGGTAAAAATAATAATAATAATAATAATAATAATAATAATAATAATAATAAAGATACAAAATGATCATAAGTAAAAATGCCAATGAAAATAATATAAAAATAGCAATAGTAAAATAGTAATGTTCATACGCAAATATAAATATAGGTATAATAATGCAATAATAATAAAGTAGTGATGAAAATAAAAAAAAAAAACTATAATAGTAAAAATATAATAAAGGACAGTAAAAGAAAATAATAAAATTAACTAATTTAATAATAAAGGAGCTAAATAACTAAACTAGGGACTAAATTGAATTTGAAACAAGAATTCGGGGCAAATTTAAAAATAAATAAAGGAGAAAGGGATCAAATCGCATGCGCAAACAACCAGGAGGGACTAAAATGGGCAATAACCTCTTGTCCCAAAATGCACAGCTTCAAAGGGGTTCAATTGGAAAAGAAATAAAATTTCTGGGCAAAAATTAAAAGCCAAAAAAAATGAAATTTAAAAGCAGAAAAATGCAAAAGGGCCAAATGAGCAATTAGACCATCAAACGAAAACACGCGGATCCTAGGCCTGGAGCGGGTCGGGTCTTCGGTTCCTCCCCCAAAACGACGTCGTTTTGGACGCTGGGGGAGATGAGTGAAACGGCGTCGTTTCACTAGGCTATAAAAGCCAAAAAAATTTCAAAAAACTTCATTTTCACCCTTTCTTCAGAAAAAAACAAAAAAAAAAAGTTCCCCTCTCCTCTCTCAAAGCATCTGGGGCAGGCCAAGTCTTAGGTCGCCGGACCACCACAGGGTCTCCGCACACCGCTGCCGCCACCGCCATCACAGCATACGGTGGCGAAAAAAATCCAAAAAGGTGTATTTTTTTATTTATTTTCTTTTATATTTTAATGTATATACATATTTTGATATGTTTAATACATGAATGAGAAGAGATAGATTCGAATAATAAAATAAAAAATAAAAAGAAAAGAAAAAGAAGAGAAACCTTAACCCGATTTGAACTTCCTTTTTTTTTCAATGGCTTTGTAGTTATCTTTTTTGTATTGTTTGCTGTTTTTTTTTTATTCAAGAAAATGTTCCTCTCTTTTTTTATTCAAAAAGAAAGATCCCCCTTTTACATTCAGTATTTCGGGTTTTATAAAGCCAATGTACAAATCTTATTTTTACTATTTCAACTGCTCCTGTCTTTTCTTTCTTTTCCTTGCAGGAGGCAACAGTGGCAGAGTGATGGTGGCCGGCGGCGGCTTCAGGCTCTGACAGTGGTAGGTTGCGGCGCCACTTGTTGTTAGGGTGCTAGGGTTTTGTCTTTTTCTGAAAATAGGTTTAGGTAGTGGGCTTTTGGGCTGCTAGGTTTTTTGTTAATTTTGGGTCATTGGTTTTGGGTTTTTAATTTTAATTGGTTTTTGTTTTTTTTTTTTGTCTGATTTGGGCTTGTTGGGTTTGGACTAGGGTTTTCTAATTTGGGCCAGGCAATTTTGGGCCTTCTACAGCTGCCCCTCTTTGCTCGTTGTCGTGTAACGAGAATGGAGTAAAGACTTTAAAAGGGCCAAATTTGCCTGGTCTCACCGTGTCTCGACTTCTTCGGTGCTCCATTTCTTCATGTAGCCTCGTTTCAGTTCACTACGTCTTGTTGCTTTGATCCGTTCCACCGATCCTCTGCAACTTTAGTGAGATAAGGTTTGTTTTTATCTGCTCTACTGCAACTTCAGAGAGATAAGATTTGTTTATTCATAGCTTCAATCTGTTTCATCAGAATCTCGTGGAAATAAGATTTGCTATCTTGATCACCACTACATTGCATCTTCAAGGAGATAAGACATGTGACTTCAATCTACTCCATTGAACTTGAGGAGAGATCTGCAGGGCTTCTAACCTCTCCAAAGGCCATTTCAAGGAGAAGAGATTTGTAATTTTCAGCCTGTTACCCTACTACTTAGGGGTTTAAGGCCCATCACCTCTGATGTATTTCCCTACTGCTTAGGGGGTTAAGATCTGTAAATTCAGCCTGTTACCCTAGTGCTTAGGGGGTTAAGGTCTGTAAACTCAACTTGTTACCCTACTGCTTAGGGGGTTAAATCCCATCGCCTTTGATCTGTTTCCCTACTGCTTAGGGGGTTAAAATCTATAAATTCAGCCTGTTACCCTACTGCTTAGGGGGTTAAGGCTTGTAAATTCAACTTGTTACCCTACTGCTTAGGAAGTTAAAGCCCATCATTTCGATCTACTCCAATACCGCTTAGGGAGACAAGATCTATAATCTTCAGCCTGCTACCCTACTGCTTAGGGGGTTAAGGCTTGTGAATTCAGCTTGTTACCCCACTGCTTAGGGGGTTAAAGCCCATCACCTTCGATCTGTTTCCCTACTACTTAGAGGGTTAAGATCTGTAAATTTAGCCTGTTACCCTACTGCTTAGGGGCTTAAGGCCCATCACCTTCGATCTGTTTCCCTACTACTTAGGGTGATAAGATCTGTGAATTCACCGATGTTGCTACACCATCCTCTGGGGATATGATCTGTAGAATCGGTTTCAGGTATCTATGCTTTTGCCAAATAATTAGGATGTTATGATCGAAATGAATCAAATGCTCCTAACTCGATGTGTTATGAATGATATATGAATGAAAATGATCCCTTTAAAGGCTTAAGGTATCATCACTCGTTGTTCATCGTGACATTATCACGACGTATTCTGCGCCATCTTGTTCGGGCCGGTATTCTTGATGTAAGAGTCGGAAAAACAATCACATTTTGCTCAAAGAAGCTTGCCCATTGTGTAATTTCGAGTCCCTTCCACTGCACTCTTCCGGGACATAAAGTTTGTGCCTCTCACTGCAATTTTAGAGGAACAACATTCGATTTCTTCCATCCATCCTGCTGCAACTCAAAGGTACAGGATTTGTATCATCTTCAATCAATTTGATATGTTACACCATTCTCTAGGTGTAATGACCAGATGTATATGCCTGATATTTGCATGGATGCAAAGTATCATTTTTCTTTTCCCGAGAATAATCTCATTGCTTTTTCTTTGCCGGAATTATAACACCAATGTAATTTTTCTGCTCAACCAATATCTTTGACAGAAAACCCAATGAGATAATTTCAATTTGGGCTTAAATATTTCCAACCCTTGGGCTTGGCGAGTTCTGAATAATAGTCCTGTTTTCGGGCCCCTGTACTATTTAGAAGATTCCAAAGTAATATGCACAACTTCTTTTGTGAAAGTATTATTAGTCCATTAATCGTTATTTCAATGCAAAATGCTAGAAAAAGATCAAAACAATGGACAAGAAGGAAATTGATTGGGAGTATAGCTCGAAATGAATAAATTAATCAAATATTGCAAATGCAATAAGAAGAAAATTAACTCAAAATAAATAAGTTAGTCAAATATAGCAAATTCAAAATGAGTAGAATGGAAAACTAGGTGCCTTAGATATCGCAGCTTGAGCTTCTCTGTACCCACTTCTTGAGGACCCTTCTGAGCTCAATATGTGTTTAGGGGATCCGGAGTACTTTGTCGATGCCCTAAGATGTAGCATACTTCTTCATTGTTAATTCAGGCATAGCAAGACTGCTGTATGCCCCACTTTGATCTGAATTTGGGCCGCCCTTTTTGGGTTTTCAACTCAAATCCCCTTTGGTCTCAAGGCGCCATTTGCTGGTTTTCGCGTTGGCCTCTCCTTTTCTTTTTTTTTTCAAGGCTCCCTTTGCGGGTTTTCACCTTGGCCTCTTACTTTCTAAGTGAAATACTTTCTGACGAAATCTAAATTCACCGATTTGGGCAGATCTTTGCCATCCATTTCAGTTAATATTAATGCCCCTCCAAAACATGCCTTCTTTACTACATAAGGTCCTTCTCAGTTTGGCATCCACTTTTCTCTGAAGTCCTTTGTATAGGAAGGATCTTCTTCAATATCAAGTTCCCCTAGTGGAATTCTCTAGGATGAACCTCTTCATCATAAGCTCATATCGTTCATTGGACCATGACAAATGGCTTTCAACCTCCTTTCTCCAAATTCAACTGATCATATTGGGATTGGATCCATTTTACCTTATCCAACTTCAACTCTGTCAAGATTCAGAGACAAGAAATCTCTTCTTCAAAACCGTTTTTATCCTATAGACTAATGAAATATGTTGCCCTGGCGAAGGTCTTGGCCAATGTTCAATGAGCATAGAGGGTAAATGATGACTTCTTATGCCAATCTTTACAAGTCTCAGTCATCTTTCCATGATCACTTTTTTTTTTTTTTTAGGATTTGATGATTGGCATATGAAACGACCTTCACCCTCTTGGCGAAGTAATTGATACCTGCTAGAAGCCTTTGACGAGATCGACCCAATAACCTCCATGCCCCACATAGAGAAAGTCGAAAGAATGAATGGACACATGAATTTTCTCTCCATAAATTTGGTATTTACAGCATACTGATGCAATCCCTTTCTCTGGTGGACCGGCAGAATCTCATGATTGGCCTGACCATCATAAAACCATTAGCGTATGTTGTTCAAACACCTTGCAGTATCCTTACGTCTTAATAGCCCAGGCATATCATGATGCGATCATGCAAAAATGTCTTTGAATAACTCAATGATGTCTCGCTTTGTCTTTGTGATGCAGACTCCAATGTTTGCCTCTTTCTTTTGTCCTAGGCTTACTGTCCATTGACTTTTTGTAAGGTAAGATCCATTTTTTATCTTATTCTACCATCCTTAACAAATCAGGGAGTAGTCTACATCTTTGTCATCTTTAAAGTGCTGAGATCCCTTAGGCCCCTATTTCGCTCCAAAGGAGACTCGGAGTCAGTGACAGCATTACTCACATCCTTGATATCTGGGGACCTGCTGAAGGCAGATTCCAAAGAATAAATGATTCTAAGGATGATTATTTGTATGGTATGATCATGAACGAAGAAATAAATGAATATTTGAAAGAAAGTCTAAAGAATAAAAGAATTTAAGAACAGTTACTTGTATCGTATAAAATGAAATCAAAGAATATTTGCTTAAAAAGATGCATTTTATTGAAATAAATACTTAGGACACAAGCCTATTTCACAAAAGGGGTCTAATTGCTTCTAGGCTTAAAGCAACAAGCGCGTTTTGAATATTACTCTAGATTAGCTCCAAAAATAAAGGGATCTCTTCCACAGTCCCATTGTTCAAAACACTTCCAAGTAATGCAAGGGTTTGGAAACTTTTATTCCCTGATTCTTTCTTCGGATAAGTCATTCATATTCCTCAATATTCTTTGTAAGCTTTGTTCAAGGCATCGCAACTCTTTTGTCCCCACTTTCAAATCGTCTTTACTGCAT
This sequence comes from Gossypium anomalum, assembly GCA_025698475.1. Lineage (NCBI taxonomy): Eukaryota > Viridiplantae > Streptophyta > Magnoliopsida > Malvales > Malvaceae > Gossypium > Gossypium anomalum. The sequence continues at coordinate 15,950,557 of CM046965.1, read as the reverse complement.
TATCAGGGCGATTTGGTTCTGTGGAATTGTCAAACTTCACAATTCCCATTTCAATCAACCTTTCGACCAACTTTTTAAATGTAGTGCAGTTTTTGATTGAGTGTCCCATTATTCCTGCGTGGTACTCACATTGAGCATTCTCATTATACCATTTTGGGAATGGAGGTTGCACTGGTTTCGAGTAGCACGGAGACACCACATGCACATCGAAAAGATTCTGATACAACTCCTTATATGACATCGGGATGGGTGTAAACTGGAGCCTTTCTGTATTTGGCCTCCAGTTGGATTCCTGCCTCGACTGGCCTATGTTGACCAATTTGGGGTACCCTTTGCTCATATTATTCACTTCATTTTCGTTTCTATTTGGGGTTGACCTTTTGGCGCTTTCTCTTGCATCTATCTTCCTGCTTCTGATTGCTTTTTTTATCATCTCACCGGACATTACTATGTTTGAGAAGCTCATGGTAGCACTTCCCAACATATGGGTAATAAACGGGGCTTTTAGAGTGTTGACGAAAAGCATCGTAGTTTCTCTCTCCAGAAGAGGTGGCTGGACTTGCGTTGCTACCTCTCTCCATCTTTAGGCATATTGCCTGAAGCTCTCACCTTGCTTCTTTTCCATATTCTGTAGTGTAATTCTGTCGGGCGCCATGTCTGTCACGTAGCCATATTGCTTCATGAAAGCTTGTGCCAAGTCTTTCCATTAATGAATTTTGGCACGGCTCAATTGGTTGTACCATTTGGCCGCTGACCCAATCAGACTATCTTGGAAGCAATGAATTAACAGTTGATTGTTATCAACGTAACCTGTCATTTTTTGGCAAAACATCGTGATGTGAGCTTCAGGACAACTAGTCCCATTATATTTTTCAAATTCTGGAATCTTGAATTTCGGCGGGAGTACTAAATCTGGGACTAAGCTGAGATCTTTGGCGTCAACCCCGCGATGGTAATCAGCATTCTCCTTCGCTCTAAGTTTTTCTTCCAACCACTTGTATCGATCTTCGAGTTGTCTTGCCAGTTCAACCTTTGCTTTTTCTATTCCTTCCATTTCGTCTAGATCAGGAACTTCATGATTGGTTGGACTGGTCCTTGGATTGGAACCTAAACCCGTCGGGTAGTTCATGGGTGCCGAGATACCGGTTTGATGTTGTGATCTGATAGCAATAGGTACATCTTGGGGACATGTCTGATCGTTTGTCGGGGTGAAACCTAGAGGGTACAGAGGCTCCTCATTGTCCTCCCCATCATTGATCATGGGGTTTTTTCCTTTTCCTTTTCCTAGCCCCTTAGTCAGTAATTGGGACAACTGATTCATCATATCCCTTTGGGACTCTAACACTTGGTCCCTCATATCTTGCTGGATCTTCGCCAGTTGCTCTTGCATTTGCATGTGTATCAAATCTTACATCTCTCTTTAAAGTTGTTCAAGTCTTTCCAATCTTTGATCCATATCTTTTATCATTTTTCGTGTATAGTAAAGGTGCCTAGTCGTTTGACTTTTGTCGGTTCCCAGGTTAACTGAAATAATTTTACCTAATTAGGGTTCTTTTAGGGAAAATCTAATGCAAATAATGCAATGCAATGCAAATGCATGAAATGAATGCAAAAGAAAGAAAGGCATTGATTCTGAATTCAACTTTATTAGAACAACTTTTCTAGAAAACAAATTCCTTTACATAAAACGGACTACATATACGGCCTTTCTCTCATATTCCAAGTGAAGACACCTATTTTCCTATTCATATCCGAATCTTATAGTTGAGTCTGACGAATTCTCCAAGAGATGCCTATATTAACTCCTTTTTTGCTTGATCCAGGCTGTGGCTCCTTGATCACTTGTCTCCGCAATACTTATCAGCTCTTTTAAGAAAGTCAAGACGTGACGACTCTTGAATAATTTTTGTCTGTTTTAATCCTCAGGTACTATAGCAAAGTCTTGTATTTCATCACGGACTATCAGCTTTCTTCCATTGTGTTTATTTGGACCATATTTAGACAACCGGGTTACAATCCACTTTATCAAGAAATTCATTTTCTTATGACAAACTGTTCTATTTAGCAATCGAATATGAATCAACACCTCCTTTCTATGATGATGTAATGCAATGCAGTTATAAACAAAACAAAAACAAAACACGTTAGTACATGAGAAATAAATAACAAATAAAGGACCTATTCGGGTGACCACTAGGTTTAGCGTGGCTCTACCTAGGGTAGGCTCCTAGGTCTCTCTACATGTGGCTCGGTTCTAGAGTAAAGGTACCTAAACCAGCAGATTCCTCGATCTTCGCCCATCATAGGCTCATACAGACCAAGTTCAGTTCAGGGGAATACATTTTCCTATGGCTGCACGGAGATGAAAATCTCACGAAGACATAGGTACGGATGTATCCCGAAAGCGGTCCACTATCCTGCACGGAGGTGAAAACCTCACGAAGGAATAGTTTCACTCCCACTTAAAGAGTGTGACCATAACAGTCATGCAATGCAATGTGCGAGGATATATGCATAAAAACTTGAAGCGATAGGAATAAAATGATGAAAACCGTAAGAAAAACGAGTGAAATGCAATGAAGGGATCCTATACCAAAACCAAATTTTTAATTTTCGACAAAAAGACAAAAGTTAATCAACTTGTGGCTTGACTCTCTTATTTGCGTTCCCAGCGGAGTCGCCAAGCTGTCGTAATCATTTTTTTGAAAAACGGGAATCGACTTAAATTTTGAAAATGAAAATGAATAGAGGAGTCGCCACCAATCTTTTTTGATGAGGTGTAATCGGGTCACCTCGTAAAAGTGAAGAACGAAAGAAGAAGAAGACATGGAAAATTTTGAAGAATGGAAGAAAAAGAAGGCAAAACGGATGAAAAACAAAGCCTTACCTAGATGAAGAGGAGATGGAAAATGTCTTACACAATTGAAATCGGTAAGACGTTTTCCCCAAATTGAAGGGGATTTTACCCGTGTCCAGTAAAATATTTTCCCTTTGGAAAATGTTTTCAAGCATCCAAACACGGTAAAACCAGGAAAACATTTTCCGGAAAATGTTTTCCTGGCTTCCAAACAGACCCTAAAATTCATTATCAAAATATTGAGAAGAATAATATCCATGATATAAATATAAAAATTTTCTATTAAAATTCATTATCAAATTAAATTTTCTATTAAAATTTAACTAAAAATATTAAAATCAAAATAAAAATTTAGAATCAAAACTAAAATAAATAATAAAAATTAGATTAAATATAAAGATATCAATGAAATAAGGACTTAAATCATAAGGACTTAAATCATAACCATGTAACTATAAGATATTATCATCAAGATTTACATCCTCATCTTGCTCAAATTTTGGTGGCTTGTACCCTTTCTTGAACCATTCATCTTGTAGAATTTCAGGAATAGTTATACGCTGCCAAAAAGAACATGCAGAATTTCAACCAAAATGCACGCGCTAAAGCTTATACTGTGATCAAAGATTGCATGTAATCACAAATTTTCATAGGATGAATTGAATTTGAAACTTACGTAAGAGGGGTTGGATCAAGAATATGCTTAATCAAATTCCTAGCACCAGATAAAAACCATGATGGACAGCTGAAAGAAGCCTCCCAGATCTGAAATTTATCAAGGTACAAACAATTTTAATGAAGTTCTCATCTAAAAAGACTGGCCAAATCTGTAGGGTACTTACTTTCTTAAACAAGCCTATAAGGCTTGGCTCATCAAAAGGCAAATAACCAGCCATGAGAACAAAGAGAATAACTCCGCAAGACCAAATATCAGATGATTTACCATCATAACCTTTATCTTTGAGCACCTGAAAATAAAAATATCAGATACCAGAATGAAAAGGCAAAAAAAAAAAGAAAGAAGAGTTGCAGCAATACAGCTAATTATTTTCTCAGTTCATGAGTGAAAACCTCCGGAGCAACATAATTTGGAGTCCCGCAAGCAATGTGAAGCAACCCATCCTCCTACATTTTCAACGTGTCAAAGAAAACAAAAGATTACACTACTAGACATGGAGCTTTCTATCTTTTCCTCCATTATTGAACATTTATAAGATGTTACTGCCAACTAAATGCCTTGACCATCTGTTTCAACCATTTTCCCATACAAATTATTGGTTTATAAATAGATTTTACCGTTTCGCCATACGAATTCCATCATATCTTCTTAGTATGGAAATTTTACCATTTTCGCCATACAAATTATTGTTTGAGATGTTCATATCATGCTGTATTTTAATCGTTTTTCTTATATATCGTATCCAAAATTATCAAATATAATGTTTACTACAATGTTAAATTAGACTGCCTATAATATTAACTCTGAAATTCATGATGACTACAAAATTCCGCTTCGCGGTCCAGAACTGACAGAACATGTCGCAGAGCACTGAACGGTGGAAAAGAAAGAAGGAAAGAAATACGTTTTCTACTAATTTTCTTCCTATCAGGCCATGGTGGATGGTTTAGACAAACTGGAGGTTACCTTGTGTCTGCGCATTAGTTTTGGCGACCTTTTCTCTCCACCCTTTCTGACGAGCTCTTATTTCCCACATTGCTGTCAATAAAGTTGACACCTAAATGAAAGTGATAGCAGCAACAATGGTGAAAAAACCCAGCAGAGAGGGCTTTTGTCATGCTAAAATTAGAGGTGATCTAAAAGGCATAGAAAAACAAATGTAAAATTTCTTCGTATTAAGTTACTTAGTCCCATATTCCAATAAATACATCCATCCATGACAAAGAAACAGGAAACTGACCTGTAAAGGAAGCATTGCTCAGTCCTGCATTAATTAAAGATAGAACCATAAAATTAGCTTAATTCTACCGGGCAAAATTGCCAAAGATCACATGTAATTCCTGTTTTAAGTAAAGTCGAAGCCTTAAGGGCTGGTACAAGTTACTAATATCACATGTAATTCTAGTTCATGGCTGTTATAATGGTATTGTACAAGTCAAAAATAACTTTGCTCATGTAATGATGAAAATGCCCCATCCAAGTTCATTTAGTTGCTGCCAAACTCAAAAGAGCTCATATGACTATTACAATATAGATATACAGAGAAAGAGCAAGTTCTACCTTCTAAAACAAGGACTAGTCTATTAAGTTATTGGTCATTCTTTAGCTAAAAAAATTCAATCATCATTATTTATTTAGTTGACAAAAGGCTGCAACTTACATGCTGCAATTGATTCTAAAAGCCATGTGTGACCAATGACTTGTCCACCTAATTTTGTGGCTATATCCTGTGCTTCACTAACCCTCTGCCAAATAATCAAAGAGCTTTGGTGCCTGCAAGAGAAAGAGGGTAATTATTTGCAAAAGTAACATTACCAACTTGAAAAACTAGCACACTTGAGCTCAAAAGAGTAAGACTCACATTATCCAATACCCTGACTCTGCCAGTTTTAGGACCATCACAACACCCATGGTTGTCAAGACTAATTTCATCAATCATGAAACTTTTAACACCAAAAAGAATCAATTAACGAGAAATTTCAGTACTTGCAAAAATATCATCAGTATACGAGTTTACCTTTCAGCACAATAAAACACATACGCAAGTCAAAGATATAATTATTAAAAAAGATAACTACTCAACAGAAAAATGGGTTTTATCTAATCTAACCTTTTCCTCAGGAGACAAAGCAAATCCACAGAAAAAGATACAATCTTTTTTTTTTTTTTTAATTTAAGTTTAATTAAATATTAAAATTCTTAACAATTTAAATAGTAACTCCTACTTTTAGAAACCATTGAAGTTTAATATTTGGAACTTGTATTAGTAGCAATAATGCTTCTAGAAAAGCATAGCAGAAATAGCATCTACCTCTCACGAGTTTCATCAATACACTAAAATGGGAGCTATTTAAATCTAATTACCAAAGGACAAATTTTTAACTTATGAATCTACCAAGTTGGGGGGTTTGCCTTTACAAACAAAGGCTGAACTTGGGGGAACTTTATCATGTGTGATGTTCATCTGCAAAATCAAAGTTAGCAAAAATATAAACCATCCTCTTTGTTTTGATCCTGTATTTGAACTATCTGAATTACAAACTAACAAATAAGTCTGTCGATGACTACGATTGTTCAACGTGATTAGTAATCGCATCAGGGCAAGATTGTGCTTGTGGAAATGGAAATTAGAATCTTACTCTCTTTGACTGTTCCGTAAAGCCAGCACAGTACCTCATCAGCAAATGCCAGGCAGACTCCTCCCTAAAGATTGAGTTTTAAACAAGGAAATAAGTGACCAATAGCACAATGAGTCAATGAAATTGGAAAAGGGAAGCCATAAAAAGGGGAAAAAACCAGTAATTCTACCTAAATGCTTTCTTTTGCAGTTTCTTACCATTATAGAAGGCAACAAATGTAAATTTGCAACATGGAGAAAATGTGAAATTAAAATTATTGAACTGAACTGCTTTTAGTATTGATGATTGATCAATAACCCATAAAGTTTGACAAAAATCTACCTACCTAAAAACAATTGCCCAAAGAATCTACAAAAGCAATGATAATTTCTTTCAAACAAGAAGACATAAAAAGAAGTTAACTAGAATTCAAGTTTAGTCAACTTCCAAACCATAAAGAACATTAGCATACTTTTCAATTGGGTCCCCATTTGCAAAATAACTTTCCTTTATCTTCAACCAAGCTTGATGACTCTTCCCAATTGCACGCTTCACTCCCAAATCCGTAGACGCACGATCGAGCCCTCCATGTAATCCAGCGCAGAATTTCATTAAGTGTTTGACGTCGTAGATTCTGTCTCCGAAGAACACTCGCACGAGTTCCAAAAACGCTTTACTCGGAAGTAGTTCCTTGAGTGCGCCAACTGCTAATGGATTCCCTAACCCTCGGCAAGGAGAAATGGTCAACAACCAAAACAAGGAAAGAACAGTAGCAACCAACACCACTCACAAGGCAAGCAAAAGTACAATCTTTAATGACATGGAGACGGTACATTCAGCTATTGGGCGGGATCCCTTCAGAAGCTCGGTATACAAAAGTGGAGAAAACCCGACCCGCATCAAAAACCCAGACAAAACCCAAAATTCCAAACGAAAAGACCCAAGGTCTTTTGTCAAACAGAAAAGAGCGCCAATAAACACATTAGTGACGACCTGTAAGAAGAACCCGATCCCAACAAAGGAAAACCGAGGTGGAGCACTTCCCCAATCCTAAACCAGCCCCTAGGTAATGAAAACCAGAGGAAAACAAAGGCATTTCCCAAATCTAGGTGGAATCAAAAAGGGAAGCACGAAACACTGTCCCGGAAGAAGGAAAGATTACTGATTGAGAGAAAATTTCAGAAAATTTGAGAATTTCGATGGGACAAAATCCCAAAGGGATATGCTGCCCATTGTTTTCAGAAAATTGGGGATTTTGATTTTTTTTACTATTGATTAATTTTAAATTTTTAAGTTTTTTATTTTTAATTTTTTATTTTTAACCAAACATATTTTCTTCACTACTTTTTTTTTAATTTTTCAAGAAAATAAAAATGAAAATACCCTTAATTTTGGAACCAAACACACCCAAAGCCTTCCACGCAGGATTGTTTTCATTATTTATAGAGGCTTCATTTGTTAACATTACATATGAGATATATTAAAGTCACATGAAATGTCACCAAAATTAGACATAGATAGTGGAAATTATATACGTTTTTATATTTTTCAATTTAAAGTTTAATCTTTTAATACATTAAAAACTTTGATTCTATTATCCAATTTTACAAATATAACAAAGATAAAGTATATATTTTTTAACTCTCAATATTTACTCTTTTTTTGTCTCTTACTTTTCTAAAAGTACATAAAACAATTCGAATTTTGTTAATATTTTCAATAAAAAACTGAAAAAATAAAATCTTTGTAGGAGTCCAAATTAGCCCAATAACCCATTACAAACCAACCCCAAACCCAACATTAATTAAACAAGCCCAAACACAATCTAAACCTAAATCCTAGCCCAAAAGAAAAAACACAAAGCAAGTCAGAACAAAAAAACCCTAGTCACCTTCCCACTTGCGCCGCAACCACCCTCTGACACCACGCCACCGATGTCACCCCTTGCACTGCGCCACCAACTCTGCAAAGACTGCTTCAACCGCTCCTGCAAAGAAACACGCGAAAAGACGAAAACTAATAGAAAATCAAGTTGGTAAAGGCTATAAAAGCCATCAAAACAAATGTAAAAAGGTCGGCAAGTCTTAATACATACATTAGTTTTTTTTAAAAAAAGAACAATAGATCAGTACCATAGATCGTTCGAATCAAGACCGAAATAAAAAAGAGGTGATTAAATTTCTTTTCTTTTACCGAATCTGTTTTTTTCCTCTTTTATTTTTCTTTTTCTTCCTTCATTTATATTCTAATATATATCTATATACATATATATTATATTATTAAACTAAAAAAAAATTACCTTTTCTAGCCACCGTGGACGCCACGAGCGAGCGGCGACGACAGCGACCCTCTGGCCGGCCGACTGGTCCAGAGAGAAATCCCTCCACTCTCCCTTTTTTTTTTCTTTCACTTTGCAAAATGAATTTTTTTGAAGAAAAAGGGACTTTTATAGCCCCCAAAACGATGTCGTTTTGGGGTTGGCCACTAAACCCCAAAACGACGTCGTTTTGGCCTAGCCCGTTTGTTGACCCGACCCGCTCCAAGGATCCGTGTGTTTTTCATTGGAGGGGCTAATTTCACTTCTAGCCCCTTCGCTTTTTCATGCCTCTGCAATCAAGTACTTTTTTAGTTTTTTAATTTAGCCCCAAAGTATGTAGCGCTTTGCGATTTGGTCCCTCTTGCTATGTTATGTTTTGAGGGGAGGATTAATTGTGTTTTTAGTCCCCCTTTGTTTTGTGCGTGTTCAAATAAGCCCTTTTACCTTTTTATTATTTCAAATTAAGCTTTAAAACTTTGATTTTAATTCAATTTTAGTCATTTTTTCATTTTATTTACTTATTTATTTTATTTTCATTTTTTTTAATATTGTTATTATCATTCTTAATATTATTAATACTATTATTTCTATTATTATTATTGTTATTATTAATATTCTGGTTATTAAATATTATTATTTTAATGTATTGTTATTTCTAGTTATTATTATTTCTAGTATTATTATTATATATAATATTAGTGTATGTTTTATTATATATGTATGTATATACATTTTTATATACAGATTATTTTTTAATTACTTTATTCTAATAATATTATTATTATATTATTATTATTATTATATTATATTATATTTAGATATATATGTATATTTATTTTAAAATGTCTCGTTTTTTTTTACTACTATTATGTACATATGTATTTATCATTATATTTATTATTATATTATTTACTTTTACTATATTTTTTAAATATTATATTTTTCATATATTATGTATTTTTTTATATATTATATTATTCGTATATTTTATTGTATTATATATATTTTTTTAAATAATTATATTATGTATATATTTGTAAGTATCATACTATTAATATATTTTATTGTTATTTCATATATATATATATATATATATATGTATATTATTGGTTATATATATTTTTTATACTATTTCATGTATGTATTTTCATATTATCCTTATTATTGTTATTAATATTAGTATATGTATATATCTTTAATATATATATAGGTACATATTTATGTGACATTATTAATAGGTGTTTTCAACATTATTATTATGTATGTATATATTATGTAAATATTTTAACATTATGTATTTTTATATTATACATATATATATATATATATACCTTTTTAGTATTGTATCTTTATATATATCATGTATATATTTCGAATACTATATTATATTTTTTCTTACATATTATCTTATATATGTATATATATTTTAATAACTCTATATAATGTATGTATTTTTAACATCATACTATGTATATACTTTGTAATACTATTATCATGTTTATATTTATAATATATATACGTATGTATATAGGTAACATTATTAGTGTTTTAATATTATGTTCCCATCACTTTACTTATTATTATTATATGTTTATATATGTTCGTCTCTATTTCTTGTTTAATACTATTATTATCATGTTTAGTATCATATCCATTACTTTTGTTTTTTTACTATTACTATCGCATATACATTGTTAATGTTTTATATATTATTTGCTTCATATATTTTTAACTTTTTATCATCATTTATCTGTTCCGAAGTTAGCATATTAGTTCACATCTTATTTCAACATCAATGCTAGTTTTCTATCACTTTTATTTTTATCTAGAAATATTTTTATTCATGTTTTTAATTTCAGTAATCAAGGCAATGTACCGATTTAACATTATGTCATCAAATTCAATCGTTATGTTGGATGGAATTTGTCGGCTCGTGTTAAAATGGTATGTCCTTCTCAAAAAAAATAAAAAATTAAAAAAAATTGAAAATTCTTGTGTTTTAACCGGATCACGGCTAAATGTTACATTGAACTCGTATTTTTGAAAATCAAGATAACACGTGTTTATAAGATACCAATTTTGGGCGTCGCGAGGGTGCTAATACCTTCCTCGCGCGTAACCGACTCCCGAACCCTAGTTTTTCTCTAGACTTTCACGTAGACCTAAACTTGGCCTTCTTTTTGTTTAAAAAAAAAAAAAAGAAATCTAATAGGTGTCCGATCACACCTAGGAAAAAGGATCAGTGGCGACTCCCTTCTTATTTCAAAATCAAACTTCCATTTTCAAATTTTTAATCAATCGCCACAATTAGCGACCGAAAGTAAATTTTACGTCGCTACAATTGGCGACTCCACTGGGGACACCTCATTTTTGAGAGTCGAGTCAAATTAAATGCGTGTCGTCAAAATTCTCAAAATTCTTTGTTCAAATTAATATTTAGTCGTGATCCCAAAATGCGTTTTTTGAAAAGTCATGCATTTGCATCGTGTTGTAACTATTCTTCTAATTTGTTTATTTGGTTGTTTTTCAGCTTTAAATTTTTATGATTTTAATTTTAGCTTAGTTTTTAAATAAAACGTAAAGGTTTACAAGTTTCTCCCCACACACCGTGCACGTGTATTTTTTTTTTTTGCATAATATGAGCTCCATACCCGGGCTCCGTCCCTTTTAAGTGAAAGTAAACGCTACGCCTTCGTGAGTTAACTCGTTCCTCCGCACAGGCTAGTGAATACTTTCGGGTTACATATGACTTATGCTTTCGTGAGTTAACTCGTCCCTCCGCATAGGCATAAGTAAATGTAATCCCTCGAATTGATCTCGTAAGCCTATGATGGGCCATGACCGAGGCTCTGTACTAATCTTAGTAGATGACAGTACAGACGATTCGAGTACCCATCTAGAACCAAAACCGCATATAGTGAACCATACGAGCCATCCAACTAGAGCCATGCTGAACCTTTGTCCGTTTACTAGTCACCGAAATAAGTACACGGAAAAACACATCTTACCTTTTGTTTCTTTTAATTTACGCTTTCTATGCAAGGGAATCGAGTCCATTAGACCAAATAGCTTAGTTTATTAGATTTTCCGCAGTTTTTCTCTGTTCATATGTGTTGTGCTAACCAAGGTTGTTTGTCTGTATTTCTATTTTTTATCATGCATCATAGGCATCTTGTTAGGAAGGTGTTGATTAGAGATTGGTTGCCAAAAACGGGTTTCTGATGGAGGAGTCAATTACACGAGTGATCGAAACGTTGTGAAATGGACTCTTTTGATTAAGGAAATGCCTAAATAGGGGCTATCTTGAAATTAACACCAAATTTTTGCATATTCATTCATGACTAACATTCATTTGACATTTATGCATTCATTCATTCATTCATGTCATATCCATAATCGTCACGAGGTTAAAACATACAATTCGTAGTTGTAATACCACAAGCTTCGGAATCACGTCACTCATATAGGGCCAGCGTCGACAAGTTAGAGTAATGGAGGCTGAATTTAGCGAAAGGATTGAGAGGATAGAAAGAATACAAAGGGAATTACAGGAACAGTTGGCAAAGTCACAACAAGAAACTAGAGATCTGATGGTGAGATCTCGAGGAGAATTGCTCGAACAAAGGGACCAAATGGCCAGGATGATGGAAATGATGTCGGCTCTGGTAAAGGGAAAGGGACCTATAAACTCTGACGTTGTGGAACCACAGTCAAGGGTTAATCTCGATCAGGATCCGCCCCATCCTCCAGGATTTACTCCACCGCACGCCCATGCAACACAAAGAGGGTACGCTCAATGGGAACCTACAAACCTGGAGCAACGACCTGCGCTACCTGCTAAGCTGGGGTAAGAAATGTTCGTATCAAACCCGGGGGCTAGTCCTACTGATCCACTCGTTCCAGATTTGGACGATCCAATAGAGATAGCCAGGTTAAAATTGGATGATCATGAAGCAAAAGAGAAATATAGGAGCTTGGAGGAAAGACTTAAGGCAATAGAAGGCACTGAAGTCTTCTCTGTACTAGGTGCTAAAGAACTCAGTTTGGTACCCGATCTAATTCTGCCTCCGAAGTTCAAAGTGCCTGAGTTTGAAAAATACAATGGGATAAGATGTCCAAAGGCGCATCTTGTCATGTTTTACCAAAAAATGATTGGTTATGTGAACAAAGATAAGCTACTCATACATTATTTTCAGGATAGTCTAGTAGGATCGGCTCTTCGGTGGTACAACCAGCTTAGTAAGGAAAAGATCCAATCTTGGAAAGACTTGGCATCAGCATTCTGTGAGCAGTACAAGCATGTATCATATATGGTGCCTGATCGAATAACTCTACAAAGGATGGAAAAGAAACCAGCAGAAACTTTTAGGCAATATACTCAAAGGTGGAGAGATATCTTGGCTCAAGTGGAACAACCATTGACTAAGACTAAGATAACAGTCCTTTTCATCAATACTCTAAGAGCACCATTCTATGACAAGTTGGTAGGAAGTGCTACGAAAGACTTTGCGAACATTGTGATATCCGGGGAACTTATAGAGAATGCCATAAAAAATGGAAGGATGGAAGGCCCTGAGAGCTCAAAAGGGTAGCACCCATGAAGAAAAAAAGAGCCAGCAACCCATGTGGTGGGAACATGAAGCCACTATACTTTTAATTCGTACCCAACTCAACCACGACGTCGATATCACCCACCTCCGAACTTCACATACTTGGGAGTGTTTTAAACAATAAGACAATGGAAGAGATCCGTGTACTTTTAAAGCTAATCTAGAGTAATATTCAAAACATACTTATTGCCTTAAGACCTAGAGGTGATAAGACTTCTTTTGAGAAATAGGTTTCGGTCCAAGATTTTTATTTCAATGAAATGCATCTTTTTGAGTAAATTTTCTTCTATTTATAGATTCTTTTATTATTTGGACTTTCATTTTTTTTATTTTACATTCATGATCATCCTATACAAATAATCATCTTTAGAATCATTTGTTCTCTGGAATTTACCTTCGTACCTCTGATGAGATCCCCGAGATATCAATGTCACGAGCGACATTACATTACTAACTCCCTTTGGAGCAAGATATGTGTCTAGAGGATCTCGGGACTTGAAGATGACAGAGATTGTGTCTATCTTCCGATTCGTGAAGGATGACAGAAAGAGATGAAAGACAGACCCTAACTTACAAAGGGTCAACTGACATTGTGAACTTGGGAAAAAGATAAAGATCGAAACCTAGCTCACTGCAGAAATAAGGCAAGACTATTGAGCTATTTCCAAAAATACAAGGATGTTTTCGCACGATCATATTAATACACACTTAGGAACATCTTGAAAGAGGTCCATAAAGGTGTCTAAAGAACACATGACAATGGTTCTACAATAGCCAGGCTAATCAATGAGGATCAGATATTGTTGGTCCACCATGGGAAGGGAATGGCATCAGTTATGTCGTCAAGATTCACGTGCTTCTTCCATCTCTTCACAAACTTTTTAATACGTGGGGCATAGATGTTCTGAGGATGATCTCGTCAAAAGCTTCTAGTCGACATCATCGTCATGGCCGCCAATTGCTTCACTAAGAAGGTGAATGTTACTTCATATGTCAATATCATAAAGTCGACAGTCATGAAAAAAATAAAAAAATAAAAAAAAGAGATCAAATGCCAGAAAGAATCATGTTTTAATGCGTAACTGTACAATGTCATATCACAATGCAACAAAGGCTGCTAAAAGAAAAATACAAAAATAAAGAAAAGTTATGGAAGATGACCAAGACTTGTAAATATTGGCATAAGAAGCTACCTTCTACTTTTTGTGGTTATTAAAGTTGACCAGGACCTTCACTGGGGCATTAGAGGTGGTTCTGTCCATGGAAATTAAGATTCTTTTTCTCCAAGCTTTGATTGATCCAAGAATTGGATGAAGTAAAATGTCTTCAGTAAACTTGACTGCAGAAAAGGGTTTGAAGGTCAAACGCGTATGATACTGAGTTATGACGGAAATAGTTCACCCAAAGGAATTTCATAGTAGGAACTTGGTATTGCAGAAGATCCTTTCTATACGAAAGGATTTCAAAGGAAAATGGATGCTTAAGAACTTTATGAGGTAAAGGAGGCTTTCCCCGGAAGAACACTGATCCAATCCTAAATTCAGATTCAGTCTAGAGATACTTAAAAAGGAGAGGCCAAGGTGAAAACCTGCAAAGGGCGCTTTGTGACCTTCATTCATTCAAAAGAAAAAAAAGAAAGAAAGAAAAATAAAGAAAAGAAAATGGAGAGGTCAAGGTGAAAACTCGTAAAGGACGCCTTGAGACAAAAGGGTTTTGAGTTGAAAACCTGAAAAAGGCGGCTCAAATTTTGTTTAAAGGTGGGGCATATGGTAGTCTTGCTATACTTGAATTGACAGTAAAGAAGTATGCTATGTCTTGGGGCATCGACAAAGTACTCTGAATCCCCTAAACACATGTTGAACTCAAAATAGTCTCAAAGGCGTTTGTACAGAGAAGCTCAGGCTGCGATATTTGGGGCACTTAGCTTTCTATTTTACCCATTTCTGAATTCATCTTTGATTATCTTATTCTTTTCAAAATGTGCTTCAAATAAACTCACATTTGCTCTTATTGTTTAACTTGTTTGTTTCGAGTTATACTCTTAGTCAATTTTCTTCTTGTCCATAAGTATAATCCTTTTCAAGCATTTCGCATTGAAATAATTATTAATGGACTCATCATGCTTTCGTAAAAGGAGTTTCGCGTATTACTCTGAAAGCTTCTAAATAGTACAGGAACCTGAAATCAGTTGATTGTTTAATAGCTCACCAAGTGTAAGGGTTGGAAATATTTGAGCTCAAATTAAGTTTATTTCCTCGGATTTTCTATCAAGAAATATCAGTTGAGGGAACAAGTTACAGATCATACACTCTTGAGTTACAGTAGGATACAGATCCTATAGCCAGGAATTGCAGTGGAATGGTTTAAAGATAGTGCCAACCTTGTGTCCCCAAATTACAGTGGAGCAAGCTGGTTAAGCAAAATGCGATTATTTCCTCGGGTTTTAGGTCGAGATACCAGCCAAGTAATAAGGCAGAGTACTATATCAGTGATAGAGCCCTGAGAGGCAATGAGTGATGACGCCTTAAGTTTTTTCGAAAAAAAAGATATACCAAGATAAAGACCCGAAAGGGCGTCCTAATAAAGTAGATTTGAACCCAAGAAGTAAAACGATTCAAGCAGTGAGTCAAACAGCAAGACTACTGTATTTGAAGCATTTTCAGTAGTCCGAAACTTTCTACGCAAGAAGCGATGCTCGAAAAGATTCTTAATTAAGAAATATGGAAGATTTCATGCGTTGAACATATAGAGCATTTTGAAATGACATACTCCAAACAAAACAAATGTTGAGTATTGCCCGGATGAGAATTTGATAAGTACAAGAGCCTCAAAGCAAGGACAAAGTTCAACAAGGGGAAAAAGAGTGACATCTGATAAACGCAGGTTACTTATAAGAAGAGAATGGGTACTGAAGAGAAAGTCAAGAGTCGAAGCAATGAACGCGGATCACCAAAAATCGTGACGAAAGAGGACACACGACAAACATGCTTAAGGCGCATAGGATAATCATGTAGGCATAAAGGCATTTAAGACAAACATGTACATATCATGATAACATTATGCATGACATATACAGGTACTCCAGCAGAGCAAGAGGTTTCAATGATAGCTGTACTGAATTAAAGGAAAAGACACATGAGTTCCACCAGATGATTTGTTTTGATACTCTGAGGTATCTTTAATTCATGTTTTCAAAAATTAACTCATATTGCGAGAGGTGAGTTGAGCCTCAGGTCACATGCTGAGGTATTTTCAATTTATGTTTCAAAAAATTAACTCATATTGCGAGAGGTGAGTTGAGCCTCAGGTCACACGCTGAGGTATTTTCAGTTTATGTTTCAAAAAATTGACTAATATTGCGAGAGGTGAGTCAAGCCTCAGGTCACGCTGAGGTATTCTTAATTTCTGTTGTTTCAAAAATCAACTCATATTGCGAGAGGTGAGTTGAGCCTCAGGACACGCTGAGGTAATTTCAATTTCTAGTTTTCAAAAATCAACTCATATTGTCAGAGGTGAGTTGAGCCTCAGGGCACGCTGAGGTATTTTCAATTTATATTTTTTTTTTTTAAAAATCAACTTACATTGCGAGAGGTGAGTTGGGCCTCAGGACACGCTGAGGTATTTTCAATTTCTTTTTTTTTTTTAATTTCTGCTTTTTAAAAAAAATCAACTCATATTGCGAAAGGTGAGTTGAGCCTCAGGACACGATGAGGTAATTTCAATTTCTGTTTGTCAAAAATCAACTCATATTACGAGAGATGAGTTGAGCCTCGGGGCACGTTGAGGTATTTTCAGTTTCTTCTTTTCAACTCCTACTTTTCAAAAAATCAACTCATATTGCGAGAGGTGAGTTGAGCCTCAGGACACGCTGAGGTATTTTCAATTTCTATTTTCAGTTTATGTTTTTTAAAGAATCAACTCATATTGCCAGAGGTGAGTTGAGCCTTTTAATTTCTGTTTTTCAAAAATCAACTCATATTGCGAGAAGTGAGTTGAGCCTCAGGACACGCTGAGGTATTTTCAATTTCTGTCTTCAATTTATATTTCTCAGAAATCAACTCATATTGCGAGAAATGATTTGAGCCTCAGGACACGTTGAGGTAATTTCAATTTCTGTTTTCCAATTTTGTTTTTCAAAAATCAACTCATATTGCGAGAGGTGAGTTGAGCCTCGGGTCACATGCCGAGGTATTTTCAAATTCTGTTGTTCAAATTCTATTTTTAATTTTTATTTTTTCCAAAATCAACTCACATTGCGAGAGGTGAGTTGAGTCTCGGGGCACGCTGAGGTATTTTCAATTTCTGCTTTTCAATTCCTGCTTTTTAAAAAATTAACTCATATTGTGAGAGGTGAGTTGAGCCTCAGGACTCGCTGAGGTATTTTCAATTTCTGTTTTCAGTTTATGTTTTTCAAAGAATCAACTCATATTGCGAAAGGTGAGTTGAGCCTTGGCTCACATGCTGAACCACTTTCAATTTCTGTTTGTCTTTAAATCAATTCATATTGCGAGAGGTGAGTTAAGCTTTGGCTCACGTGTTGAGCTATTTTCAGTTTCTGTTTTTAATTTATGTTTTTCAAAAAAATCAACTCATATTGCGAGAAGTGAGTTGAGCCTCGGCTCACATGCTGAGGAGTTTTCAATTTTTGTTTTTTCAATTTGTATTTTTCAAAAATCAACTCATATTGCGAAAGGTGAGTTGAGCCTCGGGTCACATGACTATGTATTTTCAAAATTTGCTTTTAAGTTTCAAAAAAACCAACTCATACTACGAGAGGTGAGTTAAGCTTTGGCACGTGCTGAGCTATTTTCAGTTTCTGTTTTTAATGTCTATATTTAAAGAGTCAATTCATATTGCGAGAATTGAGTTGAGCTTAAGATCACATACCGGGTAAAGAATAAAGATTGGAGCTGATTGAAGACACCAGATTTTGTCTCCCTGAAGTTGCAGTGGAGCTGATCGAGGATATTAGATCTTGCCTTTCTAAAGTTACAAAAGAGAAGACCACAAACCTCATATCACTGAAACGATAGAAGAGCAGATTGAAGCTGTAGATCTTATCTTACTGAAGTTACAGTGAAGTAGATTAAAGCCACAGATCTCATATCCTTGAAGTTACATTTGAATAGATTGAAGCTACAGGGCATATGTAAGAAGATGCAGTGGATTGAACCAAAACTACGAGATGCGGTGGATTAGAACGAGACTATTTCGGAAAGAGGAGCTCCAAAGCAAGTCAAGACTCAACAAGACCGGGCAAATTTGGTCTTCCTTGAAAGTCTTTGCTCTATTATCGTCGTACGACAATGAACAAAGAGGGGCAGCTGTAGGAGCCCAAATTAGCCCAA
This sequence comes from Gossypium anomalum, assembly GCA_025698475.1. Taxonomy (NCBI): domain Eukaryota; kingdom Viridiplantae; phylum Streptophyta; class Magnoliopsida; order Malvales; family Malvaceae; genus Gossypium; species Gossypium anomalum. Next base: position 15,932,128 of record CM046965.1, on the reverse strand, counting down.
TAACTCATTACAAACCAACCCCAAACCCAACATTAATTAAACAAGCCCAAACCCAAACCCAATCTAAACCTAAACCCTAGCCCAAAAGAAAAAACACAAAGCAAGTCAGAACAAAAAAACCCTAGCCACCTTCCCACTTGCGCCGCAACCACCCTCTGACACCACGCCACCGACGTCAGCCCCCTTGCACCGGCCACCAACTCTGCAGCACCGTTCAACTGCTCCTGCAAGAGAAACACGCGAAAAGATAGAAACTAATAGAAAATCAAGTTGTAAAGGCTATAAAAGCCATCAAAACAAATGTAAAAAGGTCGGCAAGTCTTAATACATACATTAGTTTAAAAAAAAAAAAAGAACAATAGATCAGTACCATAGATCGTTCGAATCAAGACCGAAATAAAAAAGAGGTGATTAAATTTCTTTTCTTTTACCGAATCTGTTTTTTTCTCTTTTATTTTTCTTTTTCTTCCTTCATTTATATTCTAATATATATCTATATACATATATATTATATTATTAAACTAAAAAAAATACCTTTTCCGGCCATCGTGACGTGGCGGCAGCAGCGACACATGCGCGACCCTCCCGGCTTTGAGTGGACTCGTCCAGAGAAAATCCTCCCCTCCTCTCTCCCTTTTTTTTTTCTTTCACTTTGCAAAATGAATTTTTGAAGAAAAGGGCCTTTTATAGCCCCCCAAAACGACATCGTTTTGGGGTTGGCCACTAAACCCCAAAACGACGTCGTTTTGGCCTAGCCCGTTTCTTGACCCGACCCGCTCCAAGGATCCGCGTGTTTTTCATTGGAGGGCTAATTTCACTTTAGCCCCTCCATTGTTTCATGCCTCTGCAATCAAGTACTTTTTAGTTTTTAATTTAGCCCCAAAGTATGTAGCGCTTTGCGATTTGGTCCCTCTTGCTATGTTATGTTTTGAGGGAGGATTAATTGTGTTTTTAGTCCCCTTTGTTTTGTGCGTGTTCAAATAAGCCCTTTTACCTTTTATTATTTCAAATTACTTTAAAACTTTGATTTTAATTCAATTTTAGTCATTTTTTCATTTTATTTACTTATTTATTTTATTTTCATTTTTTTAATATCATTATTATCATTCCTAATATTATTAATATTATTATTTCTATTATTATTATTGTTATTATTAATATTCTGTTATTAAATATTATTATTTTAATGTATTGTTATTTCTAGTTATTATTATTTCTAGTATTATTATATATAATATTAGTGTATGTTTTATTATATATGTATGTATATACATTTTTATATACAGTGATATTATTTTAATTACTTTATTCTAATAATATTATTATATTATTATTATTATATTATATTTAGATATATATATATGTATATTTATTTTAAAATGTCTCGTTTTTTTTTACTATTATGTACATATGTATTTATCATTATATTTATTATTATATTATTTACTTTTACTATATTTTTTAAATATTATATTTTTCATATATTATGTATTTTTATATATTATATTATTCGTATATTTTATTGTATTATATATATATTTTTTAAATAATTATGTTATGTATATGTTTGTAAGTATCATACTATTAATATATTTTATTGTTATTTCATATATATATATATGTATATTATTGGTTATATATTTTTTTATACTATTTCATGTATGTATTTTCATATTATCCTTATTATTGTTATTAATATTAGTATATGTATATATCTTTAATATATATATAGGTACATATTTATGTGACATTATTAATAGGTGTTTTCAACATTATTATTATGTATGTATATATTATGTAAATATTTTAACATTATGTGTAGACACTCAATTTTGCCCGGCCCATTTCAGTATTTAAAATAATAAACCCCAAAAAAAAAAAAGGGTCCAAAGTTCAGTCCAGAATTACAAATATAATTTGGCCCGATCGGAATGGCCCATTACTTGAAAAGATTTAATGTCCATCTACAAGCTTGACTCATATGGAAATATAATCTTCAATGATATGCAATCTTAGATATGATAAAATCTTAGATATGATTGCAATCTTAGATATGATACAATCTTAGATATGATTGCAATCTTAGATATGATTGCAATCTTAGATATGATACAATCTTAGATATGATTGCAATCTTAGATATGATACAATCTTAGAAGATATGATTTTGTAGATATCCTTTAATCTTAACCGTTGATGTAATCGATGCATATCAGTTGGATTTGGGAGGCTCAACTATAAATAGAGGCTCTCTCCTCATTGTAAAACAACTTGACTACACTGGAGTTTTGGGAAGTAATAAGAATTCTTGAGAGCATTCACTCAAATTTCTCTCCCTCTTGCGTTCTTACTCTCTCTATGGTTTGTTCTTATTTTATTCTTCGTCTATCTTAGTTTTTCAACCCTTTTTTATTTTAATTTCTTCATTTTTCAAATATATATATTTATTCCTATCTTTTATACATTTGATTATGTATTTTATATATTACAATATTTAACCTTTTTATATAGTTTATTTTCAAATATATATTTTCTATGCATGTATATATATTATATTATCATTTCATGTATTTTGAACTATTGCATTATATTTTTATAATTTTTAAATGTTCTATTTATTCATTTTTTTAGTGTATGTCATTTTTTATACCATTGTTTATTTTTATCTATATATTATTATCATTAAAGGTTTTAACTTGTATTATATACGTATCTTTATTTATATGTTAATAATTACTTTACTCCTATTCTTTTATTACATATTTTGAAGATATTATAATCTTATAATTTGTATAATACGTATATTTCATCATTAATTACTTATTTCATATTATTATATAATTATTTCATTGTGAATATAAATTTTTTTTACATATTTGATATTTTATATATTATTTTTCTAAATCTATATATTTTATTTCTTCTGTAATTATTATTCTTATAAATATATTTTTATTATATATTATACTTTTAAATCTATTATTAAATATCACATTTTTATATATGCTCATTCTATTTATCAATTGTTTATATTATATATATATTTTTCAAAAAAAACTTATGCTTTATTATTATACAATGTTTGCTTTTACTTTAGAATTAATGTATTTTATATATTATGCAATATCTTAGACTTTTATAATTTACTTTCAAATGCATATTTTTATTTTATACGTGTCAAAATTGTATATCATGCATCATTTATATGCTTAAATATATGTTGAATTACATGTTTATGGGTTTTTACCTATTTTTCTTAAATATATATCGTGTTTTATGTATATCTTTCTTTTTTGTTATGTTTTATTTCTTATATATATTGGTTAGTATATAATATTTATACTGTTGTACTATTATTATAATATGTTATCTCGTATGATACGTTAATATGCTCCTTCAAGCATCGATTTTAAAAACGAGACTTCAAAGTTTTCAAAAATAAAAAGGCAATGCTTGGTGTTTGGAAGCTTCGAGAAAAGTAGTGCCCTAACTTATTGGGTTGCAATTTTTCTCGTTGAGTTCGAATAGTCAAGTACCCTTCTAAGTTTTTAAGATTTTCAAAATACGAGCACCTGTCTTGGAATTTCAAAGCGTTATGTCCTAACTTACTGGATGTGGCGTTTTGTCGTTTCGAGATAGGGATTTCTAAAAAGGCTAACTTAGTATCAATATTTTGATACAAGCGAACCCCAATTTTCAAAAATCAAAATACTTTAAAGAGGATTGCATCTTAAATTTTTTAATTTTCGACCTTAAAGACATTTGATAATTAATTAGGTACCAATTTGTGGGCGTTACGAGGGTGCTAATCCTTCCTCGTACGTAACCGACTCCCGAACCTGTTCTTTTTATTACGTAGACCAAAACTAATGATTTTAAAACAAAATGTTTTAAAGGTGATCCAATCACACCTAAAAAGATTGGTGGCGACTCCCGTTTTCATTTTTTTATACTATTTCATGTATGTATTTTCATATTATCCTTATTATTGTTATTAATATTAGTATATGTATATATCTTTAATATATATATAGGTACATATTTATGTGACATTATTAATAGGTGTTTTCAACATTATTATTATGTATGTATATATTATGTAAATATTTTAACATTATGCATTTTTATATTATATATATATATATATATATATACCTTTTTAGTATTGTATCTTTATATATATCATGTATATATTTCGAATACTATATTATATTTTTTCTTACATATTATCTTATATGTATATATATTTTAATAACTCTATATAATGTATGTATTTTTAACATCATACTATGTATATACTTTGTAATACTATTATCATGTTTATATTTATAATATATATACGTATGTATATAGGTAACATTATTAGTGTTTTAATATTATGTCTCCCATCACTTTACTTATTATTATTATATGTTTATATATGTTCGTCTCTATTTCTTGTTTAATACTATTATTATCATGTTTAGTATCATATCCATTACTTTTGTTTCTTTACTATTATTATCGCATATACATTGTTAATGTTTTATATATTATTTGCTTCATATATTTTTAACTTTTTATCATCATTTATCCATTCAAGTTAGCATATTAGTTCACATCTTATTTCAACATCAATGTTAGTTTTCTATCACTTTTATTTTTATCTAGAAATATTTTTATTCATGTTTTTAATTTCAGTAATCAAGGCAATGTACCGATTTAACATTATGTCATCAAATTTCATCGCTATGTTGGATGGAATTTGTCGGCTCGTGTTAAAACGGTATGTCCTTCTCAAAAAAAAAAAAAATAAAAAAAATTGAAAATTCTTGTGTTTTAACTGGATCACGGCTAAATGTTATATTGAACTCGTATTTTTGAAAATCAAGATAACACGTGTTTATAAGATACCAATTTTGGGCGTCGCGAGGGTGCTAATACCTTCCTCGCGCTTAACCGACTCTCGAACCCTAGTTTTTCTCTGGACTTTCACGTAGACCTAAACTTGGCCTTCTTTTTGTTTTTTTTAAAAAAAAGGAAATCTAATAGGTGTCCGATCACACCTAGGAAAAAGGATCGGTGGCGACTCCCTTCTTATTTCAAAATCAAACTTCCATTTTCAAATTTTTAATAAATCGCCACAATTAGTGACCGAAAGTAAATTTTACGTCGCTACAATCTTAAAATCTTAAAAAATATAATATTTTTTAAAATAAAAAAGTATAAATTTTTTAAAAAAAAAGTATTTACTTCCAAAGTTTGAGCAATTTGTTTGATCAATATTAAATCAACTTTTAATATAGTTTTTTTAATTAAATTATAAAAATACTTATCCAAATTTTATTCCAATATGTATTGATCAGAAGAAAAAGTAAATAACAATTTTTTTAAAAATATTTTTGAATTATATATTTTATAATGTTATGAATTTTTAAATTTTTTTAAATTTTGAAGTTTTTTATTTTTATAAACTTTAAAAATTTTATAGAATAAAAATTGACAAAAAAATTTGTAAATATTGTGCGATAACAAATATTTTCACCTTTTTTATAATTACAAAATAGGACGAAAGAATCAAGTTTTTTAAATAAAAAATACAATGGCTTAAAATTTTAAAATTAAAGTACACAAATTAAATTTTAAATTTCAAAAAACTATAAAAACCTTTGTGATATTTAAACCAAATCATATCAAAAGTTAAAAAAATTATTTAAAAATTCATTGAAATATAAAATATTATCATATTCATATTATCAAAATTATATGAAGGACTGCCTAATTATATAAAGGGTTAGTGGAAATCATAACAAAATTTCCAAAATGATAAAGGTGTTATTCCAATTATATCAGATGCCACTGCAATTATATCTAAACCTATCTCCTTATATTATGAAAATTTTTTAATATATAATTTGATATATGAATTTGATTAATCCTATAAAATTTGATCGTGGTTTAAATATATACATGAAGTTTTAATTTTGATTCAAGTGTACACATTTAAATTAATAAACCACTTTATTTTTATATAGATACATAAAATTATTTATGTACAAGATATGTAAATGTAAAATGGTGCACTATCAATAATTGTGTTAGTGATTTGTGAAACTTGAATCAAATCAAATTTTGGTAAAAGTATCATGGAGGCTCCTGTACTACGAGTCGGATTGCATTTTGCCCCTTTTATTAAGAAATGGACAATTTAATCCTCATATGTTTGATCAAAAAGCAAATCGGTCCGAGAATTTTCGTTCATATAAATAAATATATATTTTAATTAATCAGTATAGATAAATATTAAAATAGTATAAACAAAAAACTATTAATAAAATTTAAAGGTAAACTTATCATTTAAAACATTTTCCACAAAATATCCCTTCAATCCATTAAACAATATAACACCTTATTAATATATAAAAAATATTTTTTTATCAAAATCAAGATATCTATTTTTGATAACAATAATTAATTATAGGGTTTAGGATTTAATTATTGAATATGATTCACTTGAGATTAACATACTATATACCCATGGCCATTAAACTTAAACCATAAAACCCTAAACTATAGACCTTAAACCTTAAATATTAAACCGTAAACCAAAAAATAAATTTAATCAGTATTAAGTGTTGCTTCCATAATTTATTATGAACATAAGCTTTTACATTAATATATATGTATATACACATCAACATCCATGTAATGTTTTTTGGGGTTTAGGGTTTTAGAAGTTATAGTTTAGTGTTTAGGGTTTTTAGGGTTTAGGGGTTTAATATTTTAAGGGTTATAGATTAGTGTTCATGATTTTTTTAGGGTTTAGGGGTTTATATAACTTTTAGCGGCGTTTTACCAAAAGCGCCGCTATTGCTCCGACTTTTAGCGGTGTTTTACCAAAAGTGCCGCTATTGCTCCGTCTTTTAGCGGCGTTTGACAAGAAGCGCCGCTATTGCTCCGACTTTTAGCGGCGTTTTACCAAAAGCGCCGTTACTGCTCCGACTTTTAGCGGCGTTTTACCAAAAGCGCCGCTATTGCTCTGACTTTTAGCGGCGTTTTTTGGTAAAATGCCGCTATTTCTCTGTGTTTTACAATTTTTACTGTGTTTTTTGATAAAACGCCGCTAAAAACGCCGCTAAAACCCTATTTTCCTGTAGTGATTGGTGGGTGTTGGCCATGGTAAGCATTGTAGTTTCAGGTCAGCCATGCACTCAGTCTCCAATGGCCACCTTCTAGTTTTAACATTATGGCCACAACTCCCCATTCAAAGCCTACGTACGGAAAAGATCCTTCATGCACCAAAACTAACCCTACTAAAAGAAGTTATCTTCCGGTAAGCAATTTTATTTTATATTGCCTTTACGAGTGTTAGACACGAGCATATATCCAACAAGATAATTGTTAGATTAATTACAATTCATATTGGTGTATTTTTGTCATGTTATGTTATAATAAATTTGTTTAGAAGTATTTTTATATAGGTGAAATTCTGTTATGAGTCCATATATTGTGTGTAAGTTGCAGATTTGAAAGAAAAATAGATAGAACACGTTTGAGGATACCGGGATCTCACCTTAGCAGTTTTTGATGCAGAGGAAAATGGCGATTAGGGAAGGGCTAAACTGTTCATTAAGGTTATCTGTCTCTTAAGATTTTCTTTAGGACGTTTCAATTTTTTCTTTCTTTTTCAATAACCTATTTGTTTTAGTTTTTAGGAAAAGCCGTGTAAATGTGATTAGGGTCTCCAAAGCACCACCCATCCCAAACGTTGGATGAGTGACAAATGGGCGCAGTGCAAGGTGTTAGGCTACCTATTTAATCCTTCAAAACTTTATTAATGCATCGAGTACTTAATTAAAAAAAAATAGGATTTGATCCCAAAGTTAATATGCTTTTCACCAATTTCAATATTATTATTTCAATCAAAATTATATTTAATTTTTATATTAACTTATTTAAAATAAATATTACATGAATGTTTTCACGATGCCACAATCTGGTAGTATCAAGTGATTTAATCCAGGAAATGGTAGGGGTCCCGTCTCTTTACAATAGAAATTTTTTTATTTAGGTTCTTTTGTAGTTTATAAAATTTTAAATTAATAATGGTAAATTTGTACTTTGACCTCGTAGAAAATAATAAAAATTTGATTTAATCTTTTATAAATTATAAAAATATAAATTATTAAAATAATAAAATTATATTTATACTATCGTAAAAATATACAATTTAATTTTGACCTAATTTTTATAATTAAGAAATAATAGTTGGTACCTAATTTTTTTCCCACGTCTTAAATGTGTAGTAATGTAATCTAATATAATTTTAATTAAAATCCTAGAAATAATTTTAATAAAGAAATAATAGTTGGTACCTAATTTTTTTCCCACGTCTTAAATATGTAGTAATGTAATCTAACATAATTTTAATTAAAATCCTGGAAATAATTTTAATTAAGAAATAATAGTTGGTACCTAATTTTTTTTCCCACGTCTTAAATGATTTTATAGTGTAAAACCAGCTACCACATGTATTCTTTACACTTGTTCCCTAACAATCCTTTCACCCATCATTTAAGTCTACCACCTTCCTTCCTTAAAAACAAAAATAGGTCTACCGCCTTCTGTTCTCGTCCTCATCCTCCTCGTGAGTCTCGGCCCCCTTTGTCTGGTTCTCCTCCTCCCTTCCATGCCTACACGTGTCCGCTTATTTGTTTTGTTTTTCATTTTCTTATTTCAAGATTGAATTTAAATTTTTTTTTATATGTTGATTGATTTTATGGTTTAAATTTAATTTTGTTTCAGATGCAAATAAAATTTTTTCAATTAGGGATGGTAAAGTCCAAATCATATTTCGAATCGAAGTAAATTTTTTTTAAAAGTAGATGCAAAGAGGGGTGAGTGGATTTTTTTCTTTTGCATAATAGGTATAGTGCGGTTATAGTAATTACTTTTTCTTACCTCACTCTGCTCCACTATATAAAATTACCATATTGTTTTTGTATATATATATAAATTGTTAAAAGAGTAAAAATGTAATAATGTATTGTAAAAAAAAATTCATATATTTTATGCTTACATATTTTTTTAAGAATTATATTTAAATATTTACTTGACTTTAAAAATATTAAAAATATTAAAGATAAATAGAAAAATTAAATGGAAATGGATCGAGGTGGGGCGAGAATGGATGCATTCAATATCCATGAAAGTAGTAGTAAATTTCAAGATTATACATTCATGGTACAGCGAAATAGGTGGTGAAACAAAACATGTCAAACGTGGAGTGGTGGTGGATTTATCAATATCCACATCTAAGCCGCTCCATTCCTATCCCTATTTTCAACCAAGATAATTTTAAAATTCGAATTTAGTTCAGATGATAAAAAAAAAGTACACTGAATTTGAGCTAGAATTTTTAAAATTTAAATTCTTTTGATTAAAATTGGTCATCCTGTATTAAATTGCATACTTAATAAAAGTTTATGATGTTATTAGGTGTGGATTATGATAATTCACCTATTAATTTGCACATGTAATTAAAGTTTTTATATATCAATTAGTTGACCATAAGCCCTTCCTCACCAATTCAAGCGACAACTGTTTTAGATAGCTATAGATATGGGGACAGAATCTACACTTATGTATATAAAATGGCAGGCCCTAACCTATCAACTTTATGTTTTTCCACTCATTATAAGAAAAAGTTTAATTCTTTTATTAGGTTAACATTTTTTATTTTATTTTTATATTTTAATTTGCATAATTTAGTCATTTCTTTTTACAATAATATTAGTTAATTTTTAACTACTCTGTTAATCTGAATTTTTTTAAAATAATTTTCTAATAAAAAATATATTTTTAACCTAATAAGTTGGAATGGGTGTTTTTTTTTTTTTTAAATTACCTCAACATTAAATATGTTTATTATTTGATCTAACTAATAATATTATAAAAATAGAAGAATCAAATTTAAAATAAATCCTAAATTTTATAAATGAAATTTAATCTAAGCAAGTTTATGCCTAATAGAATTATTTGTGATAAATTTAATAAAAGTTTGATGAAATTTTTTAAATGTTTTTAATATTGTTGAGGAGGGATTGACTCCTTCGGGAGAAGTCTTCGAAGTATTATCCTCGGAGACACAGACTCGATTCCTCAATAATGGAAAGTATTGCCCCTTCGAGCAAAGGTGAATCTACGGGGGTTGGCAAGAGCACAGACTCCCCTAAAATGGAAATTTGTTATTAGAAATTTTTAAAATTTTAAATTAGTAAAGATATAATTACACTTTGCCCCCCTAAAATAATAAAATTTTGATTTAATTATTTAAAAATTATAAAGATATAGACTATTAAAAATTAAAATTTCATTTCGACCCCCCTAAAAAAAATTTCTAACTTTGCTCCTGCCTTCGGGGAGTGCTCAATTTAAAGATTTCTCTCGGAGGAGTCGATCCCTCCTCAAAATATATAAAAAGAATTAATATATAATTTTGTACATGAGTTTGACACTTTTTTAAACATGGTACTTGTGTTCTTTTTTTATCCAATGTGGTATTTGCATTTAGGGGTGTGCAAATTTCAGGTGAAATTGAATTAATTCAGCTGAGGGTCAGTTAATAATTTTTTGAAAGTTTGGTTAACAGTTAATTCGGTTTGAAATTAGTTAATTAACCGAAAATTTATATTTTATATACATTTTGCATATATTAAATTCGGTTAATTTTTGATATGTTTCATACTTATTTTAACCAAAAAAACAAAAATCATATAAATTTCGTTTAATTTGGTTAACTGCAAAAGTTCAGTTTGGTTTTTTTTTGAAAAAATTTTAATTTGATTAATGGTTAAGGATTTAAAAGGGTCGGTTAATTTGGTTAATGGTAGTTCGGGTTGGTTAACCTATTGAATACCCTTATTTGTTTTTGACAAAAGTCATACATTTTGGTACCTAAAGATAACAATGTTGACTTTTTTAATATTTAATTCAAGTTTTAGACCTCAGTTGATGAAAATTCATAATTAGCTAATAATATTAGCACTTAATTGTCATCAAATCAATCCTAAAATTTGAATTAAATCACATCATCGTACTGTATTTTATAAATTAAATACAATTTAAATAGATTCACAATTCACCAAATTTATTCTATTAACAAAATTATGAAAAATTCAAACATAATAATATTAGCAATTAACCTTCATCAAATTAATTCTAAAACTCGAATTAAACACTAAAAAGTTAATACCGTTACTTTGGGTACCAAAATATATAACTTTTATTAAGTATATGTATGAAATCGGATTAAAAAAATACAAATATCACATCAACAGAAAAATATTGTTACAATATAACTAATTTCATGTTAGAGTACATAAATTTGAAACCATATATATTTGAAAACTTTTCCAAAGAAAAAAAAAATAGTAATAATAATAATAATAATATATTTTAGTATGATAAACTTGAATAATTAATTAACTTATTTAGGTCCCAAAATTATTATTTTATAAATTTTTTAAAATTTTAAATTTCTTTATATATATTTAGAAATTTTTTAAAAAATTTTAGAATTTTTAAAATATAAATTTTAAAATTTTTATAAATATTTTTTAATTTTAAAAATTATTTTATAATTTTTATTAAGAGAGAGTCCAATTTGCTCATTTTCAAAATTAACAGGGACCAAAAGGGTATTTACACCAATATGTTATTCAATCTGTGGAAACCATTTTTTTGAAAATGAGGATCGACTTTGGTTTTGAAAATGAAACGAACAGTGGAGTCGCCAAGCTGTCGAAACCATTTTTTTAAAAACACGGATCGACTTTGGTTTTGAAAGTGAAAACGAACATGGGAGTCGCCACCAATCCTTTTTTGTTTAGGTGTGATCGGATCACCTCGTAATTTGACTGTTTTAAAATGTTTTATTTTACTAAAACAATGATTTTGGTCTACAAAAATCAAGAAAACGGGTTCGAGAGTCAGTTACGTATGAGGAAGGATTAGCACCCTTGTAATGCCCAAAATTGGTACCAAATTGATTAATTAATGTCTTAACGTTGAGAGTTGAAAACCCGAAAAGAATTAAAAATACGATCATCTCTTTTTTAATGTTGATTTTTCATGAAGAATTTGCTTGCGTAAATCGAAACGTATGTTAAAGACCTTTTTATCCCGAAGAATTTCATTTTCTTTCTTCTTTGGGGCCTTTAAAGTCCACTCTCCCCTTTCCTTTGTCTCTGCCAGAACAACCAGTTTGGTTCAATCATCCTCCGGGTCAAAACCTGAACCCATCGGGAAGTTTAACAGTGTCGAGGTATCAGTCTAATATTGGGGTCTGATAATGACGGGTACCCCTTACGGATGCGCGTCTGGTTGGGTCAGGATACTTATTGGGGTAAAACCTGGGGAATAAATGAGGTCTTCATTATCATACCCATTGTTGACCATTGGGCCACTCATTTTTTCAAGTTCTCCGGCTATTAACTAGGTTAACTGGCCCATCATATTTCTTTGGAATTCTAGCATTTGTTCCCGCATATCTTGTCGAATTTTGGTCAACTGCTCTTGCATCTGTATTTGCATTTGCTCTATTTTCTCCAACCTTTGGTCCATATCCTTTGTCGGTTCTAAAATAATTTTACCTAATTAGGGTCATTTTGGGAAAATCTAATGCATATACTAAAATGCAATGCAAATGCATGAGATGCATGCAAAAAGAAAGAGAGGCGTTGATTCTGAATTCAATTCCATTAGAACAACTTTTCTAGAAAACAAATTTCTTTACATAAAACGGATTACATATTCGGCCCTGTCCTAATACTCAAAATGAAAACATCGATCATTTTCTTCGTATCCAGATGTCAAGATCAAATCTCGCGAACTCTTCAAGGGGGTGCCTCATCTATCTCCTTTTTGCTTGATCCGGGCTGCGACTCATTGCTCACTTATCCCACGATACTCGTTAGCTCCTTTAAGAAAGTCAAGATGTGACGGCTCTCGAATAATCTTTGTCGGCTTGAATCCTCGGGCAATGAAACAAAATTTTGTATTACTCTGCAGACTATCAACCTTCTTTCATTGTGTCTACTTGGACTATATTCAGATAGCCGTATTGTAATCTACTTTATCAAGAAATCCATTTTCCTATGACAAGCTCTTCTATTTAGCAATCGAATATGGATCAACACCTCTTTTCTATGATGATGTAATGCAATGCAAAACAAAACAAAGCACATCAGTGCAGAAGAAATAAACAATAAAATAGAACACCTATCTGGGTAACCATTAGGGTTTGGCATGGCTCTACCTAAGGTGGGCTCTTAAGTCTCTCTATATGTAGTTTGGTTCTAAGGAAAGGGTACCTAAACCAGCAGATTCCTCAATCTTTACCCATTATATACTCATATGGATCGAGTCCAGTTCAGAGGAATACATTTCTCTATGGCTATGCGGAGATGAAAATCTCACGAAAACATAGGTACGGATGTATCCCGGAAGCCGTCTACTAGCCCATGCGAAGGTGAAAACCTCACGAAGGCATAGCTTCTCACTCCCACTTAAAAGGGTAAGATCAGCTGATCATGCAATGCAATATGCAGAAAGATGCCTAAACTCAAACCAACACAACAATTATAAACCGCAATGATAAGGATCGTAACAAAGACGAATAAAAGTGTAACGAAAAGATCTCTTACGATGAAAATGCAATGTGATCGAAGCAAAATCAAACGCATCGGTACAGAAGAAATAAAAACAAAATAGAGCCTATCCGGGTGACCACTAGGATTTGGCGTGCCTCTACTTAGGGTAAGCTCCTAGGGCTCCCTATATGCGGTTCAGTTCTAAAGTAAAAGGTACCTGAACCTGCAGATTCCTCGATCCTCACCCATTATAGGCTCGTATGGATCGAGTTCAGTTCAGGGGAATACATTTCCCTATGGCTGCACAGAGATAAAAATCTCACAAAAACATAGGTATATGTCGAAACCATTTTTTGAAAAAAAGGGGATCGACTTTATTTGAAAATGAAAATTAAAACGGGAGTCGCCACCGATTTTTATTAGGTGTGATCGGACCACCTTTGCTTTAATAAAACATTATAATTTATTAAAATGGTGTTTTTGGTCTACGAAACTCGAGAGAAAAGAATTCGGGAGTCGGTTATGTGCGAGGAAGGATTAGCACCCCCGACACGACCAAAAATTGGTACTGAATTGATTAGTTAATGTCTTAATGTCGAAAGTTAAAAATCGGGAATGGATTTAAAATACGTTCCCTTTTTTATATTAACATTGATTTTAAAAATGCTTGAATTAGTCCAAAATGATTGTTAAAGATTTCCTTATCTCGAGATATCGGAGTATCACATCCCGTAAGTTAGGACACAATATCAAGAACTCCCGAGCGCAAAGTCGTCTTTAATTTTAATTGGATTTCCGTTTATTTTAAAACTCGAAAGGATATTTGGCTATTTAGAATCAATGAGAAAATCGAAACCCCGTAAGTTAGGGCACAATTCCTCAATATTCCAAAATGCGAAACATTGCATTATTTTGAAATTTTTATTTTTGAATAATAATAAGCATAGCATTTGATGATGCGCGTTCATTTTGTGTTTTGAATAAAACACATAGGTCTATATTGAACAAATACGTTAGAGTTTAATACACAACATGATTCGAGCTAAGTAAAACCAAAAGTGCAAAATAGAGCATGGAATAATGAAACACGAATTAGATACAATATTAATGAACGCCGTAATATGAAGATGTTAATGAATAATTTCTAGTACATGTAATGGCAATATTCACAATGTATATTACTTTTTAACACCAATCAATAATCAAGGACAAACTACGTAAAATAACATGCGAAAAAAACGATTCAAAGCAAATAGGGTAAAAGTTTAAAAATTGATAACCAATAAAATAATTAAGATTTAAAACTCATAATACTAAAGAATGGTTCAAAATAAACGACGTATGAAAAATATTTAACATGAATAAAATGTAAAACAATTTGAAATAAAATAATATATAAAGCAAATTTCAAATAAACAATATGTTAAAAAAATCAAGATGAATAATACACAATATAAAAAGGACCCTTTAAAATAACTTATAAAAGAGCTTAAAATAAATAATGTGTAAAAGGGAAATTTAAAATAAACATTGTACAAAAATAATTTAAATAAATATATATATATATATATATATAAATCCAAAATAAATAATATATATAAAAGTTTAAAATAAGTAACCTATGAAGTCTTAAAATTAATAATAAAAAAAGGTTTATGATAAATAATAAAAAGAATTTAAAATAGTTTTCATATAAAATAGTGTAACTAAATAACATGTAAAAATTTAAAATAGATAAGATATAAGATGGTTTAACTCAAATGACGTGTAAAGTATTTAGAATGAATAATGTGAAAAGAGAAATTTGAGGTAAAATGATGTATAAAAAAACGTTTAAATAAAAAATATATGTATACATGTAATAATTTAAAATACAAAGATACATATAAGAATCTCAAAATAAATACTACGTATGATGATTTAAAAGAAATGATATATATAAAATATTTAAAATTGATAACAATATAAAATATATGATATGTTCAATAATAATAATAATAATAATAATAATAATAATAATAATAATAATAATAATATATGTAGCAAAAACATAAATAATTTAATTCTTTTAATATACGTATATACATATATATACATATATAAAAAGGATAGTAAATAGATATATAAATGAATCAAATAATGACAACAATAATAATAATGATAATGAGATATGCTAAATGACGGAATAAATTGTGATACAAATTTAAATACAAAATAAAAGTACAAAGAAATAGATAAATGGACGGATATATGAATGAACAAATAAACAATTTATAAAGATTAAATGAATAAACGGGTAAATCGAAATCTAAAATGAAATTTAGAGCCTAGATTGTGATAAAAATAACAAATAAGGACCGAATCAAAACCAAATAAGGTTAAAGAGGATAAATCGTAAATAATAGAAACTGCTAGGGACCAAAATAGAACGCGCGAAAACAAGCGAGGGTCAAAAGAGGAAATAAACCAATCTTCTGGACACGTGTCCCTGCTCAGCGAGTCAGTGACTAAATTGAAACATGCGACACATTTGATGGCCCAAATCTATAAGGAGAGGCGCGACTTAAAAGCGGGGGACTACGCGCGTAATTAAACCAAAAAATGAAACACGCGGATCCTCCTTGTTTGCGGGTCGGGTCGCACGGGTTCTAAGCTTAAACGGCGTCGTTTTGGTTGTTGGGGCTCAAGCCCAAAACGGCACCGTTTTGTGCAGCTATAAAAGTAAAAAAATAAAAAGGGAAGGACATTTCAACTGCATTTTTTTAAAAAAAAAATCTTTCTCTTCATTTTTTCTCTTAAAACACCCCCAAGTCTGGCCATGGAGCCGTCGTGGACCGCCGGTCACCGGCGCCGGAGATAGACTCCTCCGGTGGCCGAAAATCGCTAAAATTTCTAGAGAGGGTCCCTTTTTCCTCTTAGAACTCCGATCTGGAGTTAGAATCACCCAAATCTCATCGGAAGTCTTCGAAAGGGGAGGGAAACCCTTTGGCTCCCACCTCTCCGACGGCGGTGCAACGAGAGAACTAAAACCACTGTAAGTTTTTATTTATTTCTTTTATCAAAAATAAAAAAGATAAAACAATCACCTTTTGAAACTCTTTTCTCTTTTTGATTTCTTTTTGTTTTTAATACAATGTTTTTTTTTGTATCCCCCTTGTTTACAATCAGTTCCCCGGTGGTTTTAAAGCCGAAAATATTACAAAATGTATTCTCTATTTCGCTACTGCTTCTCTGCTTTTTTGTTGCTTGTGTTGCTTGTTTTTTGTTTCTGTTTTTGGTTCTTGCAGACGCTGATGAGTGCAAAGAAAGGGGGTTCTTGCTATTTTCGTGCAAGGCTACAGATGGACCTCGGGATTAGGAGTCTCGAGACGAGGCACGGGCGACGTGGTCGAGGAAGAAGCAGTGGATAGTGCGGCGCACATGGAGAAGATAGGGTTTTTTGCTAGCTTAAGATAGTGGGCTATGTGGGCCATTAGGTCTTTATTATTTGGGCTTAGTTTTGGGTCTGATTATATTTTTGGTTTGGTTTTATTTTATTGGGCCTGGGCAAATTTGGGCCTCTACAATCGTAACACAAAACGGATGAAATGCAATGAAAGGATCGTATATCAAAACCAAATTTTCAATTTTCGACAAAAAGACAAAAGTTAATCAACTTGTGGCTTGACTCTCTTATTTGGGTCCCCAGTGGAGTCGCCAAGCTGTCGAAACCATTTTTTTGAAAACAGGGATCGACTTTGGTTTTGAAAATGAAAACGAACAGTGGTCAAAAGCATTTTTTTGAAAACGGGGATCGACTTTGGTTTTGAAAATAAAAACGAACAGTAGAGTCGCCAAGCTATCGAAGCCATTTTTTTGAAAACGGGGATCAACTTTAGTTTTGAAAATGAAAACGAACATGGGAGTCGCCAACAATCCTTTTTTGTTTAGGTGTGATCGGATCACCTCGTAATTTGATTGTTTTAAAATGTTTTATTTTACTAAAACAATTATTTTGGTCTACGAAAATCAAGAAAACGGGTTCGAGAGTCAGTTACGTACAAGGAATGATTAGCACCCTCGTAATGCCCAAAATTGGTACCAAATTGATTAATTAATGTCTTAACGTCGAGAGTTGAAAACCCGAAAAGAATTAAAAATACGATCCGCTCTTTTTTAATGTTAATTTTTCAAGAAGAATTTGCTTGCGTAAATTGAAACGGATGTTAAAGACCTTCTTATCCCGAAGTAACAAAATGCCACATCCAGTACGTTAGGACACAACATTTTAAAACCTCGAAAATAAGCTTGTCTTTTGATTTTCAAAACTCATGCATTTAATTTCAAAAGGTTATTCGATTATTTGGGTCAAACGAAGAAAATCGAAACCTAGCACGTTAGGGCACGATCTCTAGAATCTCCAAACAGGAATATTGCCTTTATTTTTTTTTAATTTTTGAAAAATATATATGTAATGTTTAAAACCATGCATATCTATTTAATTTGGATTTTAGTGTAAAGAACAAACATTTAAACGTGGCTCATGATGTGATTGGAATAATAATAAAACGATAACACGAATAAGCAACATAACGACATATTTATAATAATGAAACAACGAGTATGCAAAGGCAATGATCAATTAAATATAATATCAATTAAACAATAACATAATAAAGATAATAAAAGAAAGAGGAATATGCATGATAAAAAAATAAAATAAACATGAAAGCATCAAAAAGAAATAAATAAATAACAAAGAAAGGTTAAAATAATATAACTATGACAATAGTAAAATTTGGTGAAAATAGGAGATTATAAACGATTATATTTTAAAAGAATATATGTAATAATAAACAAGTAAAGGAACCAAAACTAGATAAAACGGACCAAAACTAGATAAAACGGAGTAATAAAAGTATGTATATATAAAAATATATAAAAGGAATACATATAAAATATGATCTAATTAGAAATGCTAAGAAACAAAAATAAAGGAAATAATGAGAACGTAAATAAATAAAAGGAATCATTAATAAAAAATTGGTTAAAAATCAAAATTATATAAATAAATAAATTGAACAACTTGAAATAATACAAAATTTGAAGATAAATAGATATACATATAATATTAAATTTAGAAGTAAGAATAATGAACAAATAGTTAAAATAATGTTGGATAATAATCTAGGCAAAATATTAAAAAGATGAATAATAATAAAAAGAATACTCTGATAATAATGATGACAATCGGGTGAGCAGAGGGTAATGCATGGGCTTCCCTCTAAAATGTAAAATTATTATTTTGACCCTTAAACTTTTTTAAAAATTTTAAATTAGTAAAGGTAAAATTATACTTTGGCCCCCCTAAAATTATAAAAATTCAATTTAATCTTTTACAAATTATAAAAATATAAACTATAAAAAATTAAAATTTCATCCGGCCCCTCCTAAAAAAATTTTCTGGCTTCGCCCCTGATGATAATATTAATGATCAAATTGCAACAACAAAATAAATAAAGTGACTTAAAATAAAATAAAAATGAAAATAGGTAGTGCATAATAATAAAAAGGGTAAATATAACATGAAAATAATAATAAAAGAAATAATAAAACTACAAACAATAAGAAAACGTTAAAATAAAAAGGAAGTAATAAAATACACCATTAAAAAAAATGAATAATCTATTTTCTAAAGTAAAAATATGAAGAAATAATAATAATAAATAGATAAATAAAAATAAATAAGTGAAATGAAAATGAGAGAGTTGAAACTATGTGACCAAGGATCAATTTGCAATTTGGGCAACATTTTGGGATGAATCTTAAAAATAAAGAAAGGACAGGGCCAATCGAAGGATTAAAGTAAAACACGCGCAAAGATACAGGGACTAAAAATGGAAATGTCCCAAGTAATGCGGGCTAGATTGAAAACGGGATAAATTAAGGGGGCGAAAATAAAAAAATAAAAAAATTAATCACTAAATTAAAAAAACAGAAGGATCTTATGCGCAAATATCCCCTCCCTAACAGAACGCGCCGATCCTAGAAGAATCCAGGTCAGGTCATCGAGTCACACACCAAACGGTGCCATTTTGGTCACTAATGCCCACACTCAAAATGGCGCCGTATCGACCTCTCATAAATAGCAAAAAAAAAAAAAAGAGCAAAAAAAAACATTTTCCCTTTTTTTCTCAAAAATTTCTAGGGCTTTCTCTGTTTCTCTCTCACCCTCCTCTTATTCGGCCGGCGCCGATTTCGTCGGAGATCCGACGTGCCATGGCTGTAGATGGTGGCCCGAGCATTGTAGATGGGGTGTTTAACCCCCTCCTCTCGAAAAGGAACAGAAGGCTTAGCCTTTTTGACTCGAGAAGCGAAAGGAAAAAACGAAGCCCCAATCAGCTTAGCTCTGATGCCGGCGATGGGCTCTCGACAGCAGAGACCACCCAGGTACCTTCTTCCCTTCCTTCTTGTCTTTTTTCTTTTTCTTTTGAAGTAAAAAACTTAAATAGCAAAATCAAAAAACGCAAATCACCTTTCAAAAAGAAGAAAAAATCGTTCTAATTTAATTGAAAACCTATTTGTATTTGCAAAATTACGATTCTGCTATCTATTTCTCTGTATTTGTATTGTATATTTGTGAAAGAAAAAAAATCCCCCCTAAAGTTACATCCATTAGGGCTTTTTATAGCCGAATACATATTTGTTTTTCTACTGTTGATTACTATTCTTACACATAGTCTCTATCTTCTTTCTTTTCCTTCTTTGCAGATGGTGTGAAGGTTAGAGGGTGGTTGAGAACCGCCGACGACACATGGCAAGGGCAGACCTAGGTGCGGCGCACCTAGGGTTTTCCTTTGTTTTCTGAGTTGAAAATGTTGTGGGCTTAGGGTTTTGGTTTTAGGTTTGGGCTGTTGTTATTAAGGCCTGGTCAAATTTGGGCATTTACACAAGCTATTCGAATTGTAAAATTCAATTCTACTCTAACTCGAAACTCAAATTAATTATTCGAGGTGACTCGAATAACTCGATTCGATTAACTCAAAATTCAATTTTTTTATTTCTTCGAATCAAATCGAGTTTTGCTCAATCCCTAGTCATGCGTGCAAATTTTTTAATTGATCCAATAACTCTATCATACTGATACTAAATATTGTCTATACTAATATAGGGGAGGGAACCACTTACATGGTATAAAAACTTTAGTAGTTTTACACTCTTTCATAACTTTTTATACGATTAACTTTTTTACAATCCAACCGTCATATTTTATTTTCCATTCATGTAGATCATACATGTTAAGTTTAGCACAAATTAAAAATTCTAACTATTTTTACAGTAAAAGAAATTTCAACCATTAAATATATATTAATATAAATAATATTTTAGATGGATATGATAGAGATATTATATTGATTAAAAAATTTACACTCAAGACAATTACAAATATCTTGATAAATTCATCAGTTGGATTGTTAAAATATTAGTTGTATAAAAACTTACAAAACAATGTAAAATTACTCAAGTTTTACACCAGTAAAAGTGGATCCCTTCTTATTAATATATATTTAACGGTTGAAAGTATTTTTTACCTAAAATGAATAGTTAGAAAATTTTAAATTATGCCAAACTTAATATGCATGATACATAGAAATGAAACATTAAATATGATAATTGGATTGTTAAAATATTGATCTTATGATTAAAATTGTAAATTTAAATTAAGATGAGATATAATTTTTACTAAAGCTCCGATTTCGGTAAAAGAATTACTCAAGTTGGATATTGACTACTTGGCTGATATATATCACTTAATAATACATTGTTTTAATGTAATCATTTTTATGTCATTACCTCCAATGGCCACCTTCTCGCTTGTAATGCTCCGCCACACCGAATGGATCAGAAAGACTTACCGAAAGGTTCACCATTCGTGATCAGACGCCACATCTTCCCGATGACAAGCCGGGTCAGCCCCTCTTTGTGATGATTTTACATGCACCGAAATCAAGCCTACTTCGGCTAATCTACTTGAAGAAACCAAATATTGCTTTTCTTCAATTGCTTCATCATGTATACACATGATATCCCCACAACATGTTTGATGCGGTCGTTGAGAGCACCAAAAATATCCTATTCCCTGTAAAATAATGAAAAAGAAATAGTAAAGGGGAAGTAGGGTCGAATCCTCGGGACCGGATTATACTAATGCTTGTCTCTCAAAATCCTGGCGAAGATCGTGCTCAAGAAAACTGCGTTCTGGAAAAAAATAAAAGATGAGAATTTAAGAATTGATTTTGGAAGCGAAAATAAAATAAAAACAGAATTTAAAGTTTATTGAAATTATGATTACGAAAATAATAAAAATAATAAAGAGAGTTTTAAGAGAAAAGAAATTCTTATGGGAAAGTTCCACCTCAGGTTGTCTCATTCCGCCTTGGGCTCAATCCTTGGCTTTTGGATGATCCTTCTCGACTCGAGTAAGCCGATTATAGTGGAAGAGGACGCCTCGACCACCAGCTCCAAAAGATTAGACTTACGATTTTTAGGGAACTCCGACTCTAGCCAAGAATCTATGCTAGATCAACGCTTCTCAATGGCGAATCCCACGCCATTTTGTCTCTTTGGCTCGCCAACCTCTCGACGATAAGTTAACGAACCGACTATGCAATCCTTCCAATACATACAAAGCGCCGCCTTTGCATATGCTGAAAAAGCTTACTTCTTAAGGGCCATGGATGAAGCGTCACCCCGTGAGTGCGAAAAAAACGATGAATACTTGGCGAGAAGGCTAAGTACTGGATTCTAGGCCTCAAGAACCTTTTTGGGGAAATATTGACAACTTTTGGCTAGAAGGGTTTTAGTGGCTCATGATAATTGTGGGAAAGAAAATAAATAAAAATATGGAAAAAGAAATTTTATTGAAAAGAAATATGAAAGAACAAAAGACTTTTGGGGAGAGTGTTTATAGAAAAGATGCCCCAAATAGAGTCACTTCACCCCTATTTATAGTGCTAGGAGATAGTCTAATTGAACTTAAATTCTAAAAGATAAATACATTTAATTAAAGATAAACAAAGATAATTAAAATAAAATCCTAAATTTGAATAATCCTAATAATTATCTTAATATTAATTATCCTAATAGAATAAAAGAAAATAGAGTCTTCCAAAATAAAATCTCTTCTATTTACTTTTAAGTCCTTGTGCCTTCCATGTTCGCACTTTTGGCACCATATTTGTCCCACGTTGCATATTGGCCCATTTAATCTCCAAATTGGCGTTTTTTCCCTTGAATTTACTTTTCGCCTCCAATTTAGTCCCTAAAAGATAAAAAGACATAAATAGCTCAAATTAGTAGGCTCAAGCTCAAAATAAACACATGATTAATATATAAAAATACGTCATTTTAGAGTATTATCAATGTTTTATTCTCATTTGACGACTTTTTTTATTTATAATTAAACTGGTAGGGTGAATTGAAGGACATCAAAGACAATTTAACGAAGAATTGGCCCAACCTTTATGTGAAGAAAAATGAAGAAATCCCAAACCATTTGGAATTTTGGAAACAAATATGGAAACAACATGGAATGTGTACCATTCCCAATGATCCTTATTTCTATTTCGGGGCTAATATGATTCTCTACAAATATTTTCGTGATATACAAAGAGGTAATTGATTTAGTATGGGTTTGGATGGACGGTGCAGTGCGTTTAATTTATTTTTTATCTCACGCTATAGTATCATTATAATATCTACAAATATTGGAATTACATCCGGAAACTCTAAGTATCAAGTAGGCGATATCCTTACAAAATTGAAGAAAAAGTTTGGAGTATATCCTCAAATTGCATGCAACCAAAAGCATGAGCTACAGGAGATCCGTTTCTGCTTCTTTCTCGAAGGATCTGCTTTCTACAAAGACTGCCCCAACAAACTGGACGATAATAATTATTGTAACAAAGAAGATGACCACATTACTTTCCCTTCTTCTCCAGGAATGGCAACCAAATGGAACAGTGAATTATAACTAATTACCAAAGGCGAATCCAGGGGGCTGACAGGGGTCCTGGCCCCTCTAAAATGGAAAATTATTATTTTGGCCCTTTAAAAAATTTTAAAATTTTAAATTAGTAAAGGTGAAACTACACTTTGCCCCCCTAAAATTATGAAAATTTAATTTAATTTTTTAAAATTTATAAAGATATAGACTATTAAAAATTAAAATTTCATTTTCGCTTCCTAAAATTTTTTTTTGGCTCCGCTCTTACCAATTACTAGGGGTGATCAGTCGATTAACCGACCCGAAATAACATTAACCGAATTAACCGACCCTTCAAATTTTTTAACCGTTAACCAAAATTTTAAAAAAAAAATTAACCGAACCGAAATAAGTATAAAATTAACCGAATTAACCAAATTAACCAAATTACCTAAATTAATCGAATTAACTGAATTAACCGAATTATTTGTATAAAATTATATGTTGTTTATTTTTATTTTTATTTTTAGTTTTAAATTTTTATTTTTTTATTAAATTAATTGTAATTTTTATGATTGGGTTGGGTACTTGGGTTAATATATATTAGATTGGGTATTTGGGTTTATGTTGGATTGGGTTTGAGTGAATAGTGGGCTATTTATATATTATAATTTTATTTATTATTTTTTGGTTAAACCGAAAAAATTCGGTTAACCGACCGGTTTGAACCGAATTAACCGTTAACCAAAAATTTAAAAAATTATTAACCGACCCTCGATCGAATTAATTCGGTTAACCGACCGATTAACCGAATTCGATCGGTTAACCGAATTTTTTCAGTTTTACCCGAATTTTGCACACTCCTACTAATTACCAAAGTAATACCAATATATTTTAGTATTGGTCTAAGTTATGTTGACATAAGGTTTAGGGTTGTATCCCTTTTCCTTTTACTTTTGAATGTAATGTAACATTTAAATAATTATGGATCTGTTTATGTTGCAGATTTATATTAAGCTTTGAATATTTTCAACTAATTTGAGTTAAAGTTGCTATTTTTAATTACTAACTTTTCTTTTAGTTTTAGTAAATTATTAAAATATAACAATTTGAATTTATATAAAAAAATTGTACAATTTTAATTAAATATATGTTTTATTAAATATTTATTATTTTTAATTGCTCCAATAAATGAAGGTGTTACCAGTTTTTTAGAGTTTTTTAGACAGTTTCTTTATAATTTAAACTTGGAGGATTCCGGAGTTACTGTTCTTAGAAGGGTGCAGCGTATCATGAGAGCAGAAGGATAGTGGAAGATTAATCATATTTCTAGAAATCGGAATTTGGTGGCAGATCGCCTCGCCAAACTCAGTCTGAGTTGGAAGTCAAGTCTACAAGTTTTTAATGAGGCTGCCGAGGAAGTTATTGAGTTACTACATAGGGAGAAAGGAAACGTCTGTTTTATATAGTTGATTTTGTCCATTTTCTCTTTACCAAAAAAAAAAATCTATTTTTTTAATTTTGTGAAAATTATAAATATTTTTATGAATTTTTTAAATATTAAAAAAAATTACTTAATTTCGTCAAATGACACAATCTTAATGAACAATGTGATTAACTTAAATGGTGGTAAAAGATTATATGGAAATTGATTTTTTGATAGCTTAATTGATTGCTTTTTTTAAATTAAGAGTTCAATTCAGTACTATTTTCAGTTGAAAGCTCAATTGAATATCGAGAAATTTTTTGACATATTAAATATTAGTATTGTAGTAAGATATATATATATTTTTTTGTAAAAAAAAATCGCGTGTCTTTTTCACCTTGCCAAGAAAATAAACATATTTGGCTCTATCTCCTCAATTAATTCCGTTATGTAAAAAAAGAAAAAAAAAGAAAAAGAAAAGTAGCATTCAACAAAGCCAAATCCGAAGCATGATTACATTACAAGACAAAAATTCCAAGTTTCCTATAAAAACCCTTGCATGAATACGAAACTATCAAGAAGAAAAAACTTGAGAAGTCGTAACTAGAAAAAGTAGAGAAAATGCAAAAGACGCAAATATTGGTGGTAGCTGTAGTGTTAGCCGGAGTAAGCTTGGTAGTTTCAGACGACGACGTGAAACCCTTGGATTTCTACAAATACAGTCTGCAATGGGGACCATCTGCTTGTTTATATCCTCCTCCGGGAAAGAAGTGTGAAGGGAGACCCGAAGTGAGGTTTACCATCCATGGTTTATGGCCACAATATAATAAGGATACGCCGGTGCCTCCGTACTGTGATGATCTTACATGCACCAACACCAAACCTACTTCAGCAAATGAAGTTGTGGTAAGCAACCCATTTTGCTTTCAATTTCTTTATGTTTTACACACGAGTGTCAGATACAGAGATATAACTTTTTGCAACTCAGGGACGAAATTAAGGGGGGAGTGGGGGTCCAAAGATAGTAAAAAATGTTATGCAGGCCCTTCAAAACGTTTAAAATTTATAATTAATTTATAATAAAATTTCACTTTGGTCTTCATATAAAGAAAAAATTTAATCCTACTAATAAATTAATACATGATAAAATTATATTTTGAACTCTTACAAATTTATAATCAGTTTCGATTATCCTAAAAAGAATTTTGGATTCGTCCCTACACCCTCGATAATAGCAAATTACTATTATGCACACTACAAGTAGGCAATTCACTCAAACTCATAAACCAACACTTAAAGCTTAGATTGACAATCCGTGCGTTTTATATTTTTGTTGAATAATAAATAGACCTGTTTATGGACCGAGTTACTCGAAAAGTGAGAAGGTTTGTGCAAAAATATAAGTCCGAGAAATAGGATTGGACAAAAAAATAAGACTCATTTTCTAAACAAGGCGGACCTCAATTAAGATTTTTTACTCAAGCTTGGCCTGACTTGAATCTTCCTAAAAAAAATTCTCTACTACCGTTTTGCTGTCATTTTGTTGTTGTTTTGATACTATTATCTTGTTATTGTTTGAATATTATATAACTCTTATTTTATTGTTAATTTTGCTATTATTTTGGAGACATTTGCTTGTTAAGTTGCAACTATCTTAGTTTTATTTTAGTATAAAGACTTTATTTAATGTATTTTTAATTTGTTGAGAAATATTTATTTTAATATTTTTAGTGTATTTTATGTATTATATTTTTTAAATTTATTTTTATATAAAAAAAATTAATACAGGCCGTCCAGGTCAGAGTTAAGTTTAACATTTTCTATCTGAATCGGACTTGGATAAAATATTAAATTTATTTTCAGGTTGGACTAGGTCTGAACCTAAAATTTAATATTAACTCAACTCATAATCAAGTCTAATTATAAATTGCATGCATCCTATTTGACCTTTTTTTTTTTAATTCATACTTAAACTCGTAGGAAATGTTGAAGAAGAGCACATCGCAAAAAAAATTATTGAGTGATTGGCCAAATCTTTATGCAAGGCAAGGAAGAAAAGAAGAGGATAATTTGGAATTTTGGAAATACGAATGGAAACAACATGGAATGTGTTCGGATTACCCCAGCAAACCTTCTGACTATTTCAGTGTTCCCTTGAACCTCCTAAAACGATTCGAGAATTTAAAAAAAGGTAATTACTTACCATACACAATGTTTCATTTCCATTAAGGCTAAATTATAAAAATAATTACTTTTGTTTACTTTAGGTCAAATTTTAGTCGCTTATGTTTGAAATGTTACGTTTTAGTTATTTACATAATCGCGTTGTAATATTTTAGTCATTGAGCCGTTAATTGTTATTAACGGTATAACGGTAAGCTGACGTGACACGTTAAATCATCATTTCAAAAAAAAATTCTAGGTTAATTTATACAATAGATCCCCATATTTTTTTCGTTTTAAGCAATTTATTTTTTTATATTTTTTTAACTTTCTTTTTTTTTTTCTTTAGTTTACATTCTCTTATGCTTCTTCCTCTATTTTCCTCCATTCTCTATTTCTTTTAACGTAGTTTTTTTAATGTTTTCCATTTGTTAAAATTAGTTCCTAAATTTTTTTTTTGAACAATTTAATATTTTCAAGTGAGACAAGCTTGTGGATTAGTTTTAACAAATGAAAAACATAGAAAAACTACGTTAAAGGAAATGAGGGGAAGAAAATAGAGGGAGAAGCAAAAGAGAATAAAAAAAAAAGGAAAGTTAAAATAATATAAAAGAAAAAAAATTAAATTGCTTAAAATGAAAAAAATATAGGGACCAATTATAGAATTTAATATAAAATTTTCATTTGAAATGGTGATTTAACGTGTTATGTCAGCTTACCACTACACTGTTAATGGCAATTAACAGCTCAGTGACTAAAATGTTATACCACGATAACATAAGTGACTATTTCAAATATAAGTGATTAAAATGTAACCCGAATTAAGTAAAAGTAACTATTTTAATAGTTGGCTCTCAAATTAAAGGAGATCAGTGATTAGAGGTTTGGTTTTTGGGCCTCCAACCAGATTTGGGATTTGAACGTGGTAGCGAAGTGGGCGACATTCTGAAAAATCTGCAGCGCAAAGACTATAAACAGCCTCAAATTGTATGTAACATTAAAAGTCAGCTGCTGGAGATTCGTTTCTGTTATAAAGAAAAAAAACCTTTCGATTGCCCCAATTGGATGGGGAGTAAAACTTGCAATACCCCAACTGCCAACATCTTTTTACCCGATGGTGCTGGATGGACGGATGCTGTGAATTACAATTTCAGTAATAATGGTGGTAATTACATAAAACTAGTTTAGTTTTTAATTATCTACCATTAAGTTTATCCCTAATATATATATTAACTATATGAATAATGCCAACAAGCTATTTGTTGGATGGCTATAATTTATATGATGGCACTAGGGTCGAGGTTGGGTCTTTTCCCTTTGAATGTAATGTGATGTATAAATAATTATGAATCTGTTTATGTGCAGATTCAAGTCTGTTGTTCGTCCCTTTTGAATGTATGTGATGTATAAATAATTATGAATCTGTTTATGTGCATATTCAAATCTCTAATGTCCAGATTGAACATATATCAATAAATCTTTAATTTATATCTTAATAACTCTTTAACATATATCAATATTTCACTTGAAATAATAGCTTATTTAGGAATAAAATCAAATAATAAAGTCTTGCTTTAAAAAAAACAATTTTTAATAGAATGATAAAGATTGTTTAATTTTCCTTTTAAAAAAGAAAGATTATTTAATTTAAATTCATGTATGAAAATTTCTTCAACTAAACTTAAAAGTTAAAGATTTAAACATTAGACACTATATTATTAAAAATGGCAATTATAAACTCTAAATATAGACCATAAAACATGTATGAAGAATAAAAAATATATAATAATTACCAAAAAATATTTTTTAAAATGTAATTAAGTAACTCTTAATAATATATTCTCATTAATTTAATCCCTCAAACAATTTTTTTAACTAATTGAGTACACCAAAATTAAGGGGGTAATGCTCTTTTTCATTATTATAATCGCTATTCAATACTATTTGTAGCGACGTAAAAAATTTGCTCTCGGGTCGCTAATTGTGGCGATCTAGTGAAAAAGTTTGAAAACTGAAGTTTGATTTTGAAACAAAAAAGGAGTCGCCACCGATCTTTTTTCTAGGTGTGATCGGACACCTATTAGATATTTCTTTAAGAATAAAAGGCTAGGTTTAGGTTTACGTTAAAATCCAGAGAAAAATTAGGGTTCGAGTCGGTTCTGCGCGAGAGAAGGTATTAGCACCCTCGCGACGCCCAAAATTGGTATCTCATAAACACATGTTGTCTTAATTTTCAAAAAATGCGAATTCAATGTAAAATTTAGTTGTGATCCGATTAAAAAAAGACGAGAAATTTTAGTTTATTTCGGTTTTGAAGAAGGGTATATCGCTTTAACACGAGTCAATTGACATTCACCCAACATAGCGATGAACTCGATGACTTAATGTTAAATCGATATGTTGCCTTGATTATTGAAATTAATTAACAAAATAAGGATATGATTTTTAGAAATAATGTGAAACAAAGTTGATATGAAATAAGAATAAAGAAGTGGAAGAACTATAAACATATTTGAAACAAATAACCAATACTGCAATAATGTTGAAGGAAAACACGAATAATGCATACAAGATTAAATCTAATTATAGTGTCAAATACAAGAAAATAATAAATATACGTAAAAAAATGATATTAAGAGCATGTACGTAATGTATGTGAGAAATATATATATGCATGATATATTTAATATGAACATATACAATGTACATATATAATAATATACATGAAATGGCGAAAAATACATAATATAGAAAATGTATACATATATAAAAAAATGTATGAATAGTAAAAAAGTATTCAATAAATAATATTAAAATATATATATATGTAATATATGTATATATAAATATATATATATACATTAGAAATAATAATATGAAAAAGAAAACCATGAGTATATTACATAAATACGCACATACGTATATAAATAACAATATTAGAAATATATAATATAATATTAGAAGTATACATATAAATGACTAATAATAATAAAAAAGAAATATATGTATAAAATATAATATTTAAAAAAACTCATATACATAGTAAAATAATAGTACAAATACTTAATATATGTAATATACATATAATACATACGTATAAACTAAGGGTATATAATAATAATATATATAGTAATAATAATAATAATAATGATGATAATACTAATAATATAAATAAATAAGGAAATGCAAATAAAAAGAAAAAGGACTAAAATGGAACCAAAAACAAAGTCATGAGGCAAATTTTAAAAGAAAACAAGAAGAAAAGACCTATTCGAACACGCTTGCAAACAGTGGGGGGTCAAAAAGCAATTTTCCCAAGCCTTTAAAACGCTACGCTTGGCCAGGGACTAAATCATAAAACGTACCACTTTTGGGCTGAATTAAAAATATCGAAAAACCTGATTGCAGAATCCAAAAAAAAACCGAGGGGCTGAAAGCGCAATTAGCCCCTCAGCTTAAAAAACACGCGGATCCCAGTGGGTAGGGTCGGGTCGACCCAATCCAGGGCAAAACGACGTCGTTTTACGCCCTGGATCCCAATGTCAAAACGGCGCCGTTTCAATATTAGTATAAAAGTCAAGTTTTTTCTCAAATTTCATTTCAGCTGTGTGCTTAGAAAAAAAAGGAAGGGGGAGAGGGGAGAGGAGATTTCCGGTGGGACTCCGGCCAGGGGGCCGGTCACCGGTCTGGCCACCGGAGCCTCGCCGGCGCGGCGCCGGCCACCGTACACGGTGGCCGGAAAAATGAAAAGGTTAGTTTTTTTTTTTTTTGCTATTTTTTTATTTTATATATTTATTTAATATGTGTATATATGTGTTTATATTTGCTTGTATGGAAGAAGAAAAGAAAAAGAATCTTAAAAAAAAAGCAAAAAGATTTAAAGCTTAAAGGACGGAATATCACCTCCTACTTCTCTGATTTTGATTCGTATATCTTGATGTTCACTGATTCGGTGTTTGTATCTATTTTTGATGTATGAAATCTATTGTTTTTTTTGTATTAAAATGGCTGTATCTACCTTTTTGTCTCTGTTTTTTTTCTTCCAATTTTTTCATCCCCCGTTACATAGGATTTTAAAGGCTTTTATAGCCATTTACAAGTGATTTGGTACTGCTTATTGCGTGTCTTGTGCTTCCTTTTGCAGGTGACGGAATGGGAGCAGTTGGTAGCAGGTGGAGCGGCGGTATGGTGGCTGACATGGGGAGGCAGACCTAGGTGCGGCGCACCTAGGGTTTTTCAGTTTCTTTTTCTTTTCTTTTCTTTTCTTTTTTTTTTGATTTGGGCTTGGGGTATATTAATTGGGTCTGTTTGGGTTGTGAATGGGCAGTGGGTTTAATGTAACTGGGTCTTGGGCTGACTTGTATTGGGCTTAAATAGGCATTTGGGTTTTTTAATTTGGGTTCAAATTGGCCTGTACACTATTCAAAATTTAATTAAAACCTTACACTATTCAATTTTCATTTTTTCATCTCTTTTAATGGTCAATAATAACAAATCATGGGTAATTTATAATTAATATAAATATGTTATATATTGAATTATATATATAATTTTATATATATAACAAAATTTATTACTTATAAATTTTGTCTATTTTCAAAGTTGGCATATTTTAAAACAAAATCACTTGACTATTTATTTTGAAGATATTTGGACAAGATAGAAATCAAAACATGAAAATCGATTGAGTTAAAATTGAAGACTTGAGGATTGATTTCTTACGAATTAAGTCAGATTTGATCAAGAATCTTATAGAATTATTATCCTATGCTGATTTTTAACTTTACTTTATAAGAAAAGTGATTAGACTATGACTCTTATGTAAGCAAAACTTAAATAGTATTAAACTTAAGTTTTGTCTAGTTTAAAGTAACCGAGAGACTTAGAACTTGAGAGAGCATAAATTTGTTCAAGTTAGAAACGTATATGTGATTATTTTTGAAAGCAATCAAGGGAGTCTCTTGAGTTGCAAAGCTAATGTTTTGAGGGAGAAACTTAATGGAAGAATGATATACTCTTTGTACAATAGTGAGGTTGTTAAATTGGTGAGTTCTAGACCAGTGTTAGGACTTAAATAATTAATGAGTTCTGGGCAAGACCCTGCAAATGTAGATTGAAGTTGAATTGCGTAAATAATCTTGGTATTCATCTTTACTTTTACACACTTTTAATTTTATAGTTGAAACTGTGACCACAATTTCAAGCACTATTTCAATCACAATTTATATTTGCAAATTAAGTATCCTTATCTATAAAAAAAAAAGAGAATGTCTAGTTGTGTTCAGATTTTAGGTGAGGGAAGGGAGAGAAAAAAAAAAAAAAAAAAAAAAGGAAATAAAGGAAAGGAGAGAGAAAAAGAAGGAAAAAAGAAAATTTATTTTGTATTATTTTTAATATGTTTAAAATATTATTAATTTATTTTTTATATATACAATTAAGTTTTTTTTAATTGGTGCGATGCATAATATTTTTTGCAAGTGTAAATTAAAATATATTAAATTATTTTATATTTTCAATAAATTTTATAAATAGTATGAATAAATTTTATGATTGTATGGGTTTAGTGATATTCTTAATTATTTTGATTTATTTTTTTATTTTAAAATTATAACAATATTTTGATTGGTTTAAAAACCTGTTATAGAAACAAATATAAAAATTTTAAATTTTTTAAGTATTTAAATACGTTATTAAAAAATATTCTCCTCAAAACTATTCTTAAATTTGTAAAATTTCAAATTGTTTCTATTTTTATTTTGCTTTTGCAATAGTATTTATATTAGTTTAAAACATTATTTAATTTAAAAATTAAGATTCTCATAAATTACGTTAATACGGATTTTAATAATATCTTAAATATTCTTTTTAATTTTTTATGGTTTTATAAACAGTTTAAATACATTTTAAAAATATTTTGATAATATTTTTTGGTTAAAAATATGTTTTGATAACATATTTGCAACTTTAAACATTTTATTTACAAAACTTTTAATTTGCAAACATAAACTGTGATTGAAATAGTGCTTAAAATTATGACCACAATTTTAACTATAAAATTAAAAGTGTGTAAAAGTAAAGATGAATACCAAGATTATTTACGCAATTCAACCTTGATCTACATTTGCGGGGCCTTGCCCAGAACTCATTAATTATTTAAGTCCTAATACTAGTCTAGAACTCACCAATTTAACAACCTCACTATTGTACAAAGAGTATATCATTATTCCATTAAGTTTCTCTCTCAAAACCTTAGTTTTGCAACTCAAGAGACTCCCTTGATTGCTTTAAAAAACAATCACATATACGTTTCTAACTTGAACAGATTTATGCTCTCTCAAGTTCTAAGTCTCTCGATTACTTTAAACTAGAAAAAACTTAAGTTTAATACTATTTAAGTTTTGTTTACATAAGAGTCATAGTCTAATTACTTTTCTTATAAAGTAAAGTTAAAAATCAGTATGGGATAATAATTCCATAAGATTCTTGATCTAATCTGACTTAATTCGTAAGAAATCAATCCTCAAGTCTTCAATTTCAACTCAATCGATTTTCATGTTTTCAGTTCTATCTTGTTCAAATATCTTCAAAATAAATAGTCAAGTGCTTTTGTTCTAAAATATGCCAACTTTGAAAATAGACAAAATTTATAAGTAATATATTTTGTTATATATATAATTCAATATAGAACATATTTATATTAATTATAAATTACCCATGATTTGTTATTATTGACCATTAAAAGAGATGAAAAAAATGAAAATTGAATAGTGTAAGGTATTAATTAAATTTTGAATTGTATTGAATAGCGATTATAATAATGAAAAAGAGCATTACCCCCTCAATTTTGGTGTACTCAATTAGGTAAAATAAATGTTGGAAGGTTCAAATTAATGAAAATATATTATTAAGAGTTACTTAATTACATTTAAAAAAATCATTTTTTTTAAATATATATATATATTTTATTCTTCATACATGTTTTATGGTCTATATTTAGAGTTTATAACTGCCACTTTTAATAATATCGTGTCTAATATTTAAATCTTTAACTTTTAAGTTTAGTTGAAGAAATTTTCATACATAAATTTAAATTAAATAATTTTTCTTTTTTTAAAAGGAAAATTAAATAATCTTTATCATTCTATTAAAAATTGTTTTTTTTAAAGCAAGCCTTTATTATTTGATTTTATTCCTAAATAGGCTATTATTTCAAATGAAATATTGATATATGTTAAAGATTTATTAAGATATAAACTAAATATTTATTGATATATGTTCAATCTAGACATTAGAGATTTGAATCAACACATAAACAGATTCATAATTACTTATACATCACATCACATTCAAAAGGGACGAACAAGAGACTTGAATCTGCACATAAACAGATTCATAATTATTTATACATCATATTACATTCAAAGGGAAAAGACCCAACCTCGACTCTGGTGCCAACATATAAATTATAGCCATCCAACGAATAGCTTGTTGGCATTATTCATATAGTTAATATATATATGAGGGATAAACTTAATGGTAGATATTAAAAAACTAAACTAGTTTTAGTAATTACCACCATCATGACTGAAATTGTAATACACAGAATCCGTCCCTCTAGCACCATCGGGTAAAAAGATGTTGGCAGTTTGGGCATTGCAAGTTCTACTCCCCACCCCCAATTCATGACTGAAATAGTAATTCATAGCATCCGTCCCTCCAGCACCACCGGGTAAAAAGATGTTGGCAGTTTCGGTTTTGCAAGCAGTTTTACTCCCCGCCCAAGAGGGGCAGTCGAAAGCTTTTTTTTCTTTATAACAGAAACGAATCTCCAGCAGCTGACTTTCACTGTTACATACAATTTGAGGCTGTTTATAGTTTTTGTCCCGCAGATTTTTCAAAATGTCGCCCACTTTGCTACCACGTTTAAATCCCAAATCTGGTTGGAGGCCCAAAAACCAAACCTCTAATCACTGATCTCCTTTAATTTGAGGGTCAACTATCAAAATAGTTACTTTTATTTGACTCGAGTTATATTTTAGTCACTTATATTTGAAATAGTCACTTTATTATGGTGTAACATTTTAGTCACTGAGCCATTAATTGCCATTAACAGTATAGTGGTAAGCTGACATGACACGTTAAATCATCATTTCAAAAGAAAATTTTATATTAAATTTTGTAATTGGTCCCTATATTTTTTTTTCATTTTGAGCAATTTAATTTTTTTCTTTTATATTCTTTTAGCTTTCTTTTTTTTTTTTTCGTTCTCTTTTACTTCTCACTCTATTTTCCTCCCTTCATTTCCTTTAACGTAGTTTTTCTATGTTTTTTCATTTGTTAAAACTAATCCACAAGCTTGTCTCACTTGAAAAAATTAAATTGTTAAAAAAATAAAAAATATAAGGACTAATTTTAACAAATGAAAAACATAGAAAAACTACGTTAAAAAAATAGAGAAGGAGGAAAATAGAGGAGAAGCGAAGAGAGAATGTAAACTAAAGAAAAAGAAAAGTTAAAAAATATAAAAGAATAAATTAAATTACTTAAAACGAAAAAAATATGGGGACTGATTGTATAAATTAACCTAAAATTTTTGTTTAAAATGATGATTTAACGTGCCACGTCAGCTTACCGTTACACCATTAACAACAATTAATGACTCAATGACTAAAATGTTACAACGCAAGTACGTAAATGACCAAAAAACGTAACATTTGTAACATTTCAAACATAAGTGACTAAAATGTGACCTAAAGTAAACAAAAGTGATTATTTTTATAATTTACCCTAAATGAAATCGAAACATTGTGTATGGTAAGTAATTACCTTCTTTTAAATTAATGAATTCTTGTAGGAGGTTTAAGGTAAAACTGAAATAGTCAGAAGGTTTGTTGGGGTAATCCGAACACATACCATGTTTTCCCCATTCGTATTTCCAAAATTGCAAATTATCCTCTTCTTTTCTTACTTTCCTTGCATAAAGATTTGGCCAATTCCTCATTAAGTCTGCTTTCAATGTGCTCTTCTTCAATATTTCCTACGAGTTTAATTATGAATTAAAAAAAAAAAAGGTCAAATACGAAAACATGCTTGCGATTTATAAATTCATTTCGGTGAATGTTTAACCCCCCAAAAAAAAAACAACTTTTAAAAGTATTTTAAAATAGGATTATAATTAGACCTGATTATGGCTCGAGTTAATGTTAAATTTTAGATTGAGACCTAGTCCAACCTGAAAACAAATTTAACATTTTGTCCAAATCCAATTCAGATAGAAAATGCTAAACTTGACCCTGACCTTGACCCGGACGGTCCATATTAATTTTTTTATATTATTTATTTTATATAAAACTAAATTTAAAAAATATAATACATAATATACACTAAAAACTTTAAAACAAATATTTCTCAACAAATTAAAAATACATTAAATAAAGTATTTATACTAAAATAACACTAAGATAGTTGAAACTTAACAAGCAAATGTCTCCAAAATAATAGCAAAATTAACAATAAAACAAGAGTTATATAATATCCAAACAATAACAAGATAATAGTATCAAAAGAACAACAAAATGACAGTAAAATGGTAGTAGAGAAAAAAAATTTAGGCAGATTCAGATCTGGCCAAGCTTGAGTAAAAAATCTTAATTGAGGTTTGCCTTGTTTAGAAAATGGGTCTTATTCTTTTGTCCAATCTCATTTTTCGGACTTATATTTTTGCCCAAACTCTCTCACTTTTCGAGTAACTCAGTCCATAAAAGGTCTATTTATAATACAACAAAAATATAAAATGCATGAATTGTCAATCTAAGCTCTAAGTGTTGGTTTACGGGTTTGAGTGAATTGCCTACTTGTAATGTGCATAATAGTAATTTGCTATTATCGAGGGTGTAGGGACGAATCCAAAATTCTTTTTAGGATAATCGAAATTGAATTATAAATTTGTAAGAGTTCAAAATATAATTTTATCATGTATTAATTTATTAGTAAGGTTAATTTTTTTTCTTTATAGGAAGACCAAAGTGAAATTTTATTATAAATTAATTATAAATTTTAAACATTTTGAAGGGCCTGCATAACATTTTTTACTATTTTTGGTACCCCTACTCCCCCCTTAAATTCGTCCTTGAGTTGCAAAAAGTTATATCTCTGTATCCGACACTTGTGTGTAAAACATAAAGAAATTGAAAGCAAAATGGGTTGCTTACCACAACGTCATTTTCTGAAGTAGGTTTGGTGTTGGTGCATCTAGGATCTTCATGGTACGGAGGCACCGGCGTATCCTTATAGTATTGTGGCCATAAACCATGGATGGTAAACCTCACTTCGGCTCTCCCTTCACACTTCTTTCCCGGAGGAGGATGTAAACAAACAGTTGGTCCCCATTGCAGACTGTATTTGTAGAAATCCAAGGGTTTCACGTCCTCGTCTGAAACTACCAAGCTTACTCCGGCTAACACTACAGCTACCACCAATATTTGCCTCTTTTGCATTTTCTCCTACTTTTGCTAATTACGACTTCTCAAGTTTTTCCTTCTTGCATTAGTTTCGTATTAATGCAAGGGTTTTTATAGGAAATTTGGAATATTTGTCTTGTAATGCAATCATGCTTCGGATTTGGCTTTGTTGAATGCTACTTTTCTTTTCCTTTTTTTTTTTTTTTTTAAATAACGGAATTAATTGAGGAGATAGAGCCAAATATGTTTATTTACTTCGCAAGTTGAAAAAGACACCCATTTAAAAAAATAAAAAATCTTACTACAATACTAATATTTAATATGTCCAAAAATTTCTCTATATTCAATTGAGCTTTCAACTGAAAATAGTACTGAATTGAACTCTTAATTTAAAAAAAGCAATCAATCAAGCCATCAAAAAATCAATTTTCATATAATCTTTTACCACCATTTAAGTTAGTCTCGTCATGTAACGAAATTAAGTAAATTCTTTTTAAAATATTTAAAAAATTCATAAAGAGATTTATAATTTTCACAAAATTAAAAAAAATAGAATTTTAAAATTATAAAGAAATTGTCTAAAAACCTGGTAACACCTTCATTTATTGGTCCAATTAAAAATAATAAATATTTAATAAAACATATATTTAATTAAAATTGTACAAATTTTTTATATAAATTCAAATTGTTATATTTTAATACTAAAACTAAAAGAAAAGTTAGTAATTATAAATAGCAACTTTAACTCAAATTAATTGAAATTATTCAAAGCTTAATATAAATCTGCAACATGAACAGATCCATAATTATTTAAATGTTACATTACATTCAAAAGTAAGAGGAAAAGGGATACAACCCTAAACCTTATGTCAACATAACTTAGACTAATACTAAAATATATTGGTATTATTTTGAGGTAATTAGTAGGAGCGAAGTTAGAAAATTCTTTTAGGAAACCGAAATGGAATTTTAATTTTTAATAGAATATATCTTTATAAATTTTAAAAAAATTAAATTAAATTTTTATAATTTTAGGAGGCCAAAGTGTAATTTCACATTTACTAATTTAAAATTTTAAAATTTTCTAAAGAGCCAAAACAATAATTTTCCATTTTAGGGTCGGGACCCTGTCAACCCCTAGATTCACCTCTGTAATTAGGTTATAATTTTTCTTCCCATTTGGTTGCCATTCCCAAGAAGAAGGGAAAGTAATTTGGTCATCTTCTTTGTTACAATAATTATTATCCTCCAGTTTGTTGGGGCAGTCTTTATAGAAAGTAGATCCTTCGAGAAAGAAGCATAAACGAATCTCCTGTAGCTCATGCTTTTGGTTGCATGCAATTTGAGGATATACTCCATACTTTTTTTTTGAATTTTGTAAGGATATCGGTTACTTGATACTTAGAGTTTCCGGATGTAATTCCAATATCTGTAAATACTATAATGATATCATAGTGGGAGATAAAAAGTAAGTTAAACGCACTGCACCATCCATCCAAACTCATACTAAATCAATTACCTCTTTGTATATCACGAAACTATTTGTAGAAAATCATGTTAGCCCCGAAATAGAAATGAGGATCATTGGGAATGGTACACATTCCATGTTGTTTCCATATATGTTTCCAAAAGTCCAAATGGTTGGGGATTTCTTTATTTTTCTTCACATAAAGGTTGGGCCAATTCTTCGTTAAATTGTCTTTGATGTCCTTCAATTCACCCTACCAGTTTCATTATATAAAAAAAAAAAATCGTCAAATGAGAAAAACATGTTTGTGGGGATATCATGTATACATGATGAAGCAATTGAAGAAAAGCAATATTTGGTTTCCTCAAGTAGATTAGCTGAAGTAGGCTTGATTTCGGTGCATGTGAAATCATCACGATGAGGTTGACCGGCTTGTTATCAGGAAGATGTGGTGATACAGTACGAATGGTGAACCTTTTCCATTCTGGGTGGCGGAGCATTACAAGCAGAAGGTGGCCATTGGAGGGAACAATATAAAAACGATTACACTAAAATAGTATATTATTAAGTGATATCAATTATCAGCCAAGTAGTCAAATATTTGACTTGAGTAGTTCTTTTACTTAAATCAGAGCTTTAGTAAAAATTTGCATCCCGTTGTAATTTGAATTTACAATTTACAATTTTAATCATATGATCAATATTTTAACAATCCAATCATCATATTTAATGTTTCATTTCTATGTATCCTGCATGTTAAGTTTGGCGTGAATTAAAATTTTTTAACTATTCATTTTAGGTAAAAAAAACTTTCAACTATTAAATATATATTAATGGGAAGGGATCCACATTTACCGATGTAAAACTTAAGTAATTTTATATTGTTCTGTAACTTTTTATACAATTAATATTTTAACAATCCAACTGTTAAAATTATCAAGATATTTGTAATTGTCATGAGTATAAAATTTTTAATCAATATGATATATCTATCATATCTATCTAAAATATTATTTATATTAATATATATTTAATGGTTGAAATTTTTTTTACCCAAAAAAATAGTTAGAATTTTTAATTTATCCTAAACTTAACATGTATGATCTACATGAATGGAGAATAAAATATGATGGTTGGATTGTTAAAATGTTAGTCGTATAAAAAGTCATGAAAGAGTGTAAAACTACTAAAATTTTTATACCGTATAAGTGGTTCCCTCCCCTATATTAGTATAGACAATATTTAATATCAATATGATAGGGATATTGGATCAATTAAAAAATTTGCAATCATGACTAGAGGTGAGCAAAACTTGATTCGATTCGAAAATTTTCTTTTTGAATTTCGAGTTAATAGAATCGAGTTATTCGAGTCAACTCACATAAGTAATTTGAGTTTTGAGTTCAAGTTGAGTTGAAT
Organism: Gossypium anomalum; assembly: GCA_025698475.1. Lineage (NCBI taxonomy): Eukaryota > Viridiplantae > Streptophyta > Magnoliopsida > Malvales > Malvaceae > Gossypium > Gossypium anomalum. The sequence continues at coordinate 15,891,597 of CM046965.1, read as the reverse complement.
TTTACAATTCGAATAACTCGAATAATTCGAATAGTTTGAATAACAGATTGATGTAAATACTCCTTTGGTCCCTATTAATTTTGAAAATAAGTAAATTGGTTTTTCTCTCAACAAAAATTACAAAATAATTCAAAATAATTTTTAAAATTAAAAAAATATTTATAAAAATTCTAAAATTTATATTTTAAAAAATTATAAAGATATATATAAAGAAATTTAAAAATTTTCTAAAATAATAATTTTGGGATCTAAATAAGTTAATTAATTATTCAAGTTTATCATAAAGTATATTATTATTATTATTTTGCTTTGGAAAAGTTTTCAAATATATATGGTTCCAAATTTATGTACTTTAACAGGAAATTAGTTATACTGTAATAATATTTTAATTTGACATGTTTAATTTTTAATTTAACTTGAACAATTTCACTCGATTCGATTTGACTCAAATTTTATTTCACTGAACTAAATTCGAAAAAAAATTCAAATCGAGTTAGGATGATAAAATAGGACTCGTCAACTCGATTAACTTGAATTTTTTTACTCGATTAGATCAAACGCTCATCTTTATGCATGACAAATAAAAATATCTTGATAAATTTAATAGTTGGATTGTTAAAATATTCATTATATAAAAATTACAAAAAGAATATAAAATCACTTAAATTTTACATCAATGTAGATAAATTCTTTTCCTTTTATTATATTAAATAAAAGATGTCATATTCTGAAAATAGAAAAGAATAGATGTAGACATGTAGATATTGAAATTATTATTTTTCTTTGAAATAATTATGCATATTTATAATTTGAACACATGATGCTAGGTTATCAAATTAATCTATAACACAATCCATATATTGTCTACTTTGCGACACCTTACATAAATCTTAGTTTCAACCTACTTTAACAACTTATACAAAGAAAAAAAAAAGAGAGAGAGAAGGGAATATGTTGATTCAGTCTCAGTTCGATTGATATTGGTATTGTTACCAGTGCAGGGAGGGCGTGGATTAGAGTCTATTGAAACGCATTATTCTCCTATTTAAGGATTGAGGAGGGGCTATAATGAGATTGTTGAATAAAAAAAAAGAAGGGAAGGCATAAAAGTAAATTATTTACCACAACTATATATATCTATAATTATATTTAACTCTTTGGCTGAGTTTGTGTCCCGAGTTAACAGGGCATTAATCATTTGGAAATTACTACAATACCTTTTTATATATTAGGTAAGTATGAAAGTGTTTTTTGTCTTTTATATTTTAATATAAAGTCAATAAAATTAATGATGATAAGATTTGAATATGATAGATAATGAATTTTAACATTTGACTTGATAAAATGATAAAAGCTAACATGATGACAAGTGAAAACTAAGATGCCTTAAGTTCAAGTTTCATAATTCTTATTATGAGTCTGTATTTTTTTTTTGAACAATCTCATTATAAGTTCTGATCATATCTACTCCTTTTTGACACAATGTTTAGAACTACCTATAGCCTCTCCTTAACCAATAAATGAGAGGATAATACGCTTTAATGCACTCGAACCTACATCCTCCTATATTGGCAATAATTAAAATATTTTGATAATATTTATTCTTTTATAAAAGAAATAATCTTTTGATAATTTCATATTAAATTAGAAACTAATTGGTGAATGATAACTCGACTAAATAAATTTTGATAATAGTAATCGATTAATGGGTAATATGAACTAAATGAAAGCTTTAATAATAAGTATATATAAAAGATAAGGCATCTCCATCACAGCATCCGTTTGTCTTCATCTCCAACGTGATTCCGTTGGGCCTCACTCCACATCTTATCCATATCAAAGGAAAAACGAAAAGTTCTATATAATTATATCACTATAAGAGACAAATAAATTATAAAAAGTAATCTAAAAAAGAATTTTGTTGTTTTAGGTTTGTAGACTTGTGAAGAAAATTATTACACTGAAATGCGAATTATAATCAGTGTTCGATCGAATCGGATCAAATCAAGTAAAAAAAATTTGAGTTGACGAGTTATATTTTATCAACCTAACTCGATTTGAAATTTTTTTGAATCGAGTCCAGTGAACTGAAATTCGATTTGAATCGAATCGAATAAAGTGAAATTATTCTAGTTAAATTAAAAAAATTAAATATGTCAAATTAAAATATTATTACAGTATAATTAATTTCATGTTAGAGTAAATAAATTTGAAATCATATATATTTGAAAACTTTTTCAAAGCAAAATAATAATAAAAAGACACTTTAGGATGATAAACTTGAATAATTAAGTAACAAATTTAGGTCCCAAAATGATTATTTTAGAAAATTTTTAAAAATAAAAAAAAAACACTTTAGTATGACAAACTTGAATAATTAAGTAACAAATTTAGGTCCCAAAATGATTATTTTAGAAAATTTTTAAAAATTTAACTTTCTTTATATATTCTTTATAATTTTATATAAAAAATTATACTTTTTTTAAAAATATAAATTTGGGAATTTTTATAAATATTTTGGAATTTTGGAAATTATTTTGAATTATTTTGTAATTTTTGTTGTGAGAGAGACAAATTTGCTCATTTTCAAAATTAACAAGGATCAAAGAGGTATTTACACTAATCTATTATTTGAACTATTCGAGTTATTCAAATTATAAAATTCAACTGCGTAACACCCTTAACTTATAACAGACCGTTTTAGTGAAATAGGAACAGTGGTTTTAGGACCACAAATCTGAGTTCAAAAAAATTATTTTAATATTGTTTTATGATCTAAAGCATGATAGTATTACCGTATAAAAATTTTGTTAAGAAATTTTACCGTTTACATGTTCAATTTGATAAAAAGGACTAAATCGCGTAAAACATAAAAGTTGAGTTCTATTAGCTAAAAGTATTAAATAACTATAGAACTTTAAAGTGAAGGTCCTTGTATGGTAATTAGACCATTAAATGTGATAGTGGATATACATGGCTTGTCATTAGTGTGATTATTAAATGTTTTAAAGGTTAATTTGGTAAATAGGTAATAAATGATAAATTAAAACAAAACAAATATATCATTATTTTCTATCATCCTCTTCCACTGAAAATTCAAAGAGAAAGAAGCCATGGAAGCTTGCTAGTTCGGCCATCCTTATTTTGCTTGCATATGAGTATCGTTTGTCCCCTTTTTAATGATTTCTTGTTTCTGGGATCGTTGTAGCTTAATCTGGCTAGCCCGGGAGCTAATTTGTAAAAATATTAAAGTAGTTGAGTTTTTCCATTGATGAATATGTTAGGTTTTTGAAGTTTAATGGTAGAAAAAGAATGGTTGTTGTTAGATAAACAACTTTTGTAAATGAATTTTTTTATGAAATTATCAATTAGGGATTAAATTGAGAAATATGATCAACTATGTGGTAAAAGTGTGAATTTGTGAAATATATGGACTACTATAAGCATGGTTATAATTCGGCTAGGCTTGGGTAGGGATAAAATTGAATGATTTTCATTTTTCGAGCCTAGGGACTAAATTGCAAATAATTAAAAGTATAAGGGAAAAATGGTAATTTTGAAAAAATTATGTGTTGGACTAAATTGAATGTGTTTTTTATTGAATTGTGTTAAATTCATTCGTATAGATTCGGTTAGACCTCGTACGGAGTTAGATCGAGGCAAAGAGAAAACCTCGGATTAATCACCTTCGTATCTACGTAAAATTGTCGAGGTAAGTTCGTGCAATTAAATTGTGTAATTATTTTCTTTGATTGGATTAAATGTATCTTAATTGTATTGTCATAATATATGAGTACCGATCGCATACCCAACGATGTACGAAGATTACCGAGCCCCGTTTGAACCTTAGGAATTCGTAGGATACAAATGGCATGTCATTAGGGTTACCGATTTCAGCTCTTATGAGCTTACTGATACTCAGCTCGTATGGGCTTACTATTATTCAGCTCGGAGAAGGTTACCGTTATTTCAGCTCAGAGAAGCTTACTGTTTACAGCTCGTATGAGTATACATGTATAGGAATTGACAGATTACAATTCAGTACACCTCGTGTGTACAGCTCGTGTATCTAACGATATTCTAAATGGTTCAATGGGCACAGTTTTGTTATGAGTTTATATGAGCTCGATACGAACTAACACAGGTATTTAAATGAATTACATGGAAATGGTTTATATATGATATATGGATACATGGTATAGATGTTACATGTATATGGAATTTAAATGGTTGTTGAACTCATACATGATTCTCTGTTTTTATATGAATTACATGGCTAACTTGATTGATGAATATGTGTTAGGCTTTTGGCCAAATTGGGTTGTGATCTGTTTTGGTTTACTTACCTAAATTGTGGTTAAATGGTAAGTTAGATTCTGTGTTTTATGAACTTACTAAGCTTAAGTGTTTACTTTGTGTTATTTTCCGTGTTATATAGTGGTTTGGAAGCTCATTCAGGTTGGAAGCTTGTCGGAGCTATATCACACTATCTATTGACTATCTTGGTACTTTTGGTTATCTAATTTTGGTTATAATGGCATGTATATGTTATTTTGGCTAATGATAGCCTACATGTTTTGTTATGTTTTTAGCCATTTGAATTGGCTTGTGTTTTGGTATATTTTGCTATATATGTATAAATGGCCTTATCATGTTTGATGTGTAGTTTGATGCGTGGTTTGGTATGGTTAATATGTATTATAATTTGGAGTGATTTTGTAACACCCCAAAATTTTAATTTTTGATTTCGTGTATATGTGACACAAAAGTGTGTATCTGCTTCAGTGGTTAAGTGTTCTGAGTATGTGTGTGAGGTCCCAAGTTCAAGCCTTACTTGGGCAAATTTTGGAATTTTTATAAATAAAGCCTTAACCTTATACAAAGGGCTTAAGTTTAATTGTTGGTAAGTTTATATCGTAATGGACCTGCTGGTTTGATGGTTAAGTGGAGTGTTGGAGTATTGAAGGTCTTGTGTTTAATTCTCTATGGTGGCGTGGAGATAGTACTTTTTGCTCCAATTTCTGCTAAGAGTTGTGTTGGGGCAAAATTCTGAGTAGTTGTGTTTTAGTGGGTTAATAGGGAGTAATTTTAGGAGATAGTTGGGGAGTGGTTATCAGAAAATAATCTGATTATCTATTTGTTGCAGAAAATAATAATAATAATAGAGTTTCGATTTTCTCTCCAATTCTCCAAAATTTTTCTGACGTTTTTTTCTTCTTCTTCTTTTTTTCTCTCCTCTACTAATTATTTCTCCTAGTTGCTTCCGAAATTTCCATTATTTTTTTCCCTTCTGTTTCTTTCTTTTTTTCCAATTGATTCGGTTGTTCATCATTGATTGCGCGTGTTCGGTAAGTAACGGTTTGTCTATTGTTAATCGTTCTTGGTTAATCTCTAAAAGGGGGATTCCTTTTTGGTGTTCAGGAGTTAATCAAGGGGCTGGTGGTTTTGAATCGACATTGTGATTGTGCGAAGTTGTGGTTACTCAAGCGAGGTAAGGGTTTTTTTAGGTTTTTAGTCGAGTTCCTTTCGAAATTGGTTGATTAAAAATGAATTAAGTGATTAATCTAGAGATATGTTGGTCGATTTTTAGGTTTTAGAGGCTTAGCCGTGCTTACGCATTAGAAACGATACCAGGTGTGTACCCGAAATGCAGAAACAGGATTCGGCGAAAAGCCAAAATTGCTTGCTATCGAGAAATAAGAGAAATAAGAGAAAATGATACAAAAAAAAATTGTAGAGAAGGAAATAAAGGTGTTATAAACTTGGAAATCAACATTTTGCACTAAAATAGTTTTGAACAGCAGCAGTAATCTAACTTTGAAAAATCATAAAAAATAGTGAAAATTGAGTTAGAGGTTGATAAAATATGAAATTAAAGTTTATTCAGTTTAGTTTTTCACGGAAGAAACAGTGTAAGCAATGGAATTGTAAATTATGAGATATAATAAATTTTGTGAGACAAGGCCAGAATGATTTCGGGAATCCTGTTAGCCCCCTGGATTCGCCTCTGGTAATTAGGTTATAATTCATTGTTCCATTTGGTTGCCATTTCTGGAGAAGAAAGGAAAGTAATTTGGCCATCGTCTTTGTTACAATAATTATTATCCTCCAATTTGTTGGGGCAGTCTTTGTAGAAAGCAGATCCTTCAAGAAAGAAGCAGAATCGGATCTCTTGTAGTTCATGCTTTTGGTTGCATGCAATTTGAGGATATACTCCATATTTTTTCTTCAATTTTGTAAGGATATCGCCTACTTGATACTTAGAGTTTCCAGACGTAATTCCAATATCTATAGATACTATAATAATACTATAGCATGAGATAAAAAGTAAGTTAAACGCACTGCACCGTCCATTCAAACCCATACTAAATCAATTACCTCTTTATATATCAAGAAACTATTTGTAGAGAATCATGTTAGCCCCAAAATAGAAATGAGGATCATTGGGAATGGTACACATTCCATGTTGTTTCCATATATGTTTCTAAAATTCCAAATGGTTGGGGATTTCTTCATTTTTCTTCGCATAAAGGTTGGGCCAATTCTTCGTTAAATTGTCTTTGATGTCCTTCAATTCACCCTACCAGTTTAATTATATAAAAAAAAGTCATCAAATGAGAAAAACATGTTGTGGGGATATCATGTATACATGATGAAACAATTGAAGAAAAGTAATTTTTGGTTTCCTCAAGTAGATTAGCTGAAGTAAGCTTCATTTTGGTTCATGTAAAATCATCACAATAAGGGCTGATCGGCTTGTCATTGGAAAGATGTGGCATACAATACGAATGGTAAACCTTTTCCATTCCGGGTGGCGAAGCATTACAAGCAGAAGGTGGCTATTGGAGGGAACAATGAAATTAGTTATACTTGTAACGCCCCAAATTTTGGGCCTAAAAGTATTAAGTCTTGAGTGGGTGCAGTTAGAAGACTGCACATGAATGTTTTGTTGTGCAAGGAAGTGACACAAATACATGTTTGCTTCAGTGGTTAAGTGTCCTGGAAAGAGTCTGAGGAGTCCAAAATTTTGTTTTTACTTGATTAAAACCTATCTCTAGTCAGTAGGCTTCTTAAATAGATGTTGGTAAAACATGTCATAAAAAGCCTGCTGGTCTAGGGGATAGTGGCGTGTTACTGTTACTAAGAGATTGGAGTTTGAGTCTCGCTTCGCTCAAGGAGTATTTATTTTGCTGTTGTGCTGTGTAAGAGTTGTATGTCAGTGGATTTCTGATGTTTATGGGCTGTTAGAGTGTTTGAGGGATGTGGGGAAGTGTGTAGCCGAATTTTAGAAGGATATTGTAGAGAAAATTATGGAAAGTGAGGGGAGAAGGAGTGGTAAACCGAATTTAAATTATGGCACTCTAAACTTTCGGCTTTGGTAGGTTAAAGTGCTCTATTTCGAGTTTTTGAACATTTTGGGTTTTTTTTTCTCCTTCTTGTTTTCTAGTTGCCGAATTTTTCTTATAGTGTCACTCTTTTTGGCATCAGATTCTTTCGTTTTTCTTCTTGGGGCTGATTGTAGCAAAGACTGTTTTAGGTTTTCTTGTTTTAGTTTGGTTTGAGGTTGTTCTCCCTTAATTCTTTTGCTAATCGATTGCCTTTTCTCTTCTCCTCTCTTTCAATCAGTTCTCTTTTTGGCCAAATACCTTTTCCTTTCTCCTTCTCAAACTCTTAATGTTTTTTGCCTTGGTTATTGGTCGATTCTCCTCTTCTTCTCCCTTTCTCAAGCGATTCCTTCTTGACCGAATATATCCCTTTTTCAATACTTTTTGTGGTAACGATTTTCTCCTCTTCTTATTTGGTTGCTTGGGCCGAATCCTTCATCTCTCTCTACCTTTAGTTTTCGAGTAGGGTGTTATATTGTATCGAGGGCTTTCGGCTTTTGTGTTGGGTGTAAGCCAATTGCTTTACTCTTCTAATCTTGGTTTGCATTTTCAGTAAGCGGTTTGCATTTATTTCAAACGATGTGTAAGAACAATATTGGTTAATAGAATTCAGTTATAATGCAGATTTGCGCTAAAGAGCTTGGAATCAGTCTTTGTCAACAGTTTAAGTGGGTTAAACCACATTCAGTCAATCAATGCAAGTATTAGTAATTGTTTGGAATAAGTATTAATAGGGGTTGTTAACCCTATTGTCAAATGAGTAATGGAATGACTTGATTGAATGTAGGTTTTGGTGCGTGGGCTATTCGCACATTTTCGAGAACAAGGTTGTAACCACACTGCTATAAGAGTAGATCGGCAAAGGCTGAAAAAGTATGACTATTGACGATACAGAGCATGCGCTCGCTCGTGTGGTAGTCCGAACGTGTAAAAACGTGGGCGTTTGATCGTAGAGGCCACCATGAGTGATTTTATGGGCTTAGGCCATTTTGGGCTACGTTGGGCCGAAATGGGCCGTGTGGGCCCCACGGGCTCATGGGCCCCACATGGGTAAACCACACAGACGTGTAGAGATTATTGGGCGGTGTGTAGCTTACACGACCAAGGCTATTTTTGGGCTTTGTGCGTGTGGCCCACATGGGTGCATTATAGGCTTTGGGCCCATTTTCTTTGCTTTGATGATAAGGTTGCAGGTCGCCCGAGACGCATTTGTGGACCCTCTTGTCGGTCGGTAAGTATACCTAGACCCTAATTTGATAAAATGACCGTTATACCCCTTTGAGGTAAATGACTGATATACCTCTATGATATGTATGACTGTAATCGAGCATGACATGATTTGCATTCACTTATGATATTATGACATGACATATTGCATGGGGATGGGTTATTATGATTGGAGGAAGTGCAATTTACGCTTAGTGCATTGGCCTGGTGCTATTTTTTTGTGTGTAGGGATGGTAGGTTGATTTTATCCCACATGGTGTGTAGAAATTTGGATAGAGTGGTGTGTAGAGGCTGGTTGGGTAGGATTTTTGATTGCATATCTGTATTGTGACCACTACTGAATTGCGCTAAGGCCCACACTGATTCTGATACTAAAATGGGCTAAGGCCCACTCTAATACTATCACTGGTATGGGCTTAGGCCAGACTGTTTTTGCTCAATGTATATTTGAATGTTTACTTATTTAAGGATTACACACTAAGTTTTAGTAAACTCACCTTTCTGCTTATCTGCACAGGTAATCCTTAGGCAGATCGGTGCTGCGAGGGACTCGAGGGTGGCCACACAACAGCTTACGCTTCCTTATTTAGCTTTTAATTTATAAATAATTTTAGTTTGGGTATTTTTGATGTAATCAAGCCTCTTTGAATTGTTAATCTTTAATTTAGGGTTTTATTTGATTTGGTTTATAACTGCTAGTGATAGGAAAACGCGAGTTTTCAAAAGAAACAATGTTTTTACAAAGTAAATGCAAGTACGCAACTGTTTTAAAAAGCTTCTGCTATAAAATGGTATTTTTGGAATTGAATAATGATTTTTAAGTAAAAACCCCTTTGATTGGATCACAAGTTTTAATTGAACGACTCGTTTTATAAATCAGCATTTAGATCATACAACAGAGGTAATTGTAGAAAGGGTTTTTCAACGAAATCATTCTTTGCGAAAAACACTTCAATGTGACATCGCCAGATTCGGCCATAATGTCTAGGCCGGGTTTGGGGTGTTACAATACTGTAGCAATATTTTAATTTGACATATTTAATTTTTTTAATTTAACTTGAACAATTTCACTCGATTCGATTTGACTCGAATTTTATTTCACTAAACTAAATTCGAAAAAAATTCAAATCGAGTTAGGATGATAAAATAGGACTCGTCAACTCCATTAACTCGAATTTTTTCACTCGATTGGATCGAACGCTCACCTTTATGCATGACAAATACAAATATCTTGATAAATTTAATAGTTGGATTGTTAAAATATTCATCATATAAAAAATTACAAAAGAATATAAAATCACTTAAATTTTACATCAATGTAGATAAATTCTTTTCTTTTTATTATATTAAATAAAAGATGTTTTGTTCTGAAAATAGAAAAAAATAGATGTAGTCATGTAGATATTGAAATTATGATTTTTCTTTGAAATAATTATGCATATATATAATTTGAGCACAAGATGCTAGGTTATCAAATTAATCTACAACACAATCCATATATTGTCTACTTTGCGACACCTTACATAAATCTTAGTTTCAACCTACTTAACAACTTATATAAAGAAAAAAAAGAGAGAGATAGAGAGAGAAGGGAATATGTCAATTTAGTCTCAGTTCGATTGATATCGGTATTATTACCAGTACAAGAGGAGGTGGATTAGGGTCTATTGAAACGCATTATTCTCCTATTTAAGGGTTGAGGAGGGACTATAATGAGATTGTTAAAAAAAAAAAAAAAGAAGGAAGGGAAGGCATAAAAGTAAATTACTTACCACAACTATATATATATATATCTATAATTATATTTAACTTTTTGGTTGAGTTTGTGTCCCGAGTTAACAGGGCATTAATTCAATTGGAAATTACTACAATACCTTTTTATATATTAGGTAGGTATGAATGTGTTTTTTGTCTTTTATATTTTAATATAAAGTCAATAAAATTAATGATGGTAAGATTTGAATATGATAGATAATGAATTTTAACATTTAACTTGATAAAATGATAAAAGCTAACATGATGACAAGTGAAAACTAAGATGTCTTAAGTTCAAGTTTCACAATTTTTATTATGTGTTTGTATTTTTTTTTGAACAATCTCATTATAAGTTCTGATCATATCTGCTTTTTTTTTACACAATATTTAAAATTACCTATAGCCTCTTATTAACCCATAAATGAGAGGATAATATGCCTTTGTAAGGCCCAAAATTTGCCCTAAACCCTTACAATCAGACCCAAACCCAAACTTTAACCCAATACCCCCTAATTACAGAAGCCCAAAACTAAAACCCAAACCCGGGCCCAATACATAGCCCAAACACCTAATCAGAAGCAAAAACCCTAAATCTAACCCTAGCCCCTAACTGTGGCGCGCATGCCACCCTCTCTCCTCTCACCATGTCATACCACCACGGACTTCTCCCCACTGCTACCATCTACTCCACCCCATACATAAAGTGAGAAAGACACGCAACAACAAGGAAGATAACAAGGAAAAATTTGTAAAGCGGCTATAAAAAGCCGAATAAAAACCATTGTAAAGGGGTTAGATTTTCAGAGATAAAAAAGGGATTATTTCCATATACACAAGGAGATTCAAAATATAAAGACAATACGAAAAACAATATCAGTGGAGCAACTAGAATACAAGCATAAAAGGTGATTTTTATATTTTTATTTTAATTTCATTCTTTAAAACCTATTTTCCATCTAGATACATATTATACATAAAGAAATAAAAAGCAAAATAAAAATAATAAAAATCGGAGCTTTTTACTCTCTCAAACCACCAGTGTACGGTGGCCGCGTGTATTAGCATGCAAACAATCGGACCGCCGTCCCTCCTCTCATGAAATCGCACCCCCTCTCCTCTCTACTTTTTTCCTCTCTTCACTACAATGACAAAAAATAAAAATTTTTAACTTTTATAGGGGACCAAAGCGGTGCGTTTGGTCCCCATAATATATAAAAACAGCGTCGTTTTTGAGCGCGGGTCGGTCGACGACCCGACCCGCACCGGAAGGATCCACGTGTTTTTAAAGCGGAAGGGCTATTTGCGCAATCAGCCCTTCCGCTTTTACGAGGCTTTGTAATTAAATCTTTCACGTTTTGTAATTTTACCCTAAAAGTTTACGCCGTTTTCAATCTGGTCCCCACCGCAGTGCGCACTGCTTTTATATGCGCTTTGAAAAATGCTTGTTTGTAAGCCCTCCGTCGTTCAGTAGCATACAAATAGATCCCTTTTCCTTTAATTTTTAAAAAATTAGCCTAAACTTTGTTTTTAATTCGATTTAGTCCCCTTTGTTATATTCTTCAGTTTTTGTTAAAATTATTTGTTCCTTCGCTTTTTGTTATTCATTATTATTAACTATAATCTTTATATTTTCATTATATTTACCATATTTTATGTAAGTTGTAGTGTATATTGTATTGTGTACATATATGTGTATATATTTAGTATTTATATATTTACTGAAACACTATTATACTTTTGAAATATTGTCAATAGTTTTTTTTTTTACATACGTATATATTATGTACATTTACTAACATTATACTTTTATACATATATTTCAGGACTTTATGTATATTAAGTATTTCTTATGTAATTACTATATATTTATGTATCGTGATGCGAGCATTTTATCATTTCAAACATGTATATCGTATGTATTTATATGTCATTTTTATTATTATTAACCTTAATGCATGTTTTACGTATGTATATATACTACGTATATCCTAAATATTATGTGTAAGTATTAAGTATTATAGTGTTGTTAGTTACATATTTTTGTACTATATTATTTTATCAGTTTTGCTATTATTAGCATTAGCTTAGTTTCAATTAAATAATCTAACATGTATATATATTTACACGCATACTCTCTTTTATATACATCTTTTATCACATGTGTATATGCATTTTACTATATTAGTTAGTCTTTTCCTTATTTTATATATATATTTTTCAAATGCTAGATATAGTATATTTATGATTCTTTTACTATATATATTTTATGCATACGCTTTTAATAATATTATTATGTATAGATATTCGTTGTTTTATTTCACGTTTAATATTATCATTATTTACGTATAATATCGCATGTATAATTATTGTTTTTAATAATATCATCGTTGTTATTATTTATTTTAGCATATACACACTTTTTTTATTTTTATTCGTTTTGCATTGTTTCAAAACTCCCATCCGTGTTTTCTAATTAATTTCGATAACCAAGGCAATATATCGATTCAACATTAAGTCATCGAGTTCATCGCTATGTTGGGTGAACGTCAATTGACTCGTGTTAAAGCGATATACCCTTCTCAAAAATCGAAATAAAATTGAAATTTCTCGTCTTTTTCTGGATCACAACCAAATTTTAAATTAAACTCGTATTTTTGAAAATTAAGACATCACGTGTTTATAAGATACCAATTTTGGGCGTTGCGAGGTGCTAATACCTTCCTCGCATGCGTAACTCGACTCCCGAACCTAATTTTTCTCTGGATTTTAACGTAAACCTAAACCTAGCCTTTTATTTGTTTTTAAAGAAAAAAATCTAATAGGTGTCCGATCACACCTAGAAAAAAGATCGGTGGCGACTCCCGGTTTAGTTTTAAAACCAAATTTTGATTTCCAATTTTCTAATAAATCGCCACAATTTAGCGACCCGAAAGTAAATTTTTACGTCGCTACAGCTGGCGACTCCACTGGGGACAGGTTTTGAGAGTCGAATCGAATAAACACATTTTGTCAAAGTTTCCAAATTTCCTTGTTCAAAGTAAATATTTGGTCGTGATCCGAAAATCTCGTTTTCAAAAATTCATGCAATTGCATCATGCTGTAAATATTTCTCCAAACTTGTTGGTTTTTTTCAATTTTCAATTGTTATGGTTGTAATTTTGGTTTAGTTTCTTTAAAACGTAAAGGTTTACGAGTTTTTCCCCACACACCGTGCACCTGCATTTTGCATAACATGAGCTCTATACCCGGGCTCCGTCCGTTTAAGTGAAAGTAAACGCTACGCCTTCGTGAGTTAACTCGTCCCTCCGCATGCAAAGCTAGTGAATACTTTTCGGGTTACATATGACTTATGCTTTCGTGAGTTAAGTTGTCCCTCCGCATAGGCATAAGTACATGTAATCCTCGAATTGAACTCGTGAGCTTGTGATGAGCTACGACCAGAGGCTTCGTGCTAGTCTTAGTAGAGGCGATAGTACGAGCGATTCGAGTACCTATCTAGAACCAAAACCGCATGTAACGAACCATACGAGCTATCCAATTAGAGCCACGCCAACCTCAATCCGCTTATAGTCACCAAAATAAGTACACGGGAAATGCTTTTGCCTTTCATTTACACTTATCTATGTAAAAGAGTTGGGTTGAGTAGTTTAATTTGTTTCTCAAAATATATTTGTTGTGTTGCTAACCAAGTTTGTTTGTTTTTATTTGTATTTTCATCATGCATCATAGGCATCACATTAGGAAGGTGTTGATTAAAGGTTAGTTGCCAAAGAACGGGTTTACGATGGAGGAGTCAATTACACAAATAATCGAGAAGAATGCCGTGGTTCGAGACTGGTCTCTAAAAACTCGAGAGAAAAGGGGGACAGCTAGTGGAAGGGAGTGTTGCCAATTTGCCCAACATACAAGCTGTGAATGTCCGCCAAAATAACCTTGAGGATTTGGTGCGAGTTTGGAACCAATGGGATTGAGACACTAGGGGCATTTTCACCGAGAAGTATGGAGATATAGCTCATTTGATCACCATTCGTGTAGACGAACAGTTGATTCGAAGCTATGGTTCGATTCTGGGACCCGACTTATCGATGCTTTACATTCAATCAAGAGGACATGACTCCAACCATAGAAGAGTATGCTGCTTTACTCCGCATCGACAATGTGCAATTCGGCAAGATATACGTGAAGGAGCCTAAGCCATTGACCTTTAGGAAAAAATTAGTAAGACTGACAGACATGACTGATGCATGGGCCGAAAAACAAATAAAAAAGAAGAATGAAACAGTTTGCATTCCATGGTCTAGCCTACGAGAATTGGTTCTGAGTCATCCGGACATATTAAAGAGAGTTAATCTATTCGCCTTGGCCATTTACGGTTTGGTCATTTTCCCGAGAGTTCTCGGACATATTGAGGTCGCAGTATTTGATTTCTTTGAAAGGCTAAAACAAGGAGTCAACCCTGTCCCGACTATCTTAGCCGAGACATTCAGGTCCTTGAGTACTTGTCGAAGGGTAGGAAAGGGACGATTTATCGGGTGTGCACAGCTGCTCAACGTTTGGATTTTCAGTCATTTTTGGAAAGTAGAGCGCACTCCATTTCACATGTTTTCAAAAACATTCGCCCCGCTAGAAGCTTACCTCAAGAAAGAATGGCCGAAAGAAATCACCGAGCAACATTGGGTATCGGTTCTTGAAATCTTCGCACAGAGGATATAACGTGGAGAGCACCACTGGATCCGTCCTTCGATCCCGTTATACAAGTGTGGAGGCCAAGATTGGGTACCTTTACTCGGGTTATGGGGAGGAGTTGGATACGCTCCGCTATTAGTCCAAAGGCAATTTTCTTGCGACAATTTATACCGCAAATCGAGGGTTGGCACAATTGAGTTAAGCTTTCGCGGGTGTGAGGATATATGAAGAGAGTCCGAGATATTGCAAAGTCTTGGAATGAAATTCATTTCATGGAATTAGCCTTGTATCTTGATACCCTTACCCAAGACTATGACATATGGAGAAAGCAAAGGGTAAGTAGTCAAGAAATCTCATCAACAAATTGCCTTTGCCCGAACCCCTTTTTGGAGGAAATGCCGTCCGAGTTGGACATCGCTAGACAAGAATTCGAGCGAGAAAAAGCTAAGATGTCTAGGGACCTCGGTACCCTTCAAGAAGAAAACTATCGATTGAAGATTGAAGCTCAAGTTGAAAGGTCCAGCGAATCAAAAAAGTACAAAGGGAGGCCAAGATCGTGAGAAACGACTTAAGGGACCTTCATTTGGAAAACAAGAAATTAAGAAGCACTATAAAGAATAGTGGATTGGGCAAGTCAACAAATGAGAGTGGAAAGAAGAAATTAGCAACATCAAAGGAGGAATGGAGTTTTGGAAGGGAAAAGCAAAGAGAGAAGAGGAAAGGCGCGCACACACATGCAATAGAGTTAAGAAGGAAGAATGCCAGTATGAAATGGCAATCATGAATTTGCGAATAGTCGATCTGAACATTGAGAATTAAAAGGAGAGTACGAGATTTAGAAAATATGCTACAATCTCGTCAACAACAATTAGATGACCTCTGAAGGCTCTAGAAGAAAAGAACGATCAATACGATAGGGACATGCACGCGCATGAAGGAACTCTCCAAGAAAGAGAAATGCAACTCAACTTCGATCGATCAATGAAATTCGCCAAGCGGCTATGCAAGTTGTTCAATTATCGGATGAAGCCAAGTTCTCGGTTGCCAATTCCTCAGAGCCAAAGATCGAGTATATCGAGTTTTTAGAGCAAGTGAAGAAACAAGGCAATGTGGCTAGGAAATTTGTGTAATCAATGGAAAAAAATGAAAACTTTTTGTAACGTACTCTTACGATAAATGAAATGCCTACATATGGGGCTATCTTGAAATCAACACCAAATTCTTGCATATTTACTCATAACTAATATTTATGCATCATTTATTTCTTTGGACATTCATTCATTCATACACTCATTCATTCATTCATCGCATGTACATATCACCATAATCATCCACCAAAACTAAAAGAGCCATATAATCCGCAGATTGCAAGACTTCAAGACTGGAATCACGACATTTATACGAGCAGCGTCGACACAAACTAGGGCAATGGAAGCCGAGTTCAATGAGAGAATCGAAAGGATGGAAAGGGCTCAAAAAGAATTACAAGAGCAATCACTAAATCGCAACAAGAGACGAGAGATCTAATGGTAAGATCTCGAGAGGATTCACTCGAGCAAAGAGATCAGATGGCCAAAATTATGGAGATGATGACAACTTTGGTCAAGGGAAAGGGACCCATGCAGAACCCCGATGTTATGGAACCTCAATCGAGAATTCACCACGATCGGGATCCACTCTATCCTCCTCGGATTCACTCCACCACCCGTATATACAACACGCAGAGGGGTATGCTCAAGAGAACCCGCGGGCTTGGAACATCGACCTATGCCACCTACTCCACCCACTAATTTGGGGCCGGGAATATTCGCGTCGAACCCGGGGCGATCCTGCTGATCCCCTAGTTCCAGATCTGGATGACCCATGAAGTGGCCAAATTGAAATTGGATAACCATGACGCGAAATATAGGAGTCTAGAGGAAAGACTCAAAGCAATAGAAGGCACTGAGGTCTTCTCTGCGCTAGGTGCCAAGGAACTCAGCCTCGTACCTGATCTAATTTTGCCTCCGAAGTTCAAGCCGCTAGATTTTGAGAAGTATGATGGGACTAGGTGCCCAAAAGCACATCTCATTATGTTCATTTAAAAATGACCGTTTACGTGAATGATGATAAGTTACTTATACATTGCTTCCAAGACAGTCTAGCAAGGTCAGACCTACGTTGGTACAACCAACTCAAAGAGGAAAATATTAGATCCTGGAAAGACTTGGCATCTGCATTCTCATGAGCAATATAAGCATGTATCGGACATGGTGCGGCCGGATGACCTTACAAATGATGGAGAAAAAGCCGTCGAAACCTTTAGAGCGGTATGCGCGAGAGATGGAGAGACGTCTCACCAAGTGGAACCCCCACTAACAAAAACGGAGATAACCGTTCTCTTTATCAACACCTTAAAGGCACCGCTTTATGACAAATTAGTGGGAAGTGCCACGAAGGAGTTTGCAGATATTGTAATATCCGGTGAGCTCATAGAAACGCCGTTAAGAGCGGTAGAATGGAAAGTTCGGAAGGTTCGAAAAGGCGGTGCCTATGAAAAGAAGGAACCGAGAACCCACATGGTCGGGATGGGAAACCGCTATGCCTCTCGATTCATATCCTAACCAACCCCGACCCGAAATTTTCCACCTCCAAATTTCTATTATCCTCCTCAAACCCCTTACTACCAAACACCACCTCCTTCCTACCCCAGTATACGCTATGAACAACCAAAGACACACCACCACTTTCTCACAAAACACTTGCACTGTACTCAAAACCAACTCGAGAAATGAGCCAAGACCAGTGAGGCCTAATCACAGAGAGACATGCAGCTTTACTCCCATCCCCGTGTCGTATGGGGAATTGTACCCAAAACTTTTGGAGAAACAACCGATCTCTCCCACTACATGGCACCCCTAAACCTCCATACCCAAATGGTACGATCCAAATGCTAGTTGTGCATATCATGCCGGGAATCAAGGGCATTCTACAGAGAACTGTCTTGCTTTCAAAAGGAGAGTTCAAGGGCTCATCGACGCGGGCATCTTGCGATTTGATGGTATCGGGCGCGATGCAGTGGGAATCCATTCCCAAACCACACCAAGGAATGTGAGTGCAGATGGGAGAGGAGGATAAACGACGAAGTAAAAGATGGGTATCTGAAGTAAGAACACCTCTGCAGAGAATCTGGGAGGTGCTAGTTGAAAAAGGGCTACTCTGTCCTTTTAATGGAGTATTCGAAGGAAGGGATGCAAAGGGTCACAATTTTTGCGAGTTCCACGGCATCGAAGGGCACGGCATTCAGTCCTGTGATGAATTCAGAGGATTATTGCAAAGTATGATGGATAACAAGGAGATCGAGATTTTTTGTAAAGCCGAAGAGGCCGATAGTGGAGAAATATGTGCCTCTGACAATCAACCATCAGGTCCCCCTTATAGCGCTGATCGACCATTGGTGATTTATTATGACGCGAAGAAGGAGCGGTGAAACCAAAAATGATAATCAAGTACCATCTCCTTTCCTTTATAAGGACAACAAAACAAAGATGCAGTGGAGATATGATGTCAATATCATCACACCTAAGAAGTTGGAAAGTCCAAATCCATATTTGAAGATGTTGGGGAGGTAGGTCATTTTACCCGAAGTGGACGGTGCTATTCCAAAGAAGTTGAACCAGTAAAGAAAAGTAGCGACTTGAAGCAAAAAGGGAAAGCAGTGATGCACGAAGTCGAAGTCGAGCAAGAAATTCCACCCGTGCAAGAAACTAAAAAGCCTGTGAATGAGGAAGAAGCTCAAGAATTCTTGAAGTTTATCAAGCACAGTGAGTATAGTGTGGTGGAACAATTGAGTAAGCGACCAGTAGCGAATCTCGCTTTATCTCTCTTTGTTAAATTCAGAGCCACACCGGAATGCTTTATTGAAGGTGTTAAATCAAGCTTATGTGGCTAATAACATATCCGTTGAAAAGCTTGATAGGTGGGTAAACAATTTGAATGCGGACAATTTCATCTCTTTTAGTGATGATGAGATACCGCCAAACGGTAGAGGATCGGTGAAAGCGCTGCATATCACGACTCGCTGCAAGGGCTACATAATACCGAACGTGCTCATCGATAATGGGTCAACATTAAATGTTATGCCATTGGCCACACTTTCCGAATCACCGATGGATTTGTCCTACTTAAGGCCCCGCCATTCCACGATAGGGGCATTCGACGGGACGAGGCGTGAAGTTATGGGAAAGATTGAGATCCCTTTAGAAGTGGGCCCTTACATTTATGATGTTGAGTTCCAAGTCATGGACATTACGCCATCGTATAAGCGCCTTTTGGGAGACCACGGATCCATTCTGCTGAGCGAGTCTGTCATCCTCCACCAAAAATAAAATTTATCATGGGCCAATACCGTCTGTCACTTTGTCGAAGGAGAAGAAGATATTGTCGCATCTCAGATCGATGATGCACCGTGCTTGGAAGCGAACAAAGACGCAGATGGAGTGTTCCTTCCGGTCCCTTGAATTTGTGAATGCCACTTTCGTTCTTTGAGGAAAGCAATTCCAATCTTAAAAACGTCGAGAAATACCGAATGGGTGTCAAGTTGACCGTAGGAAGAGGAGCTCGAGCAAAGAAGAGGTTTAGGCGGACATCCGTAAGAATAGTTAGGGCTTTAAAGCCGATGCGGCCTGAGGCTCGATACGGTTTGGGATTCCAGCTGACATGCGTCAAAGGAGAAGACATGGAAGAAAGATCGGAAAGAAGGATTGCAAGAACTTTGGGCCGAGAAACCGTAATGGGAGCCCATAGAATACCCTCCTTTGTCAAAAACATTTACGTCTGCGGGAATGATATACCTGGACAAGACGATCCACGAAACATGCCGAGGATAATTGAAAGGGGTTTTGAAATGTCGCATAAATGTCATTGACAAAGGGTGCTGTACAAGTAAAGATGTCTCGAGGATACGCCCTTGCCCTCCCGGTTTCATGTTGAACAATTGGACTTCCGAGGATCTTCTTGTAGTTTATAAGTCTTGAGTAATGCCAAACATTAACTTTCTATTATGTCTTTAGATATAATAGAATTCTTTTAAAGAGCGTGCATTCGCTCTTTATCATTTAAATGAATATCAATGAAGATGCATTTTGTCACGATTTTTTCGCATTATCGCTAATTTCATAATCATTTTCTCATTTCATAGCCCATATTCACATTTGCCACATTCCATGCCATAACATTCCTTTGTTGATTCCAATACTTGGATACCCTTCTATAGCTTCCTTTTCCATTCAACTTTCAGGTGCTCAGATATCGATGACATGAACAAACCCGTTACGAGTCCTGAAATTGATTTTGAGAAAGCTGTTTGCTTAGGGGAATTTGAAGCCGAAGAAAATGCTGAAGATTACGTCTCGTCTCCTGAATTGTTAAGAATGGTGGAACAAGAGGATAAACAGATTTTGCCTCATGAAGAATCTGTGGAAACAATAAACTTGGGCACTGAAGAAAGGAAACAAGAAGTGAAGATTGGGACTTCTATTTCAGAAAGCACTAGGCATAATTTGATCGCTCTACTTCGCGAATACAAAGATGTTTTCGCATGGTCATACCAGGACATGCCAGGGCTAGATGAAGATTTAGTAGTCCATAAGCTCCCATTGAGGCCAGAATGCAAGCCCATCCAAAGAAAATTAAGACGGATGAGACCCAAATGTCACTTGAAAATAAAAGAGAGGTCAAGAAGCAATTTGACGCTGGTTTCTTACAAGCCTCCAAATATCCGAATGGGTGGCTAATATAGTTCCTGGTACCAAAGAAAGATGGCAAGGTACGAATGTGTGTGGACTACTGTGACTTGAATCGAGCCAAATTTCAAAGGATAATTTTCCCTTACCACATATTGATACGTTAGTAGACAACACAAACAAAGCATTCATTGTTTTCTTTCATGGATGGATTCTCGGGGTATAATCAGATCAAGATGGCCCCTGAAGACATGGAGAAAACTACCTTCATAACAATGTGGGGAACGTTCTGCTACAAGATGATGCCATTCGGGTTAAAGAATGCTGGGGCAACATATCAGAGAGCTATGGTAACATTATTCCATGACATGATGCATAAAGAAATAGAGGTCTACGTCGACGATATGATTGCTAAATCCCGAGGGGAAGAAGAGCATGTAGTGAACTTGAAGAAGTTATTCGACAGGCTGAGAAAATTCCAATTAAAGCTTAATCCAGCCAAATGTACATTTGGGGCTACCTCGTGAAAGTTGCTAGGATTCATTGTCGATGAAAGAGGTATCGAGGTTGATCCGATAAAATAAAGGCCATTCAAGAGTTACCACCCCACGCACGCAAAAGGAAGTTAGAGGATTTTTAGGAGATTAAACTACATCGCCCGATTTATCGCTCAACTTACCAACCAATGTGACCCAATCTTTCGCTTTCTTCAAAACATAACCCGGAGATTGGAATGAGGAATGCCAGTGGCCTTTGATAAGATAAAGCAATATTTGTCTAGTCCTCCGAAAGGTTAGTACCGCCAACTCCGGGAGACCTTTGATTTTGTATTTGACGGTGTTCGAAAATTCAATGGGTTGCGTCTTTGGGGCAACATGACGAGACGGAAAGAAAGAAAAAAGGCGATCTACTACCTCGGTAAAAGTTCACCGAATATGAGGCAAAGTATTCGTCCATTGAAAAGTTTTGTTGCGCTCTAGTTTGGGTAGCTCGGAGACTCGGACAATACATGTTGTACCATACGACATGGCTAATTTCAAAGCTAGACCCGATAAAATACATGATGGAATCGCCGCACTATCGTGAAGGATGGCCCGATGGCGATTCTCCTTTCGAATATGACATTGCCTATGTAAGTCGAAGTCAATAAAAGGGAGCAATAGCGACTTTCTAGCAACTCGAACGACGCGAAAGAATATGAGCGATTAAGATTCGATTTCCCGAGACGAAGATTTAATGTGCATCACGAAATGGAATCCGAGTCCTCAAAAGAGAAATCATGGAAGATGTGTTTTGATGGTGCGTCGAATGCTTTAGGGCATGGAATCGGAGCAATCCGATATCACGAGAGAGGAATCATTATCCGTTCACTGCAAGACTGAACTTCTTTTGTACCAATAATATCGCAGAATATGAGGCTTGTATCATGGGGCTTCGTGCAGCTATTGATCGAGACATCAAAATCCTAGAGGTGTACGGAGACTCAGCTCTAGTAATTTACCAAATCCATGGAGAGTGGGAAGTGAGGGATCCAAAATTGATTAAGTACAGCGATTTAGTGGCTGAATTGATCAAAGAATTCAAAGAGGTAACTTTTCACTATTTCCCACGAGAAGGAAGCAGATAGACGTCCATGGTTCCATGATATATTGGAATATGTCAAGAATCAAAGTTATCCCGAACAAGCGAATGAGAACGACAAAAGAACGATCAGAAGAATGGCAGCGAGATTTGTTCTTGATGGGGATATCTTGTACAAGAGAGGAAAAGATCAGATGCTCTTGAGATGTGTGGATGATGTTGAAGCTAGGAAGATACTTGCAGAGGTCCATGAGGGAATTTGTGGAACACATGCCAATGGATTCAATATGGCCAGAAAGATCATGAGACTTGGTTATTATTGGCTGACAATGGAAAGTGACTGCATCAATTTTGCCAGAAAATGTCACAAATGTCAAATCTACGGCGATAAAATTCATGTGGCCCCTTCTCCTCTTCATGTCATGACCTCTCCGTGGCCCTTTTCTATGTGGGGCATGGATGTTATAGGGCCAATTTCTCCAAAAGCATCAAATGGACATCGATTCATCTTTGTGGTCATTGATTACTTCACAAAATGGATAGAAGCCGCTTCGTTTGCCAATGTGACAAGGACTGCAGTTTGCAGATTTTTGAAAAAGGAAATCATTTGCCGGTATGGCTTACCTGAAAGAATCATTTCAGATAATGCCACGAATCTGAACAATAAGATGATGAAAGAAGTGTGCGAACAATTCCAAATAAAGCATCATAATTCTTCTCCTTATCGCCCAAAGATGAACGGGGCTGTTGAAGCAGCTAACAAGAACATTAAGAGGATCATTGGGAAAATGACTGAGACGTATAAAGATTGGCACGAAAAACTTCCATTTGCTTTGTTTGCATATCGCACATCTGTGCGAACATCTACGGGAGCAACTCCTTTCTCTCTGGTCTATGGAATGGAAGCTGTGCTACCTATCGAGGTTGAGATCCCCTCTCTGCGAGTCTTAATGGAATCAAAGTTAGAAGAAGCGAGAATGGGTTCGAGCTCGATATGATCGCTTGAACCTCATCAAGAAAAACGTCTAATAGCAATTTGTCACGGCGGATGTACCAAAAGAGAAATGATCGCGCCCATGACAAGAAAGTACGGCCAAGAGAATTCCATGAAGGAGAACTCGTGTTGAGAAAAATTCTCCCAATACAAAAAGATTTGCGAGGAAAATGGGCACCAAATTGGGAAGGACCATACGTCGTAAAGAAGGCATTCTCGGAGGAGTTTTGATCCTTACGAGATGGATGGCAAGGAGCTTCCAATCCAAAGAACTCGAGATGCGGTGAAGAAGTACTATGCTTGAAAAGAAAGTCAAGATGAAAACCCAAAAGGGCATCTTAAAAAAAAAAAAAAGAGGATCGGAGCGAAAACCGAAAAGGGCGCTTTGATTAAACACAAAAGATTAGAATGAAAACCCGAAAGGGCGTTCTAATGAAGCAAACATTTCGCTTACAAGGCAAGGTGTTTTAAACCGTCACAAAAAACGGTGAGAATACGATGATTTGAGCATCTCTCAAAGCTCAAAATCTTCTACGCAAGAAGCCGGACTTAAAAGGATTCTTGATTGAGGATCGTGGAAGAGTTCATGTGTTGAATATCTAGAGCATTTGTATCCGTTGAATACGATCCTTTCTTTTGACATTTTTACTCGTTGGTTAACTTCCTTCGTTTGCCACACTTGAAATAAATGAATACGAGATATCATCTTTGTCCCTACTTGACCTTCTTTTCATGCATCTCATTATGTGTTTATTTACATGATAAATGGTGAAATGACATGCTCTAAACAAAAGAAATGTTAAGCATTACTTGGATGAAAATTTGATAAGTACAAGAGCTTGAGGCAAGAACGAAGTTCAACCAGAGGCAAAAGAGTGATATCCGAGAAACGTCGATTACTTGTAAAGCTTGAAAATGGGTACATGGCTTAAAAAGGAAGTCAAGAGCCAAAGCAATGGACGCAGATCATGAAAATTCGTGACAAAAAGGACAAGCGACAAACATGCTTAAGGAGCACTGCATAATCATGTAGGCATAAAGGCATTTAAGACAAACATGTGCATATCATGATAACCTCATGCATGGCATATACAGGTACTCCAGCAGAGCAAGAAATCTGGAATGAGAGTCGCAGTGAATCAAATGAAAAGACACCTGAGTTCTACCAAAGGACAGGTTTTTGGTATTTTGATGTTTTTAATTCATGCATTTCAAGGAAAATCAACTCATATTGCGAGAATGAGTTGAGCCTCGTGACACTGCTTGAGGTACTTTCAATTTCGGTTTTCAATTGATGTTTCAAAAAATCAACTCATATTGCGAGAGGTGAGTTGAGCCTCAAGACACGTTGAGGTAACTTAAATTCATGTTTTCAAAAAAATCAATTCATATTGCGAGAGGTGAGTTGAGCCTCAAGACACGTTGAGGTAACTTAAATTCATGTTTTCAAAAAAATCAATTCATATTGCGAGAAGTGAGTTGAGCCTCAAGACACGTTGAGGTAATTTCAGTTTCTGTTTCCCAAAAAAAAAAAAAAATCAACTCATATTGCGAGAGGTGAGTTAAGCCTCGGATCACATGTCGAGGTATTTTCAAAGTCCTTTTCAAATTAAGTTTCAAAAGATCAACTCATATTACGAAGAAGTGAGTTGAGCCTTTTATTATGTTTCAAAATCAACTCATATTGCGAGAGGTGAGTTGAGCCCAGGTACAAGTCGAGGTATTTTAAATTTCTATCTTCAATTTATGTTTTTAAGGATCAACTCATATTATGCGAGAGGTGAGTTGAGCCTTTAATTTCTGTTTTTCAAATCTACTTTTCAAACTATCAACTCATATTGCGAGAGGTGAGTTGAGTCTTTAAATTTCTGCTTTTAATTTCTATGTTTCAAAAATCAACCCATATTGCGAGAAATAAGTTGAGCCTCAGTTCACATGCTGAGGTATTTCCAATTTCTGTTTTTAATATTCGTTTTTAAAGAATCAACTTATGTTGCGAGAAATGAGTCGAGCTCAAGATCACATGCCGAGCAAAGAATAAAGATTGAAGCTGATGGAAGACACCAGATTTGGGTCCCCTGAAGTTGCAGTAGAGTTGATCAAGGATATCAGATCTTGCCTTTCTGGAGTCATAGAAGAAGAGACCACAAACCTTATCCCACTGAAGCGATAGAGAATCAGATTGAAGTTATAGATCTGATCTTTATGAAGCTGCATGGAAGTAGATCGAAGCCACAAAATCTCATATCCTTGAAATTATATTGGAAAAGATTGAAGCTACAAGGCATATATCAGAAGGAGATTAAAGCTACAAGATATGGTGGACTAGAAGGGGACTGCTTGAACAAGAAGAGTACTGAAGAAGTCAAGGCCCAGCAAGACCGGGCAAATTTGGCCCCCTTTAAAAGTCTTTGCTCTATTCTCGTTATACGACAATGAGCAAAGAGGGGCAGCTGTAAGGCCCAAAATTTGCCCTAAACCCTTACAATCAGACCCAAACCCAAACTTTAACCCAATACCCCCTAATTACAGAAGCCCAAAACTAAAACCCAAACCCGGGCCCAATACATAGCCCAAACACCTAATCAGAAGCAAAAACCCTAAATCTAACCCTAGCCCCCTAGCCTGCGGCGCCGCAACCACCCTTCTGCCTCACCATGTCAGCCACCAGACTTCTCCCCCACCTGCTACCATCTACTCCACCCCATACCTGCAAAGTGAGAAAGACACGCAACAACAAGGAAGATAACAAGGAAAAATTTGTAAAACTGGCTATAAAAAGCCGAATAAAAACCATTGTAAAGGGGTTAGATTTTCAGAGATAAAAAAGGGATTATTTCCATATACACAAGGAGATTCAAAATATAAAGACAATACGAAAAACAATATCAGTGGAGCAACCAGAATACAAGCATAAAAGGTGATTTTTATATTTTTATTTTAATTTCATTCTTTAAAACCTATTTTCCATCTAGATACATATTATACATAAAGAAATAAAAAGCAAAATAAAAAATAATAAAAAATCGGAGCTTTTTACCTCTCCCACCACTGTACTGGTGGTAGCCGCAGCCAACAACAATCGGACCGCGGACGTCCCCCTCCTCACAGGAAATCGCACCCCCTCTCCTCTCTACTTTTTTTCCTCTCTTCAGCTACAATGACAAAAAATAAAAATTTTTAACTTTTATAGGGGACCAAAACGGTGCGTTTTGGTCCCCCCCCCATAATATACAAAACGGCGTCGTTTTTTGAACGCGGGTCGGGTCGACCCGACCCGCACCGGAAGGATCCGCGTGTTTTTTTAAAGCGGAAGGGCTATTTGCGCAATCAGCCCTTCCGCTTTTCTGAGGCTTTGTAATTAAATCTTTCACGCTTTTGTAATTTTACCCTAAAAGTTTACGCCGTTTTCAATCTGGTCCCCACCAAAGTGCGCACTGCTTTTATATGCGCTTTGGAAAATTGCGCTGTAAGCCCTCGTCGTTCAGCGCATACAAATAGATCCCTTTTCCTTTAATTTTTAAAAATTAGCCCTAAACTTTGTTTTTAATTCGATTTAGTCCCTTTGTTATATTAATGCGTTTTTATTAAAATTATTTGTTCCTTCGCTTTTGTTATTCATTATTATTAACTATAATCTTTATATTTTCATTATATTTACCATATTTTATGTAAGTTGTAGTGTATATTGTATTGTGTACATATATGTGTATATATTTAGTATTTATATATTTACTGAAACACTATTATACTTTTGAAATATTGTCAATAGTTTTTATTTTTATATACGTTATATATTATGTACATTTACTAACATTATACTTTTATACATATATTTCAGACTTTATGTATATTAAGTATTTCTTATGTAATTACTATATATTTATGTATCGTACGAGCATTTTATCATTTCAAACATGTATATCGTATGTATTTATATGTCATTTTTATTATTATTAACCTTAATGCATGTTTTACGTATGTATATATACTACGTATATCCTAAATATTATGTGTAAGTATTCGTATTATAGTGTTGTTAGTTACATATTTTTGTACTATATTATTTTATCAGTTTTGCTATTATTAGCATTAGCTTAGTTTCAATTAAATAATCTAACATGTATATATATTTACACGCATACTCTCTTTTATATACATCTTTTATCACATGTGTATATGCATTTTACTATATTAGTTAGTCTTTTTCCTTATTTTATATATATATTTTTCAAATGCTAGATATAGTATATTTATGATTCTTTTACTATATATATTTTATGCATACGCTTTTAATAATATTATTATGTATAGATATTCGTTGTTTTATTTCACGTTTAATATTATCATTATTTACGTATAATATCGCATGTATAATTATTGTTTTTAATAATATCATCATTGTTATTATTTATTTTAGCATATACACGCACTTTTATTTTTATTCGTTTTGCATTGTTTCAAAACTCCCATCCGTGTTTTCTAATTAATTTCGATAACCAAGGCAATATATCGATTCAACATTAAGTCATCGAGTTCATCGCTATGTTGGGTGAACGTCAATTGACTCGTGTTAAAGCGATATACCCTTCTCAAAAATCGAAATAAAATTGAAATTTCTCGTCTTTTTCGGATTACAACCAAATTTTAAATTAAACTCGTATTTTTGAAAATTAAGACATCACGTGTTTATAAGATACCAATTTTGGGCGTTGCGAGGGTGCTAATACCTTCCTCGCACGTAACTGACTCTCGAACCCTAATTTTTCTCTGGATTTTAACGTAAACCTAAACCTAGCCTTTTATTTGTTTTTAAAGAAAAAAATCTAATAGGTGTCCGATCACACCTAGAAAAAAGATCGGTGGCGACTCCCGGTTTATTTTTAAAACCAAATTTCGATTTCCAATTTTCTAATAAATCGCCACAATTTAGCGACCCGAAAGTAAATTTTTAAGTCGCTACAGCCTTTTGACACAATGAGTTGACGATTCATATTTTATCATCCTAACTTGATTTAAATTTTTTTGAATCGAGTTTAGTGAACTGAAATTCGATTCGAATTGAGTATAGATAAACACTTTTTTTTGAGTTCTAGATAAAATTTTAAAATATTTCTTTTTTTTAATTATTTATAGTGGTCTCAAATTAAGTTTTAATATTATTTTGTTGGCATTAATAGTAATTTTAAATAATAAACAATTTTAAAAATCCAGCATTAAGTTATAATAAAAATGTAAAATTAAAATCTCAACACAAATCACAAAATAATATAATATTACATTATAGTCAAATATAATAATATTTTTTAATTCTTATAAAAATATTTAAAAAACATAAATTAATTTTTGTATATACGGTTAAAATACTAAACATAATTAAATATTAAACTAAAAAATATTTTAAAATTAATCTAAAATCATGTGAAAAATGAAATATAAATTTGAAATAGATTTTAAAATTAAAATATTTAAAACAAATCAAAACGATGCATTAAAAAAGAGAGAGAGAAATTAAAATACAATAAGGCTCCGTTTGTTTGCAGGTAAAATGTTTTCCGGAAAATGATTTCTGGAAAATAATTTCTTGGAAAATAATTTCTGGAAAATGATTTACTTTTCTGGTGTTTGGATGAATCTATGTAAAATATTTTCTGTTATTTGGCAGATTTCCTAAAAATATTTTCCTGAAAAGCTGTTTTAATAAAAATTTATATATTTAAGAATTTATTATCTTTTCTTTGTTTGATTGAGTTTACTTTATATATATATATATATATATATATATATATATATATATATATATATATATATATATATATATATTAATAAATTTATATTTTAAATTGTTTTTACGTGTATTGCAATGATTTATTTATAAATAAATAAATCATTTTAAATATATAATAATACTCAATTATTAAATTAGAATATTAACCGTTATAAATTGAAAACAACCAAAGTCAAATAAAATTATTTGTAATTGTGTTATAAAAAAATAAAAAATAAGGATTGAATAATTGTAAATTAGCTTCCAAACCACTATTAATACTAGAAATTAATAATATTATCCAAATACATAATTAGTATTACACCACATGATAACAACAACATTATCCAAGTGTATAACTAATATTACACCATATGATAACTAATATTACACCACATGATAACAACGATATTGTCTAAGTGCATAACTAATATTACTACACAATAAAAGTATCAATATCTTCAACCTTGAGAAAATTTTTGAAGCCAAATTTTTCTATGCTTCTTAGTTTTAACTAAAAAAGCTTTTGCCTCAGATTCATGACTCACTAAATAATCAAACACAGAACAAAAGAAGTCATCATCAAATCCTTCTACCTCCATTGACATCACTTCTTTGTAAAGATGTGGTGTCTTATCCGCAGTAAATTGTTCCAAAGCATTAGCAATTTTGCCAAGTTGTTCACCCACAAATTTAATTTGTTCATCATTGACACTTTCTTGAGCCTTTTTTCTTTTACGTTTGGATGTGCCAAATGAAGATACATTTGTTCTTACCTCTTCAGTCGCTTCATTCTCGCAAATTATAGCACTTTGAATCTATGTTATCATCATCCAAATCTATGTCAGCAAATGTTCTGGCAAAACTCTCTGTTGACATATCTTTGCCAACAACCAAAGCCATTTCATCATAATGATCAATGCTTTTATTCAAAAATGGCTCATACTTCTTGTGCGCCTGTTGGATATTATACAAAATTAGAATAAAAAGTAAAAAATAATTGAAATATACTTACCATATATATACATATATTACCATTACTGCAGCATCATATGTCGCTCTATCACATGTGATCATTTTCATGTTATCATCCCATCCAAAACCACTTTCACCCCGAATTGTGCATATATCCGCCATTTGCTTTTTACAAATCCTCAAATGATTTTCCACATGTTTTGCATCGCATTGGACTTGAAATTTTTTAGAAATAGCTTAGACAACTCGATTAATAGAAACTGCTTTGAAAGTATTAGAAGGCTTATTTCCTTTCTGGGCCTCCTCTGCTAAAATTTCAAGAAAAAGATGTTCCATCGGTTTTGTCCACCTGAATTGCTTGGAGGTCCCTTCTTTGTTGCCCTTACCCATTCTACATTAATAATTGTCATTGTCAATCATTTCAATATCCAACAAGCTTAAAACATAATAAACTCAATATCTAACAAGCTTGAAACATAATCAATATCTAACAAAATCAAGACATAATAATTTCAGAATCCAACAAATATAATAAACTAAAATTTTAGAATCCAACATTAACAAAAGAAAAAAACAATTTTAATACTAAAACATACATAACATAGAAACAACAACCCTAAGCCCTAAACCTACCTAATATTTCTAGCCATATAATCAGTCCACATAGTTTGTGCAAATTCATCTTTCTTAGCAGACCATTCTCTTGCTTCTTCTCTTTCTTCTCGCTCCGTAAGAGTTGATATTATCAAATCAGACTCAGGCTCCTCGTATGATCCTTGATTAAGTAAATCACTAGGATCAACTCCCATGATATGATTATGAATGATGCAACAAGCCAAAACTATATCTACTTGAGTTTGAAAATTCCAAAATGGTTCAGCATCTAATACACGAAACCGTTTCTTCAAAATCCCGAAAACACGTTCAATAGTGATTTGTAATGATGAATGACAAAGATTAAAGAGTTCCTTTGCATTTTTAGGCCCCTGAGCACTAAACTCTTTTAAGTGATATCGAACACCACAATATGGGGTAATAAATCCATTACGGATGCCATATCCAGTATCAGCAAGATAATATTTACCTACAATTTGACAAAACATAATTATTACTAACAAATTATGAGCTTCCTTAAACTATTTGGTATTTAACGTTATATAATTCTTACCTTCCGGAATTCTTAATCCTCTTGGACGTGAAAGTGCATCACTTAAAATACGAGAATCATGTGCACTACCTTCCCAACCAACTAGAACATAGGAAAATTTCAAATCAAATGTAATGGCAGCCAATACATTTTGTGTCATCCCCCCTTTACGGCTACGAAATCTTCCTTGAATGTTAAGTGGAACTGATGCACGAACATGAGTTCCATCTAATGCTCCAATACAATCTTTAAAATAAGGATAAAACCTTGGATTGTTTCTGATTTCACTAGGAATTGACTCATCATGTAATCTAATAACTAGCTTATACAATTTCAAAATAGCTCTCAATACAACCCTAAAATAACGGTGAATTGTCTCAGTTGATCTATAATATCTAGATCCTATCACTCGAAACCTTACATTATGACCAATTATATGTAAAAATATAACCACTTGCTCCCTAATATTCACCGATTTAGTTGATTGTAACAAATTATTTCTACAAAGAATATCACACAAATTAAAAAATACAATCAGTCTCATCCTTATCACATCAATACAATGCTGGTCACCACTATATAAAATACTATTAATATAATTTTCTCTTTCATAATCTCTATTCACATGAGGGTGAGAAGTAATTTCCTTCCTAGTTTTTAATTTTTTAATCTAGAGAGCCCCAAAAGCTAAAACTGAAGCCACGACTCCGACAATTGCATGATGTTGATTACGATCCATCTACACAATACCACATAAATATTTGATCACTACAAAAAATACGTAAACTTTTCATAAGATCACATATATGACTAAAATTACCATGACTAAAATGCATACATATATATATAAAGCTTCTCAAATAAAGACTAAAGTTACCATGACTAAAGGGAATAGAGTTAACTATCATAAAAATTACAATGATTTTTTAATAACAGAAATTGATAAAATATTTAATGAAAAAGACCGATTTACTATTAGACCTAACATGTAAAAACTAATTTATCTATTCTATTAACGAAAAAAATAAAATATAATCTAATTCATAACACACGAACCTGTATAATAATTTTACCTAGGATTAATTTTGAATCTTGAGACAAAAGGAAATTAAATCAAAAGTGGTCGGCCAAGGGTGGCCCAAAGAAAAAGAATCATGGTCATTAACTTTATTGAACAACGACTAAACGATGGAGAAGAAAGAAGACAGACAGACAGGTCAATTGCTATTACCTCTTTTTACTTTTTTGATCAAAATTTGATTATACAATTTTTTTAATTCAAATAAATTCTATTTGTAATTAGTTTTCATAATTAAATAAATATTTTATTTTCAAATTAGTGAAATTTTTTAAATATTATAGAATAAAGATATATTAAAAAAAATTAAGAAAGCTGATAAATAAACAGTTTTATTCAATTTAGTTATATAAAATATTCAATTGGACTTGGGCTGTATATGTGAGTTACACTTATACATTTCTTTTAAGGTTTAGTCTTCTTCTTCTTCTTTTTTTTTTTTTATAATCAAAATTTGCGGCGCTTATCAGGTAGTCGTGCTCCTCCAGCGGATAAATCTTTTGCTGGAGCGAAAAACTACTTTCCTTGCACAAATCAAACTAACATTTCTTTATACTTTATCCAATCTAAAATCTAAAAATATATAATAAACTTAAAAGTCCTAAAATATACTAAAAACTAATTTATAAAATAAAGTGAAATTGTAAAATCCTACTAAAATAAAAAACAAATAACTTTGATATGAATGCTCCACCAAAAGAAGCTCTTCCCACTTCGCAAGGCCTCATTTTTGCTTAATTAAATTTTTTAGGATTTGACCTTTGGCTATTGTCTTCTTTTGTTGCAGTGTATTATCTCAACTTCTCATTTCACATAGCGTGTTTCTCAATTTCTTTTTCATTTTTATCCATTTCTCTTCGAGCTTTCATCTTTTCTTGCTTTTGAAAATAAATCTTTTTTATCAAGACTTCAACTTTTATTAACTTTTGAGTTTTCACAAGTCGTTTCTTTTTTCCTTCACCAAGAACAAAATGATAAAAGTTCATGAGATTAGTTAATTTTTGTAGTCACTAAAGAGTAAAAGAAAACCCAAGTTTGAGTAAGGTCAAAGAAATCATTCAGCAACAAAACTCCAATTTTGAAGTAGATACATAGTCAAAATCAAGAAAACAAAGTAAGCTATTATTTTCAAGAATAAAATGTTTTAAATGATAACTAAGATAAGACGCATAAAATTGAAGAAAATTTATTGGATTTAACCCAAAGAAAACAAAAGCAGAGTAATAGTAGTTTTCAACATAAAGACAATGAGAGAAGACCAAGAAACAGTGCAGAAGAAAGAATTAAGCACGTTACTAGATGATTTTGTCATATTTGGTATCGTTATTAATGAGTCAAGCAACAACACTTAGCATTACAACCCTCTTCTAATTTCGAATCATGATATTTGCACACAGATTTTCAAATCTGTTTTATAAGAAGAATCCAAATTTGCTTTTAACATTTCCAGTTGGTGGAGCCTAATTCATATACTTCTTGTGTTGGTAAAATTAAGATGTTCGAATCCTAAGAGTATTTGTGCTAGAACTAGTAGTGAAGCTTCTGGTTCTATAGGCTCACAAAGTATATGACACAACTAACCTAAAACAACACATGAGAACACCAGTCAAAACCCATCGAATGAAAAATGATAATCCCACCAACAACCGAAAGTATAAGCCAAAGTCACTGCCGACTACCAAGAGAATGACCATGGTTTGTTAGTATGGTAAAAAAAGCAGAAACAACAAGAATAAAGAGAACCAAAAGAGGGACAGCAACCACACGTCAATCTCAATCCAAGGGAATCAGAATCCATATGAAAAAGAGAATCACCAAAACCACACGTTAATTGTATGTATGAATTAAAACAAATAAAATGCACCAATAAGAAAGGGGAGTATGCTATATGGTAAATTTATTTGATGGTATGGCTTAATGCTATATGGTAAACTATGGGATTTTTTTTTTCATGCAATCTAACAATCTTTGCATGAATACAAGGAAGAAGTAGAGAAGCATACAAAAATGGTGCCTGCAACTTTCTCAAGTAATCTTGAAGCTTGCTTTCTGCCATTTTAGCCTAAACTGGTATGCATTCTGTCTAGGAAGAATTAGAGTATGTTCTAAAACAATATTTTCACAAGTCATCTGTCTAAAATTCCCAGACCAATTTATTCATGATGCTAGGAAAATGAACTAAAAAGCACATTTTGTGTTGTTTATCTATCATATAATCAAAGATCTATGGCATGACATATGACTAGAACTTTTTTAAATTTATTTTTTGATCTTTACTCATTGGTGCTGTTATTGAAGAAAGTGAATGCGAATTCATGAAATACTTGCTAAGAATAGTTGAAGCCTATGAAGCTGAGTCATGGCCGTACTCATTGTGGCAGACTAACTTTTATCAATCCAGGGGAATCAGAATCCATATGAAAAAGAGGATCACCAAAACCACAACTCCACATCACAAAACCCATCACCAAAACAAAATGAAAAAGTAGAATAAGAAGATGCCATACCTTGCAAGGAAGAATGAGATCCTGAGAAAGAGGGGAAAACAGAAAATGAAACAGCAGCATGTGTAAATTTTGCCTGAGCAGAAACAAAATGCGACGAATTAAGGAAAAAGGGAAGAGATTTGAAGAACGAAAGAATAAGAAGACATGGAAAAATTTGAGGAATGGAAGAAAAAGAAGGCAGAACGGATGAAAAACAAAGCCTTACCTGGATGAAGAGGAGATGGAAAATGTCTTACACAATTGAAATCGGTAAGACGTTTTCCCCAAATTGAAGGGGATTTTACCCGTGTCCAGTAAAATATTTTCCCTTTGGAAAATGTTTTCAAGCATCCAAACACGGTAAAACCAGGAAAACATTTTCTGGAAAATGTTTTCCTGGCTTCCAAACGGACCCTAAGTTTATTTCTATTCTTCCACCATCTTTTATATTCCTAGATAATTCTATAAAGAATTGCTACGTAAATTTTTATAGAAATTGATATCATTGCTATGCTCCGCTCAATGCTTAATAGATTGTTTCCGTCAGTGCAAAGCGTAGACAATCAATCCTTGAGGTTCATTTGACAGTGACTTTTTTGCTGACTATAACATAGGTGGGTGAGAATAGAACTTCAAAAGAAAGTGGCATTGATACACACCTTGAAACTTTTATTAATTTCTCGTAAGTTTATTTTTATTCCTATGCACCGGTAATATAACCTAATATAAATTATCATTCATTATTTTTTTAAAGTAGTTTATAAGGTTAATAGGTAGGGGTTGTTCAATGGTCTTCGTTAACAAGATTCCCATAAGAATATAATGACATGAACTTGGTAGAATTTTTAAATTATATGGCCAAGTTATGGTATTTTGAGTGATAATAAAAGAGCCAATGGCATTTTGAAATGGATACGAGGAAACCAGTTCTTATTAATCTTTGCGGAAGATCAAATTGTAAAAAATTTGGTGGATCCAAAAAAAAGTTATCGTAGAAATTATCTTAAGAATAGTTTATTTCTCCTCTATCATGCAGGACAATCAAGAAATAATAGTCTGATATACAATATCTTTATTGTAACGCCCTAAAAATCCCTTATATATTATTTTTGTATGTTTGTTACACATAATGGTTATGTGTTCTGGGAAGTGTCTGAGAAGTTTTAGGTTTAAGCCTTGGCTTGGGCAAAATTTTTGTTTTTAATAGAATAAACCCCTATCTCTAGCCAGTAGGCTTAAAAATAAATATTGGAAAAATATGTTAGAATGGACTTGTTGGTTTGATGGTTAAGTGGTGTGTTGGAGTGCTAGGGGTCTTGAGTTTGAATCCTTGTATGTGCAAGGGGGATTTTTTTTTTTTTTGTACATGTGCCGTGAAGGAGTTTGATACCTGGTAAAATTCTGAGTGTTTGAGGAGTGTGGGGGGTGACCGATTTTTAAGAGAATGTTGAGGGGATTGAGGGGGTGTTTTGAGCAGATTTGGATGGAAGAGTTTGGATAGAACCGAAACTAGTAGTGGCAATTTCGGCTACCCTCTTTCATTCCCCAATTTTCTGATAGTTTTGGCCATTTTTGCTTTTGATTTTTCTCTCTGCTTTTATCTTTTATTAGTTTTCTTGTTTCTTTTATATTTGCTGTCGTTCGGTTCTTCCCAACCTCCACCTACTGCTGAAATTTTGTGATTTCCATGCTCCTCTTTTCTTTTTCTTCCCAAGCCGAATGATAACTGTTTCTTTTCCCAAATTGCAGTTGCTCCTAACCTTTTGACGTTTTGAATTTATTCTCTTTGCTGCTGAATTGCTGTCGAAACTGCTACCGAAAGTTCTTTTCCCTCTCGCCTATTTTCTTTTCCTGTTTGCTTCCTTGTGTTCATTCGTTCCGTGAGTAAGCGTACATTTTCGTGGTACGGTAAGTTATGTTTCTACTTCTTGATTAACTTTTGTTTGGATAAGTGGTTTAAAGGGATTTTCTATTGGTTGATTAGGAGTTGACCAAAGTGTTGGAGATCTTTGATTGACATCTTAAGTGGGCGAAACCTCCCTCTTTACTTGATCGAAGCTAATGTTATTGTGAGTTTAACGCTGGATCAACTTGTATGTATAACGCTGGATCAACTTGTATGTATTCGATTGAGTAAATGCTTAAGTGAATAATTGGTGATTGTTCGGTCAAGTGTAGGTTTCAAAGATTTGGGGCAATTTTCTCAGAAAATAGAAACCAGGTGTGTAAACACAACTCTGAAATTAGAATTCGACAAAAGTCGAAATAGGTGAATGCCGACGCCACATGGGCGTGCGGTCGCTCGTGTGGCAGGCCGTGTGCGACGCATGGGCTGGGCCTAATTGGGCCGTGTGGGCCACACGGGCTGACAACATGGGCATGTAGGCCCATTTTCACTGTTTTGTTGCTAAGGCTGCATGGGTCGTCCGAGACGACTGTGAACCTACTGTAGGGTCGGTAAGCGTATTTAGACCCCTGATTGACTGAATGACTGTTATATCCATATACGATATAGATATCTCAGTATGATCAGTATATTGAGCATGCTTTTAAACTATACTAAATGCTTGCATAATACCATGATTTGGCGTGACATATTGGTATATTGCATTGCATTGGCTACTACTTGGAGTGTAGGGATGGGTGAGTTGATTATATCCCCACATGGAGTGTAGGGTTGGACAGAGATGGAGTGTTGAGGCTGGTTGGGTAGGATTTTTGTTTCCGCATATCTGTTGCTGTTACTGCACTAAGATGGGCTAAGGCCCAAACTGATACTGTCACTGATATTGGAAAGGGCTTAGGCCCAGACTGTGATTATCTGTATGCTATTTGTTTGGTTGCATGGGGATTACACACTGAGTTTACATAAACTCACCTCTTCTGATTTATCTTTATAGGTAATCCCCAGACTTAGTAGGATTAGAGCGGCGGAGGACTTTTTTTACTGTTTCGCACTTAATTAGTTTTTTTTAAGTCTTATTTGAGGTATTTTACTGTAATAATGGCCTCTTTTGGATTTTTGTTTTAAATTTGGATTTTATATTGCTTTATGTTTAAAATCTACTAAAGGTAGGTAAAACACGGGTTTTCAAAAGGAGATAAAGATTTTTACAAAAATACCACAAACTCGCAAAATATTTTTAAAGCTTTAGCAATGAATACTGTTTTGGAAAATTAATAACATTTTAAAAGAAATAACAATAAGTAATGCTTGAGTGATCAACTAATCAGATAACAATTATTCGGAAATTGATAACAAGGAGTTAAAGAGTTTTAATTAAGGTTTAGTGATCATACTATTTCAAAAGCATTACCATGTGACATCGTCAGATTCGGTCATAATGTCTAGGCCGGGTTTGAGGTGTTACATTTATCTTGGATTAGAACAATGTGAGTAAAATCAGAATGATTTCAAAAAAACACTTAATAGGAAAAAAACTCATTTAAGTATTCAATCTAAGGGTCTATTTATAGCACATGTGTAAGTGCTTAAATGACCCTTTATGAAGTAATACAGAAAAGAAATGAAGCCAAATAATTATAATGTTTCGTGATAAAGAAACATTTTTTTTAATTTTAAATTTTAAACCAAAAATTTGAAATAAAAAGGTGTGACTTCTATTAAACACATTTTCACAACATTCCTTTCTTTATACTAATTTCTTTTTTCCTTTCCACATTATATATACATATTATATGTCTATATTGTTGTATGAATGTACATATATTATAAATAACATAAAATTCTAATAATATATTTTATTTGAAAATGCTTTATATAATATATAATACAAAATCTATATATATATATATATATATATATATATATATATTATATACTACAGAAACCAAGTACAAAATTGGAGATTTTGAACTAGTCTAGTCTTTCGTGTTGGTTTGTGTAAGGTGGAACATGGAATCCTTCTTTAACTTTCGTGGAGTGTGTTTCGTATTGTATTTCAGAAGAAACAAAATCGACATCGTGATGAAGAAGAGTTGATGTCCTGATAACATGACACACCATGTCCCAACGAGAAGAACATGTCGTCCTGACGACATGATGCATAGAGTCCCGACGAGCTGAACGCGATGTCATTGTATTAAACATGCACCTAATTAAGCCCCTACATTTAATTAAAATAATCAATTAAGCCTCCCGTTAATGATTTCCGTCATTAATCAAATTGATAGTTAAAATAAATTGACACATCAATCAAATGGTGACATGTGGCGGCTTCTAGTTTAATATAATATTTTTTTCCCATAAAAATGATTAAAAATAAAAAAATTATTTTAAAAGTGTATAAAAACGTATTAAAATTTTATAAAAAATTATAAAAAATTCAAAAGTATTAAAATTGATATAAACTTATAAAAATTATAAAAACTTGAATTGGATCGAATCATTTGATTGGATCGATTAGATCAAAATCGATAAAGGTATTGGTCTGATGAAAGCCATGAGACCAGTTGGCCTGGGAATCGGACGATTGAACCGATGTTTTATTATTTTTATTTTTAATTTTTTTATTTAATCAAAGTAAACGGATTAGTCGAACTAACAAACTGGTGGCTTCACCAATTTGACTATTGGTCTGGTTCTGAAAACCTTGGTTAAAATATAGCATTCTGTCATATGCTAATAATTGGATAATGAAATTTTGGTTTGTTAAAAATATTTAAAAAAATAGAAAATTAATTCAACCACTTCCCAGGTCAACCGGTCTGATGCTTTTCGATTTTAAAAATATTTTAAAAAATAGAAAATATATCTATAAATTGGATCCTATATTTATTGCAGCCAAGTAGCTGGATCGTAAGGAGCGTGTACTTGGGGAAACTTCTTCCTTTCACCACTCTGCATGCTGTGATGGGTTCAAGTAATACTATTTCTGAGAATTGGAGTCAAGAAGTTTGAACTATGCTTGACGTAAGTACAATATTCTTTCGGTAGTCAAGTATCTTTATTTCTCCTTTATGGTGTTGGATTTGCGAAAGAAGCAAATCAAGTCAAAGGACTCAATGGAGACATTTTCCGGTGTCGTATGGTTCCATGGAATGGCAAGAATAGGGGATTAGTTGCACATTTGTTTTCATCCCTTGGACGACCATGTTTCTCTCTCTATGATGTTATCTGCCAACCTGATGTTCGTGAAAATGAATGTAAAACATCGAAAGCCCTCCAAATTCGCCTTTAATTGAGGACATATCATCTTCTTGCGGCTCGAATTTTGAAATATTAAAGATGAAACCGTGGATGCGGTCTTTGGTCTTAAGAATGTTGGTTTTTAGAATCGAGTGATCACCCTTTTCTGACCCGTACTATCCAACCTGAGATCGGACTGCTAAGAGTATTGCTTGGAAAGTAATCGTTTCATCACTAGAATAACTGGCCTTCGTATGATGTTGTGTTTCCTCTTTACCTCTCTAGGCTTCTCTGAGGCATGATCTTAAGGTAGTGAGGATAACATGAAAGTTGGAGCTCGATGACTGCAGCCTCCATGTTTTTAACAAATTACCAGCACAATCTACGAGGTCGAGTTAGGATAGCAGACTAGATGGCCTCAATTATTCAAACGTAATTGTAGTTTAGAAAAATAGATGGTTTGGATATGGCAAAACAGTCTCCTTTACTAACCCATTAACTTTCAAACAAGCTTCTGGAGTAGTTCTTCTCTTCTTCCATGGTTTCATTCGGCTGTTTCTATCAAATTGCAGTCTGCTGGTTATCCTGTATGTTAGTTACACATACTTTATTTTAAACAGATGTTATACTATGACTAAATTATATTTAAGAAAATGATTCATTTTATAATTGTAGGAGATGGACGACTTCGTTTCAAACGAAGTTTTACCATAACATTCCTCTAGTTTGGAGCATTGATTCAATTATGGAATCATGAATAGTCATTGGTTCAGTCGATACATAGTAATCTATCTATACTTTCTATATGAAATCAATTTCCTTCTATATGCTATATGAAATAAATAAATAATTTAGGAAGAAAAAGCCTCAATAAGAATTCAAACTACCCCATATTGTATGATTGTCTGAATGCAATATTTTTTTTTTTTTTTAAACTTTTATTATACTTTTCTATTACCAATACCAAATACTAGACATCAGTGAATCAAAGAGAATTCAGTCTCAGAAGTGAAGTTTAATTTGCAGCTTCTCATGTTTGATAATGTTTTATTCTTTATTTATTTTCATAGAATGCTCTGCTCCCCAACCGAAGAGATGCAAGCATAACTGCAGCTTTTTCCGGCAATTACGAGAGCACAAATAACTTTAAATATTCTCCATAAAACATAGAAGCAGCCAAGAATAATCACAAAGCATCAATCATGAGACACAAAATTTTTAAGTGGAAAATCCTTTTAAATCAAAGAGTAAAACCACGGGACTCGAGAGCCCACAGAAAAACTTAACTATTATATAAAAGTGTGGCTACATGAACACAATAAATACATAACTCTAGCTTAACTATCATCGAGAAGTGATTATTCCTAAACATAATAAAGAAAGTTGGAGAAATTCCAACAATAGAGAGACTTTGAAGCCGAAGATCCACAAGCTACAGCTATTGGTAACAAATCCAATCATGCAAAACTAACATACACGAGCCTTGCAGTCACTGTCATAAGTGTCTGCAAACAAAGATTCAAAGTGTAAATAGCTATACAGTATTAGAGGCACGGTATAAAAGACAAAAGTTTTTGGTATAATGGAAGGGTAACCATGTAAAGCTCATCCAAGCAAAAGCCTATGAAATTAGGAGTTGAATCAGCTCAACTCTTTCGCTTGAGAAAAGGTCTGCATTTTCCCAAGGAGTCCTGCATGTTTTGGTCAAAGAGCTTTCATTAATTGATAACTAATCAAATGATGTGAAACCCAAAAAAATTATCAAACACCTATCAATTAAAGGGATATATATATATTTGAACATGCAAATAATTTAGGAATAAGAGAGCTTATCTAAGTTTTCCTAATTAGCAAATTCTAAAGGTTACAAATAAATTCAGATACCTCAGACATCCTCTTCATTGGATTTCAGCCAAATTACTCTTAATAACAAATAAATTCAGGAGTATTTCCATTTATCATAAACCTGTGACATCCTCTGATTGTCGGCCAAATTCCTGCTAAACTAACATCAATGATCTTTAGTTCTTCATCAGTTTTGCATCATTTGGTTGGAAAGGCTGTTTCGTCACATTTGACGGAGGAACAACTGCAAGAACAAAATATATGAAGCCGTGTTAAAAAAGTTGCATCATAATCTCTCAACTTTCACATGTCCAAATAGCAATATATTAGGATATTCATGCATAGGTCAGTATCAGAGGAGCAATGCAATTGCTTCATCAGTGCCAAGTAAACTTTTTAGTCCTTTAATATTAGGATATAAACAGCAGCAAGGCATTGCCGGCTGGACAATAACATCAATAATATTGATTCTCACTTCCATTCAGAAACTTTTTAGTCCTTTAATTTACAGGCCAGAGAAAGGCAAAATCCATAAATAGATTCAATATGCCGGTATTTCCAATAGCAGGAATTAATGGTTAGAACCTTGGAATGAATAATAAATAATAGGGTAAAACAAAATTTTGTTGTTTTTTTTGGTGCTTCACTTGACTTAGCTATGCAGAAACCATTACAAAAATTAATTATTCTATTTTTCAGTGAATCTTAAAATAACTCGTATTTTAAAATAATAATATTCCTGACCCAGCTAAGGGACCATATATTTTGTTTTTCTAGTTATAGAATAGGACTATAATTGTAAAAGAAAATAATCAATAAAATAAATTTTGTATGGGATTTAATGATCCCAAATTGACATACCTGCCTATTTGATTCATCAACTATTGTTTCTCTGAAGAACTTGTGTCTGAACCCTAATAGCAACATAAGGTATGTGGGTAATTTTGGACCACTCAGGTCCTTTATCCCTTTTGCACCGTTCTTCCATCATTGGACACCCCACGATATTTAGCTCCAAAAGCGAAGAAAGCATGTTGGTTCCCGGAAGTGTCTTGAGGTTTGGGCAATTTTCGATAGTCAAGTACTGGAGAGAACTGAGGTTGCGAAAGCCATTGGAGGATAGGCTCTCCAGTTTTGGGAAATCCGAGATGCAGAGATGGGTGAGAGAGGAGGGCAGTGTGACTCCTATCTCATCTTGAGGAAATGACACAGCATCTGGACACCCATTTGATATGGAGAGAGATTTAAGACAAGTGAGTGTATGCAAATCCCTCTCAAGTATTGCCTTCCAGATATTGGGTCCACCAATTCTAAGCGATGTGAGATGGGTAGGAATCCCCTCTTCCAGAATGGATGTCACATTTGGACAATCACTTATTTCTAATTCTTTTAGAGCGTTGAGACTGTGCATATTCCCAGGCAAAGCTTGGAGACGTCTACAAGAGCAAAGGCGGAGCACTTCAAGGTTTGCGCTGGGCAAACCACTCTCTGCTAAGGAAATCAAATTTGAACAATTACTTATCCATATGCAATTGCAATGCTTGAGGTTGTTCAATCCTTGAGGTAAACCCTTAAACATATCACAATTAGAGATAATTTTCAAGAGAAGAGTTATCTTGAATTTCTTGGGATATGGACTCTACCTTTGGACACTTATGTATTTTAAGTGTTTTCAGTATAGAGGGCAACTCACTTCTATTTATTCTCTTTAGAGATTCACAACTGACAATATCCAACTTCTGAAGAACACATGCATTGTTGGAGTCAACATCCTCTCCTTCATCCAACAACAAACATTGCAAATTTTTACAACAACTAATCCCTAACACTTTCAGATTCGAAGGCAAATTGCTCCTTACAACAGAAATCAATTTTGGGCAACCGACAAGCTCTAATTCCATAAGTAATGTGAGGGAGTACAAGGTTGTCGATAGTTTTTCTAGCCTTTCCCAATTACTTATTGTCATTCTTACAATGCTGAAGGAATCTTCAATTGCATCAATCTTCTCTTTCCTCTTCTGTTCCTACGGATACAAGTTGCGGACAATTGGAAATTCTCAAATATTGGGGGGACATGGACTGAGTTAGCAATCCCCAATTGTTCTCTCGAGAAGAGCACAACTCCTCACAATTTACAATCTCAAACAATTCCACTTTGATTGATCTTAACCTCAAACATTCTGCTGCACAACTAAACTTGGAAATCCCTACAAACGAGATTCTTTTTATGGAGCTATAATCTGCAAAACCTTTATAAATTACCTCGTGGCAACGGCAAATTTCCAATTCTGAAAGCAATGGAAAGTTTTGAACAGAAATTATCAACTTCTCGCAGCTACGAATTGCAAGTTTCTTCAAAGAAGGAAGGTCTTCCGGCATACTCCCTAACAATAAGGGACAATTTTCAATAAAGAGTTCACGAAGTTTAGGGAATTTCCTAGCTTCCTCATCAACTTCACAC
This sequence comes from Gossypium anomalum, assembly GCA_025698475.1. Classification (NCBI taxonomy): domain Eukaryota; kingdom Viridiplantae; phylum Streptophyta; class Magnoliopsida; order Malvales; family Malvaceae; genus Gossypium; species Gossypium anomalum. The sequence goes on along the minus strand of CM046965.1, from coordinate 15,847,338 downwards.
AAGTTCCACTTCTCCCAATTAAGCATGTCCACAAACTCTAAAATCTCCAATGAAGAAAATGTGTTGGTCGTATTCTCTCCAAAGAACTCAACTCCCACAGTCCTTACACTGCGCAATTCTTTAATACGTACCTTTTTCAACAATGGCAATTTCCCAATTGATGGCAATGACAATAAATTTCTACAATTATCAAGGCATAAAGATTGTAAACAATTGAAGGATGAATCTCCCACCCAATTTGCCAACATTTCACCACAATAGAACTTAATGCTGAGCTCCATGAGCTTCTTCGAAGGTTGAAATCCATCCAACACCTTTTTCTCGACTTCTTCTCTTCTATTCTCAAAGTCTTTGCTCCACTGCAATTCTAAACTCTCAAGTCTCGACTTATCAGTTAATCTAGCCATCCATGCATCTTGAGGCTCAGCTATATTCTGTAATCCTGAAATACAAAGTTGACCCCTGAGATTTGACAAATTCATTAGCTCCCTCATTTTATGTCCCTTCTCTTTGCCCAAAACAAAACTGGAAAGTTTTTGAAGATTAGTTAGCATGCTAAAATTGCTTGCCATGCTTTCTAATTTATATGCACCAGTGATATCAAGATGGCATAGGTTGACCAACTTTTCCATCTCTGACGGTAACTTCTCAAGGTTATAACATCCCTTCAATAAAAAGGTTTCTAAATTGTGAAGGGTACTAAGTGATTCAGGCAAGCATTTAATAACTCTATTCTGAGAAAAGTTTAGGTACCTTAAGAGTTTCAAATCTCCCACGAAATCTGGCAACATGATGATTTGGTACCCTTTCAAAGAAAGTGCCCTTAAGCATCGCAAGTTTGGCAACAAATTCGTTAGGACATGATTGGTTAGAAAGTGACCAGTTCGAAAGACCGAAGACAACCTTAATGGAAGAAAGGTTCGTAAATGTTGCGCTTCATAAATGCCTTCAAATTTTTTGGTGCCGTCAAACCTCTTAGCAATGTAAGATAAATGGCGAGCATGCTTCAAAATTTGTTGACTACCTTCTATTTTAAAGCATACTTCTCCAGCCGCTGATTGGGCCAAATCATTAATGAGATCATGCATAACAAATCGAGATTTATTGTTGATGGACACTTGCAAAAGGGATCTTGACACTAGGTCTTTGAAATACTTGTGACCCAAATCATGGATGCACCGTTTATCTCGTGCTTCTTGTAGAAACCCTTGTGCCTTCCACAATAAGATTATTTCTTCCTTCTCAAATTCACAGTCCTTGGGAATAATGGCACAATACATAAAGCATCGCTTCAAATGTAGAGGAAGATGATGGTAGCTTAGCTGTAGAGCTGGGATTATACTTGACTGATCTTTAGATAGCTTCCATCTCTCACTCTCTAATATATCTTCCCAAGCATGAAGGTCTACATTAGTGCGCAATAAGCCACCAAGGGTTTTAGCAGCTAAAGGCAAACCGTTGCATTTTCTCACTATCTTCTCAGCAACTTCCTTTAGGCTTGGATGTCCTTCAAAGTCCCTTGCTCCCAATGCATGTTGAGCAAATACAGACAAACAATCATCAGCTGACAAAAGCTCTAAGGAATGAGCATGCAAGGCACCCATTGTTGATGAAACACCGTGGTTTCTTGTTGTCACAATAATTTTGCTTCCTTGAGTCCTCGTTTTGAAAGGAGATTGTAAGACAGTCCAGTCATGATAATTCTCATTCCAGACATCATCTAAAACAATTAAGAATTTTTTCCCGGACAACTCCTTCTGTAACTTTTCTTGAACTATATTCAGATCATTATCATTGCATGACACGGAAGTGATTGATTGCAAGATTTCTTTCGTTATTCTCAAAACATCAAAATAATCAGAAACACAAGCCCATGCTTTGAGGTGAAAATGATGTTGAATGGAAGCATCGTTGTAAACAAGCTGGGCAAGGGTTGTCTTACCAATCCCACCCATCCCAACGATGGGAATCACAAAATTTCTTTCGTCATCACTCTTCAAGAGCGAATCAAGAATTGTCTGTTTGTCTTTGTCTCTGCCATACACATGATTTTCAATCTCCAAAGAAGTAAGCTGCAGTCTTTCTTCTAGTCTTGTGGGTCTTTCATAAGCAGTCATTCTTAACTCTAACTTGTTTCTCTGAGGTTCCAAATCTTTCAATTTGGCTGTAAGATCTCTTATCTTGGACATTATATCTCTGTTAAACAGAACATCATTGAATGAAGAAGGAATATTGAGTGTGGGTCTCTTACATGAGCTGCCTCGACGTTCCATCATCAGATCGCGCCTGCCAATTTCGGTTGCAAACTCGTCCAGAACATCCTCCACATCGAATGCCAAGTTTTGGATGTCGATCAACCAGTCTTTCACCTGCTGCTCTTTCATCTGTCTCTCTTCAGCATCATCAAGCACCCTACGGATCTGCTTCAGTTCATTCTCCAACTTCTGGATCTCCTCACGAACCTGTTTTCCAGTAGCGAATTCCAGGAGCTCGGATGAGGCGAGATTGTCAAGGAAAAAATCAATGAGCTTGGAGACAAAAACTTCTCCAATAGCGGACAAGGCTTGAAGAAAAGGCATGGTTGCGTTGTTGCAAGAAATAAGAGTAGAGAAAGGTTGAGAAAAGAGTGTTGAGCAAAGGTAGATGGAAGTGAATGAAGTTTGGCATTAGATTGTAGGTACTGAAAAACACAAAGTGCTATCTTGCTTTTGTCGCTTGATTGGGGGAATCTTACTGCACAATAATTTGTAAAGAAAAAGCCAGCCCTTTTCGTTCTAATTTCCACCCACAAAACTTGACAAAGTAAGATAAGTGACACAAATGATTACACTTGTGTAATAAATAATTTAAAATGCAACACGAAAAATTGTCTATATAATATAAATAATTAAAGTGACAAAAATTAAGTAATTATAAATTAAATTAAATACAATTATAACTCTAAAACATATAGAATATAAACCATACACTAATCATCCCATCTAAAAAATTCACTATACTCTTATCAGTCCCCATAAAATTATTGAAATTTAGCTTTTGTCACAAAGATTTTATCTTATTATTTTAATTATTTTTCTTAAAAATTCAAAAATACATTTCAAAAAACTTTAAATGAAGTCAGTTTAAATAATTTTTATAAACTTTAATAATTAAAACATTTGAAATAATTGAGATAAAAAATTCAAAATTCTAAAAACTCTGATAAAAAATATATTTAGAAATGAGAAACAACTTGACAGTGAGGTACTTGTATAAGGAGAAAAAGGACTTGTAAATTGGATCAAAGGAAAACAACCTTTTTCTTTTTCCAGAGAGAAATACTAATTTCATTAATAAACTAGGGTGATAGCACAATATTAAACAACAATAATTAATCCCCTCACAGAAAATGAAAATGCTATATTTGGACCTTTAAAAATTATAAAATTTTAAGTTAATACATAGAAAAATTTCATTTTACTCTTCAAAAATAATAAAATCTTAACCTATTTTAAAATTTTAAAATAATAATATAATTTCATTTTAATTCTAAAAAAAATATACATCTTAATTTCATTTACTTGTGCATCAGGAAAATGGGAAAACAGCTTTTGAATGCTAATAGTAATACTAGTAAGGGGGTAAAGAAATGTAGAGTACAATAATAATTTAGCAGCATGCGTTAGTGAAACTAATAATAAAAGGTGTGCAAAATGGGCGATGGAGTCAGGTTCGCACTCATCTGATTGTATTTTTTTTTTTTATTGTTATTCCAATTATATCTGTAATTATTATTTTTTAACTTTAAAAGAAATTTAAAATAATAAATTACACTATTATAATTGTCGAAATCATTTTTTTGAAAACGGGGTCGACTCGGATTTTGAAAATGAAAACGAATAGAGGAGTCGCGACCGATCATTTTTGATGAGGTGTGATCGGGTCACCTTGTAAAAGTGGTTATTTTTAATAAATGATTTGATTTATTTAAACAACGAATTTTGGTCCGCGAAATCTAGAAAAACGGGTTCGGGAGTCGGTTACATACGAGGAAGGATTAGCACTCTCGCAACACCCAAAAATTTGTACCTAGTTGATTAATTAGTGTCTTAGCGTCGAAGATTTAAAAACTTGAAAGAATTTAAAACACGATCCCTCTTTGTATTAATGCTAATTTAAAAGTGATCGAATAAGTTAAAATGGATGTTAAAGACTCCCTCATCTCGAAGTAATAAAACGTCACGCCCAGTAAGTTAGGACACGACATCTCGAACTTCGAGTTTGTCTTTATTTGAAATTCGTGTATTTTAACCCCTTTTTTAAAGGATGTTTGATTGTTTAAGGCGAACGAGAAAACTCGAAACCCAGTAAGTTAGGGCACGATTTCTCAAACTCCAAAAAATCGAATAGTGCCTTTATTTGTAAAAATCTTATCCCAAGGTAACAAGATGTCATATCCGGTAAGTTAGGGCACAACACCTCGTATTTTTTAGAATAAGCGTTTTATTCAAAACTTGTATTATGATCTAAAAGAACATTCCGTTATTTAGGTTAAACGAGAAAAATCGAAACTCAGTAAGTTAGGGCACGATTTTCTCGAAATTCCAAATACGGAGTATCGCTTTTTATGAAAAATTATTTTCGTCGGGACAAGGTTAATACAACATAAGTTTGTAAAATAAAGAATGCATAAACGAATACGAATCTCGGTATTAATGAGCATAACAGAATGAGCATAAACACAAACGTGAACGATAACGATAAAAGTAAGAATAAAATAAAATAAAACGGATAAGCTAAAATAAGAGAGAAACAATGAATAAGTTAAAAGTATTTGAAAAATAAAAAAAACTAGTTGTGAATGAATAAGGATTATGTGAAACCATAAAAGGGATAGTAATAAATAATAATGATATGGAAATATAATATTAGTGAAATAATGAAATTAATACCTAAATATAATTATAGATATAATACTTAAAATAAAATAGCGAAAACATAAATAGATAAGAAATATAAGTAGTAAGAAAATCTATATAGATGAAATTTTAATTGTAATAATAATTAATAATAACATGTTAAATGAAAAAATGATAATGAAGATGATAATAATAAGAATAAGAATAAGAATAAGAATACATTAAAATATGTTATTATATTAATAATATTAGTAGGTAAAAAAAGGAATAATGATAGGGTAGTAAAAATAATAATAATATGTAAATAAGGGTAGTAGTAGTAGTGATAATAAAAGGTAATAGTAATAAATAAAATTAATAGTAATAATGTTAATAATAATATTAGTAATAAAACAGAGGAAAAAAAAATCATAACAATAAAAGTAATAATAATAACTATTATAATAATAACAATATAAAATTAATGATATAATAATAATATAACAATAGGCAAATCAGTATAAAAAAAAAATATAATTATAGTAATAATAGTTGTATTAACAATAATAATGGTAAGAATAATAATTATAATATAACAATAATAGTAATATAACACAAAAAAATATAAAAAATAATAATAATAATAATAATAATAATAATAATAATAATAATAATATTCATAATAATAATAATAGTAATAATAGAGTTACTAATTTTATAGTAAAATAATCAAATAACTGAAAATTGGATGAAATTGACTTCAAGACAGAAAGTTTGGGGAAATCTGGAAATAGAATAAAGCAAAGGGACCGATTTTGAACACGCGAATAACAATGGGGACCAAAAGGGAAATAATCCCAAACCTTCAAAACGCGAGTTTCACAGGGGACTAAATCGCAAACCAAAACAAATTACAAGGTAAAATTAAAATTTAAAAGAAACTTGATTCCAAAACAATAAAATGCGGAAGGACTATTTGCCCAATTAGCCCTTCCATTTGAAAAACATGTGGACCTTCTAAGGGCGGGCGGTCGGTCGTGGTCGACTTCCCAAAACGACACCGTTTTGGGCGTTTGAGGGGCCTTGATGAAACAGCGTCGTTTGCAAGCCCTATTTAAGTCAATTTTTTTTTAAAATTTCATTTCCCCATTGTGTTTTAAAAAAAAAAGGGCTTCTTCTTCTCTCTTTTCTCTGGGTTGCCCAGAAGCCGGCGAGCTCCCCGACCAATCACCGCCGTAGTCCGTTGCACTTGCACCGCTGGCCATTGCGGCCGCCGTGTGTCGGAGGTAAAAATCTTCCTTTTTTTTTCCGTTTTAAGGTGTGTTTATAATATATGTGTGCATGTGGGTAAATAGGTTCAAAAAAATAGAAACGAAAGAAAATAATAATGATAATAAGATAAAATTACATTGGGCTATTAGATTTTGATTCTCGGTATTTCGATTTCTCTGTTTGGGCTATTTTCCTACTTTTGATATTGTTGGGGTCTCTGTTCTTGCTTGTATATTTAAAATCGTATGTTGTTTTTTATTTTTCACAAAATGCGGAATCCCTACAATGGTTTTAGATTTGGCTTTTTATAGCCATTTTTCTTTACAACTTGCTTCTTAATCAATTGCTCTATTTTTCTTGCAAGTAAATGGGCGCTGCTAGTGTCAGACAGTGGCGGTGGACATGATAGGCGGTGGCAGACCTGGCATGGGCGGTCAAGCTAGGGTTTCTTCTTTTTGTTTTTGTTTGAGGTATTGGGCTAGGGTTTGGGTTTTGATTTGTTTGGGCTAGGGCTGTAATGGGTTTTGGACCCAGTCAAATTTGGGCTGGTACAATAATTATAGGATAAATTTCATCAATAATAATATCAATATTAGTATGTCATTGTTTTGGGCACCAATGACTTAATTCCAAAAATCACTAACCTTAATCACATTTAATATTTTGTTCACTTTTCCCATTAAATTATTAATAGAATTAATAATTAAAATAGTAATATCAATATTAGTGGTCTTTTTTTTTTTTAAGCATAATAACAAATCTAGTCTTTTAGGGTCTATTTGAACAATACAAAATAATTAAATAAAAGTGTAACTATTAGAATAGTAATTACACTCTCTTGTAATTATAAAGAATTGCAATTCCCTAAACGTGTTTAGTTGGCTACGGTGCTTGTGTCTATGATTATTATCTTAAATGGTATCATACTCATGATATGATGCAAGAAAACTTTTTGTATTTGTATAATCAACATTAATCCTATAATATTCAGGTTCACGTCCAAACAATTTGTAGGTTTAACTTTAAAAACTTATATAAACTTAATTTGAAGAAAAACTTATTCTAAGTTATATCCCTTTTCATAACACGCAAATTAAATTAAAATAATATAAAATGTATAATATATAATCTTTATCAATAAGGTTTTATAAATTGTCTAATAACTTTTATAACACTTCTTATAACTATTATAATTTTTTTGCCATAATTTTAGAAAGTTATTTTTTATCAATAAGTTATGATAAAAAAATTATAATATTTTTTTATGGATAAGTATATTATTTTTATAATATATAGTATAGACACGTAAATAAGTTATATTCATACTTCTTAGCCATAAATTTTGTAAATAAATATATTATAACACTTTTATAACATGTAATTATTTTTTATAATAAACTTTTTTACCATAACTTTCAAAAACATATAAAAAATAGTGTAGGTTTTTTTATATACTATTAATTGTATATATTTTTATAAATTTATATTTTATATATTTTTCAAAATATTAGAAATTTTTGAAAAAAAATCTTTATTAGAACGACGCCGAAAAGACGGCAAAGTAATTTCTAGGTGAAAGAAAAGTAAGATCATTATTTACTTTTTGTTTTTCAAACTAGTGGTGTAAACCAAAAATGGTGTAGTTTTTCGTAATGAGAAATTTCGTGGTTTAAGAAAGGTCGAAATGCACTATTTATGCGTGGAAATTGTTGTAAATACTCGTCAATTTAGTGAATCTAGATTCTGAGTTGAATAGTTTGAGGGACGTTACAACATTGTTTTTAAGAATATTTTATTATATAGTAAATTCTCCAAGATTCAACAAATTCTTCCTAGTAAAATATTGTAATATAAAATACTCGGCAAATTCAAGAGGAGAAGAGAATGAATGAGATGAGAGTCATAGATTTTCAAGAGAAAAAGTGAAAATGAATCATAGCATATATACAAGTTTCACTAGCTAAAAATAACAAAAATAAGTGGATTGGATTAATTAAAAATAGTTTGAAAATGTTTCAATGAATTTGGACTTAATTAAAAATAGCTTCATCCGGTTAAGTTATTTTTAACTTGACTAAATATAAATGTTATAAATTAAGTTATTCATTTTTTTAGAGACTCTAAAAAAATTAATAAAAATAATTTAAAAAATAAAAAGGGCTTGAACTCAAGTCACACTTGAGGCAATAAATACCCTGACCATCATGTCAATCCACATGTTTCAAACACTAACACTTAATTTACATGATGGACTTTAAGAAGCTAGGCTTTGTAGTTTGTTAATCCAATTCAACTAAGGGCCTTGGTTTAGGTACTTCTTCTTGGATCTATCAATCAACTAAGGACTTGATTAAATAAGAATAATAGTGGACAAACTTTCATTAAGATGAGTTGTTTATTATCTATAGCTAAGGTAATGTTTTGGTGAAACCAAATTTTATGTGATTAATTGTATGTAGATGTTGGTTTTTTGGTTTTAGAGCTAGTGCTATGTACCATGTTATGAACACTATATATTTGTTTAATAAAATTTTAAAAAGATATGTATTTTTATCAAAAATATGAATTTTTAGATATTTCTAAAAATTTTTAGAATTAAAAATAAATTGATAGAATATGCAAAATTAAATCTTAAATTTATTAATTTTTTTAAAAACATTTGAGGCTAAATTGATAGAATCTATAAATATTATATAGCCAAATTTATTATTATGTTAATAAAAAAAAAACCATGTCAACATTCTATTAATGTCTTAATAGAAAAAAGACTAAAAAAATTAAATATCGATAATATTAGTAAACAAAAAATTAAAAATGATTGACAAATATAAAAATAGATTAATAAAATTTACCCATAATTGTATATTCACCTTTCTTGAACCGAGTCCATATTGTAAAATAATATTGATGATGAATATGAATGTGAATAGAATATATAGGTTGCCATATATTTAACCTGCTCAGGTCGATCTTGGAAAAGATTTTTTTCAATTTAGGTAAGGCTGGCTCCATTCGAATTATTATTTTAAGAACAAAATTTGTAACGCCCAAAAATTCAACTTTTGTTAGATTCTATTACTAATTAAGTATTTGTTTTAGTAGTTTAGGGTTTTAATTGTGTGTTGGGATTCAAGGTTCAAGTTCTATTTTTGAAAAATTTTACTATTTGTTTGTCTAAATTTTTATCGTTGAGCTTTTTGACTTAAGTTTAATTTTGTATGATTTTGTGTTAAGAATGAACTTGCTAGTTTAATGGTTAAGTTTCTGTATACCTTTCAGTCTTGTGTTTAAATTTTTGTGTAATCAATGAGGAAATATAATTTTTGTGCTATTTCGTAAACTTTGATTGTTTTAAAATTAACTAAATTGTTTTTCCCTGTTTCCCTCTTTTTCTTTTTCTTTTTTTTTTTTACATCTTTTGCCTTCCTTTTCATTGTTTTTTTCTTCTCCTATCTCTTCTTTTTCTTTTATTTTCCTTCCGTTAATCTTGCTACTGCTCTGTTGAGGGAATTGCGTATTTTGTTGTGTTCGACTTAAAGGTTATCAGCATAAGTTTTGTTGTCGAATTTTTGTTAATGTTGCTCTCGTTCTTTATTTGTCAAATTGGGTTTTTTTTCCTTCTTTCTTCTGCTCATTTTGTTCGATTTTTCTTTTTGAGTCTTCAATTTGTTCTATTTTAGGCGAAGATCTTGAGAATAGCATTCTCCCTAATGCTTTAGATTTGTGAATTGCTATAGCGTGCATGGATAACTGTTTGATTTTTTGAGTTGGGTTTTGGGTTAAAGCTTTTCGATGTATCTTTGGTTTTGTATGCTAATTCTAGCAATTCAATTGTGAATAGTTGTTTAATTGGTCATTGGACTGTTGTTTTTAAGTTCCAAATTCATCTTGGGTGTTTCTACGTCAAAACTGTGTCAAGTATGTAGTGAAAACTCAAACTTTTTGCGAACGGTTGAAAGCTAGAACCCATGGCGTGTGCCAAGCCATGTGAGAGATTTTTTTGGATTTTGAGTCACACGGACGTGTGCTTGGCCGTATGTTAGACTGTATAACTTTCTATTTTGAGTCACACAGGCATGTGCTTAGCCATGTGCTAGATCGTGTAACTCTTTGTTTTAAGTCACACGATCGTGTGCCAGGCCGTGTGGGCCACACAAGCCAAGCATGTAGGCCATGTGAAACCACATAGGCGTGTGGGCTAAAAATCTAAATTTTCCCTAAGGCCGTAAACGTCGTTTGAATCGAATGTAGGCCTTCCGTAAGGTCCGTATGATCTGAATTAGACTATATAACTTGATATCTGATGATTTGATAATGAAAAGTCTGTTATATGGATGTATATCCAATGTGATATCTGCTAAGTGAGTATGATCTATAATATTTGAATATTGTGTGTGCATCTCCGTATCTACGTTGGGTTAGGATTCGAGTAAATACGGAAGTGTAGGCAGTTTAATAATTTATCAATTCTAATAGTTAAGCCACGTATATATATTTGATTCTAGCAATTTATCGCATTCTGAACTAGCAGCTAGTCTGCAATTACTCTGAAATGTGACATGCAGTCACTACGCGGTGTGTAAGGATGGACAGGTACTTGATACCCCATTTGCTGTGTAGGGATAGATGGAGATGGTATGAAGCAGATGGAGGTAGGAATTTGCATCTATATTTGACAAGCTCTACATCTACATCTAATATGACCTGCACTTGTGTCTGAAATATTCTAAATCTGATTTTGCATCTGACTATGAGAATTATCTAAATAAGAGAACTATCTGAATAATGAAAACTCAAAAACATATATGATTTACTTCTGCTTACATGAACACTCAAGTTATACACTGAGTTTGTAAACTCATTTCATCTATTTGTTTGAATTTCAGGTAACCTACAGACTTAGACGAATCGGCGTGTTAGGAGCTCAGTCATTCCGTTTAGACTTTCTACTATCTTATTTTTGATTTATACTTTTGCAAACTTTTCAGATTTGTTGTTTTGAAAATGATATTTTCTATGGTTTACTTATAACTGTTTAAATGATTTGGCTTGTTTGAATTCTAATTACAAAATGTAGGAATTTTCAAAGTAGTTTATCGTAACTCTCCAAATTTGACCATAACATCTAGGCCGGCTTTGGGGTGTTACAAAATTAAATGTTTTGCTTAAATTTAATTAAATACTAATAAAAAGTTTTACTGTCAAGAAAAAGGGCGAGAGAAGGAGAAAAGAAAGATTTTTTTAATAAGTAGGTACATAAAATTATTAGTACAAAGGGTAAATTATACCGAATATCACTAAATTATTAATAAGTTTACATTTTGGTTAGTTCTGTTAGAATTAAGTGACCCTAATTCTTATTTAAATAAAATACGATGGAAAATAAAATAAAAGTAAAATCCATATAGAACTAGACTTCTTTTATTTTATTTTAGAATAAGGTTTTTTAAACCTTATTAAACTCCATCTATTTTATATTTACTAGGATAAGGTGTTTCAATCCTACTAGAATATGGCTTTACAAGCCTATAAATAGACATAGTCTATTCCTTTTGTATTGATTCAAATTTTCGACATAGTGAATTTTCTTCTCCTCTGCCCATGGTTTTTTCTCGAAAGGGTTTCCACGTAAAATTTTGTGTTCTTTATTTTTTATTTTATTTTTTATTTTTATTTTTTACAATTGGTATCCGAGCTTCCGGGTTGTTCATCTCGATCACGGTAATGGCGTCTTTGAAATATGAAATTTCGCTGTTGGATCGCAACACTAGATTTGCGTTGTGGCAGATTAAGATGCAAGCAGTTCTTGCACAGATGGATCTAGAGGATGCCCTGCTAGGGATAGATAAGATGCCTTCGACATTAACAGATGAAGAGAAGAAGCGTAAGGATCGAAAGGCATTAACACAATTGCATCTGCATTTGTCCAATGAAATTTTGCAGGATGTGATGAAAAGAAGACCACACGCATTATGGAAGAGGCTAGAACAAATATGTATGTCGAAAACTCTAACAAGCAAGTTGCATATGAAGCAGCGTCTTTTATGCTCATCGTTTGGAGGAAGGTGCGTCAGACACGAACACTTAACAAAGTGTTTAAAGAAATTCTCTCAAACTTGGAGGCCATGGAGGTTCAAGTATGATAAGGAAGATCTAGGGTTGATTCTACTTTGTTCGTTGCCTCCCTTATTCAACCTTTAGAGACACGATTTTATATAGCCATGAGTCTCTCACAGCTTGATGAGGTTTATGATTCTTTAACCTCGTATGATAAGATGAAACATCTAATGGTTAAACCCGACTCTCGGGGAGAGGGTCTCATTGTTCGTGGGAGACAAGATCTAATACGATGATGATCGTGGTGGGACACAGAAAGAAAATCATCGTGGTAAATCTAAGGGTAGATCAAGTCTTCAAATAGAGGTAAAACTTGTAACTTCAGTAAGAAGAAAGGGCACATTAAATCTGAGTGCTATAAGCTACAAAATAAGATTAAAAGGAGGGCTGCGAATCAAAGGGAAAACAACCGTAAAATTCTCGTGAAGCCGATGTTGTAGAAGACTACAAATGATAGTGAACTTCTAGTCGCTCACAATGATTTTAAAGTAAGTGAGGAGGATACTTGATTCAGCCGCACCTTCCATATGAGTCCCAATCGGGATTGGTTTACAACTTACGAAACAATTATCCAAGGTGTTGTTTTGATGGGAAATAATGCTTCGTGTAAGATCGCAGTGTTGGAACAATTAAAGTTAAGATGTTTGATGGAGTTGTCGTAACACTTAGTGACGTCTGATGTTCCGAATTGAAAAGAAATTTAATTTCGTTGAGTACTCTTGATTCAAAAGTGCACAGAGATACAAATTGAAAGTGGGGTTTTAAAGATTTCCAAAGGGTCCTTGTTGTGATAAAAGGGCAAAGAAAAAAACGCCAAGTTATATGTTTTATGCGTGGTTCTATCATTCATCGGTGATGCAACTGCCGCTTCCTCTTCCTTGTCGGATGATGATATTACTAAACTTTGGCATATGCGCCTAGGGCATATGAGTGAGAATGGCATGGTAGAATTGAGCAAAGAGGACTTCTTGATGGGCAAGGAATTTGCAAACCGAATTTCTGTGAGCACTGTGTGTTTTGGGAAGCAAAAAGAGTTCGATTCACTAGAGGAATCCATAACACGAAGGAAACGTTGGAGTATATTCATTCTGATTTGTGGGGACCATCCAGAGTGCCTTCTCGAGAGGTGGAGCTAATTATATGCTAACCTTTATTGATGATTTTTCCGAAAAGTTTGGGCGTTCTTCCCAAGCGAAAAGCGATGTGTTTTCCGCATTTAAGTCTTGGAAAATTATGATTGAAAAAGCAGACGGAAAACAGATAAAATACCTCCGCACGCACAATGGCTTAGAGTTACGTTCGATGAGTTTAATAGATTGTGCAAGTCGGAAGGATCGTGAGACACTTGACGATTCGTCATACTCCACAAAGAAGACGGCGTTGCAGAACGAATGAACGAACGATCATGGAGAAGGTTCGATGTATGTTGTCAAATGCCAACTTACCAAGTCGTTTTGGGCGACGACCTCATCGCATGTTTTTTGATCAACCGATCTCCATCCATTGCCATTGAGAAAAAGACTCCACAAGAGGTATGGTCCGTAATCCCGCTAATTATTCGATTTAAAGATCTTTGGGCGTCTGCGTATGCTCATGTTAATAATGGAAAATTGGAACCGAGATCCATTAAATGTGTTTTTCTTGGTTATAAAGTGGTGTAAAAGGGTATAAGTTATGGTGTCTGAAAATAGGAAAGTTGTGATTAGCAGAGATGTTGTTTTTGATGAAACTGCTATGCTTCCTAACTTATCTCTTAAAGACTCTTCCAATAAAGAAAATCAAAAGCGGTGGAGCATCAGATTAATACAGAGTCGACTCCTCAAGTCGAGACAAAAATTGAGAATAGAGTTGCTTCTTCACCTCAATACTCTATCGCCAAAAACAGAACTAAAAGAGAAATTAAACCTCCAAAAGAAGTATGTCGAGGTTGATCTAGTTGCTTATGCTTTAAATGTGGTGAAGATATAGATGCGAATCAAGAGCCATCAAATTATTCTCGAGGCGATTAGTCATGAAGACTCGAGAAAAATGGATGTTTGCTATGCAAGAGGAGATGGAATCACTCACACGAAAACAAAACATGGGATCTTGTGAAACTTCCTAAAGGTAAGAAGACTATTCGTTGTAAATGAGTGTTTAAAAAGAAAGAAGGGACTCAGGAGTTGAAGAACCTAAATATAAAGCAAGGCTTGTTGCAAAGGGTTACAGATCAAGTTCCGTGAGTGGACTTCACAGATGTGTTCTCCCCATTTGTGAAGCATAGTTCGATTCGAGCTTTGCTTGGTATTGTGGCCATACATGATTTAGAGCTTGAGCGATTAGATGTAAAAAGCGCATTTTTGCATGGAGAACTTGAGGAAGATATTTACATGCAACAACCAGAGGGTTTTACTGATCTCGAGAAAAAGAGGATTATGTTTGCTTGTTTGAAAAAGTCCCTTTACGGTTTGAAAGCAATCCTGGGCGATGGTACAAGAGGTTTGATTCCTTTATGACTTCTCACGATTTCAAAAGAAGTAGTTTTGACATTGTGTTTACTTTAAGAAAAACAATGATGGTTCTTTTGTGTATCTACTTCTTTACGTTGATGACATGTTGATAGCAAAAGAAAAGACAAAGCAGAGATAAGAAAGGTCAAAGCCCAACTAAGTGAAGAATTTGAGATGAAAGATTTGGGACCAAAGAAAGAAGATACTTAGTATGGAGATTCTTAGAGATAGAAAAACAAGTAAATTGTACCTAAGTCGGAAGGGGTACATTGAGAAACTTCTTTGCGGTTCAATATGCGAGTGCTAAGCCTATTAGTACTCCTTTAGCAACCCATTTTAGACTTTCATCGGCTTTGTCTCCACAATCGGATGATGAGATTGAGTACATGTCACATGTTCCATACTCTAGTGCGATGGGATCTCTCATGTATGCTATGGTTTGTTCACGTCCGTTTATCATATCACGATCGATCTGATTAGCGGATATATGGCGAATCCGGTAAAAACACCGAAAGCGATTCAAATGGATTTTAAGATACTTACGAGTACTATCGATGTTTGCTTACAGTTTGGAAGAACTGAAGATGGAGTTATTGGGTATGTTGATGCTGATTTTGTCAAGACCTTGATAGAAGAAGATCTCTCACAGTTTATGTCTTTACAATCGGAGGTTGTGCAATAAGTTGGAAAGCCACTTTGCAAACTACAAATGCTTTGTCTACCACTGAAGCCGAGTACATGGCGATTACATGAGGCTTGTAAAGAAGCTATTTGGTTGAAGGGAGTGAACTAAATGAAGACCTTCAAATCAAGACAAATATTTTGTGACATATCAGTGCCATCTTTCTTACAAAAGATCAAATGTTTCATGAGAGCACAAAACACATTGATGTTCTGTATCAATTTGTTCGTGATATTATTGCTCGTGGTGATATTGTTGTGAGCAAAATTAGTACTCATGAAAATCCTGCAGATATGATGACTAAGTCATTTCTTCAGATAACCAAGTTTGAGCATTGCTTAGACTTGGTTGGTGTTCATTGTTGAAGTTAAACCCTTAAGGGGTTTTATGGAAGAGGTGGAGAACTTGTTCATGATAAAGAACTTGTTCATTGAGAATTTGTGTCAAGGTGGAGATTGTTAGAATTAAGTGACCTAATTCTTATTTAAATAAAATACGATGGAAAATAAAATAAAAGTAAAATCCATATAGAACTAGACTTCTTTTATTTTATTTTAGAATAAGGTTTTTTAAACCTTATTAAACTCCATCTATTTTATATTTACTAGGATAAGGTGTTTCAATCCTACTAGAATATGGCTTTACAAGCCTATAAATAGACATAGTCTATTCCTTTTGTATTGATTCAAATTTTCGACATAGTGAATTTTCTTCTCCCCTGCCCGTGGTTTTTTCCCGAAAGGGTTTCCACGTAAAATTTTGTGTTCTTTATTTTTTATTTTATTTTATTTTATTTTTCACAAGTTCAATAATTATTTTTTAATTTATTAGATTGTTAAGCTTTTTTTATAAGTTCAAACAACGAGCTTCAAACAACAATTCGACAAATGGTATCTATTGATGAATAGAAGAATATACATTAGATTCAAATCGATCGGATAGTTAGTGTCAAAAATTGAAGAAGAAAGTTTAGATTTTGGTTAGCAAATTGATACTAACGATGCAAAGGAAAAAGGTTATACAACAATAATTTTAACAACCTAATAATTTAAATGAAAACTTTCAAATAGTTCAATGATCATTTTGTATCCTCTTGAAATTGAGTAATCAAAACACAAACTTAATAATAGTTTAGTGACTTTAGTGGAGTTTAACCTAGTAAAAATTATTATTCATTATTTTTTAAAAAAGTAGTTTATAAATTTTTTAAAAAAGTAGTTTATAAGATTAACACATTAGATTTGCTTTGAAACAAGTGGAGGTTTTAACTCCATGTCTAAGAACTTCTTGGAAGCTTAAGTTCATCAAGAGTTGCATTCAATAGTTTATATTGAAAGTTTTGAGAAAAATGGGTAGGGGTTGTTCTATGGTCTTCCTTAACAATATTCCCATAAGAATACAATGATGTGAGCTTGGTAGAATTTTCAAATTATATGGCGAAGTTGTAGTATTTTGAGTGATAATAAGAGACCCAATGGTATTTCGAAATGTATATGAGGAAATCAGTTCTTATTAATCTTTGCGGATGATATAAATAATTTAATGGATCCAAAAAAATAATTATAAAGTTAAATAAAATTTAAAACTCCTTATTTAATTACATCTAGAAAATTCTGCTCGCATAATCATCACTAAAATGATCATATATTGAGCTCCTTAAGTCAAAATAAGGTGAATAAGAGATGGTTATTTCATCGGTAAGAAAACAACTCAATCCAAAAATGTTTACATCCCATCGAAAAATGTGTCACAAGTCAACTAATCTTCTAGTTAAAAATTGACAGCTTTAGTGAAATTAATTTAATGAGTTTCAATCCATCCATTCTTGCATCAAATATGTTCGTAGTCCTTGTACTTTTTTTACAATTGGAACTTAGTTCATCTACTTTTATTTGTTAGTGTGATATTTTGAAATATAAAAAAATATACACTTGATAGCCATGTAACAAAAAGAATTAACGTTGTAATTAATCTAAATTTAACAAAAGAATTGTGACTGTATTAACAATTAAACTCGCATTTGTAAATTTCAAAAAGTAAAGGAATTAAATTTTAAATGCATGAGAGTACATAGATTTAGAGCATATTTTATTTTATTTATTGTTATTAATGTTTCATTTTTTTAATTATTTTTTCTAACCATCTTAAAACTTTGATATAAATTTCGTTGCAAAGAGGGAAGAAAAGGAAGAATAACAATTTCTCACCATAATGCATATTTTGACAATTAAGTGAAATATTAATAAGTTGAAAGCTATAGTTTTAAATAATATTCTTTAAAGTAAAAGACTGTCATGGAGCTCAACATTTTTTTTTATAAAAGAAAATTAATTTTGAGAGTGATTATCCAAACAAGCCATTGCAAATCGGCCGGAGCTGAAGATCCTTGATGTACCTTCAGCTAAGGTTGCTTCTTTATTGTATCCAAATACTGCAGATGTAATATAGAACTATCTTTGTCAAAAATATATATAGAGAGAGAGAACTATCAGTTGCTTTTACTGGTTCTTGTCTAAGGTTTGTACCTTCTTTTTCATTCAAAAACAAACAAAGTTAATCCAATTTAAATATCTTGTCAACACAAAAATAACAATGAAATGGGGGAAGAAAATTTTTCTAGGGAAAGAAATTACATTGTATATGTTTTTATGAGACTGAAAATGCAATTTTATTTTCATTTTAATAGTTTATATTTTTTAATTTTTTTAAAAGGTTAGATAAAAATGTTGTCATTTTTAAAGGATCAAAGTACAATTTTACAGATATTTAAAAGGTCAAAAATGAAAATTTTCATTTTAAAAAGTCACCTTACCAACACCCACGGATAAAAATTATGAAAATAGAATGATTGATAATTATTTGAATAAAAATTAAGTTTTTTTTAGTAGGGGTCAAAGTTATCATTCAAATAACATTTAGGTTACAAGTAAATCGGCCCAAAAGCCCAATAAAAATAGAACCATAAGTACAAAAGTTAGTAAGGCCCAACTCATACATCAGCAAACCCTAACTACTCTTGTTCCTTTCCACCATCGTTAACCACAAGGGAGGGAGGAAAGTAACCAAAGAGATCAGATCCGACATGGCTGACATACCAACAACTAGCATATGTATCTCCAAGGAGGAACCAACACCAGAGCCAGGTCACCAAAGATTGTTGTCGCCACACGTCCGATGCTAATTCTTTTCTACATTTGATTCCATGTCCAATTGCATGATTTGGACATTTTAACGTTATTAGGTGATTACATTAGAGATTTAATCTCTAATTTAAGTTAATTTTGTTTGATCAGTAATATCACAACTAGAATGAGTTTTAACCTTACTATCAAACATTAATAATGGAAATCAAATTTTTAATTAATAACCTCTAATTTTAATGTTAGATAGGTACATAGAGTTATTATTAAGTATGTTTGATGCACTAATAAAACTCCTTCTAAAACTAATTTAATAGATTTAATACAGTTCATCAATTATAGAGGATAAGTATGAATATTCTAAATTGAGTCACTGAATAATGGCAGCAAAAAATCCTCTTATACTTATTAAAAAATTCAGTCTAGTATTTGTAGTTTCAATTTGTTTGATTTAGTACTTGTATTTTTGTTCCATCTACTATTTGAGACTCCCATCTAAACTCTAATGGTGTTAATTTCAGAAGGAAATTGGACATGTGGACCAATTTAAAAATGTCACGTGACACTGTAACTATATTAACAATTGAACTTGCATTTGTAAAATTAAAAAGTAAAGGGACTAAATTCATTTAAATAAAAGTAGGGGATTAAATTCAAATATAAGAAAAATACATGGACTTATTTCATTTTTTAACATCCTACATTCGACCGAATTGCTAGGTCCAAGCTATAGGATGTCACATTCGTTGCCAGAGCAACTACGATTCAATTTACCCTTTTATATATGCTATTAACAATATTTTTCAATCTTAATATGGTTTTCCATCATTTTTGGGTCCTATACAAGCTTATGAATATTCTTTTGCTAACTCGAGGTCGAATTAAAACCAAATTGTAAAGTTTACAAAATATCAGGTTGACATTGTGACTTCGAGGGTTCCTCATCACAACTTAACTCACTGGCAATTTCTCATCACGACAACAAGAGCTCAACGTCGCGCCATGACCACCTGTTTCAAATAGGTTCATTTGGTATAAAATTGCAACACCTATGCAAGCCAATCAATACTACAATTCAATCCTGTCAACAATTTGAACCATTCACACATACTTAAATCTATCCATTAACATAATTTATACACATAAATTCACTACAGGAGAATAGACTTTTAGCGGCATTTTTTTTTGCCTTTAGCGACGCTTAAAAACTATTAGCGGCGTTTTTACAAGCGCCGCAAAAAACGCCGCTATATCCAACGCCGCAAAATTTTGCGGCGTTTATTTAGAAAAATGCCGCTAAAGACCATGACATTTAGTGGCGCTTTTCCCAAAAACACCACTAAAGATCACGACCTTTAGCAGCACTTTTCCCAAAAACGCCGCTAAAGACCACGACCTTTAGCGGCGCTTTTCCCAAAAACACCGCTAAAGACCACGACCTTTAGCGGCGTTTTTTTCACAAACGCCACTAAAAACCATAACCTTTTGCGGCACTTTTCCCACAAACGCCACTAAAGAATATAACCTTTAAAAAATATATTTTAATTAAATAATATTTATTTTCTATGATAAATATTATATTTTTTTATTTTTTAAATTTTAAATTTGAATTTTAAACTTTAAACCTTATACTTTTAAGGATAAATAAAAAAATATTAATTAAATTAAATTTTCTATTAAAATTTTAACTTTAAAACTAATTATAAAAATTAATGAATTTAAATTTAGAATTTAAATATTATGTTTAAATAAATGGGCAATCTACCTCACAAGCTCACAGCTCATCTGATCTATATAATTAACTCGGCCAATTATAAAAGCAGCTACAAAACTCATAATAATTAACCATCATGGTTAAAAAAGCTGGTACACAACATAGCTACAAAACCCTGTTTTCATAACACAAAATTCAAGTTCTGACTAAGATGAATGACCATGGAATGCAATATTAAATAACGTTCCACTTGAAGAAGTGCTAAGCCTTGGCTTTTCCAGCTTGAAGAGATTGAATCCTCTGCTGCACCTTCAATATCTAAAGGATGCAAAACCAAATGATCATAATTTTGAGGTACAACTGAATTCAAATTTAAACATGTTAAATATTATGGAGTTTATAAATTAATTTTTTTTTAAAATTTTGTATAGTACATTCAAATCCCGAATTATTCTGAAAAAAATGAATAGTGGATTAATAAATCATAATTTGGGTTGGATTTTTTTTTTGAAGAACCACTGTTTAATCTTTTATATTATTTTAATGGGAATTTAGAGCACCAAGGAAGCCCATGATTATATATAGCAAATTAGGGTGGTCCAAATCTTTATATCTTTTCCTTTTGTTTTTTTTTTAAATCCTAATGGTTAGTTTGTTTGCTTTCTTTGTTGGACAAAATTATGATGCTTTTCTTTTTCAAAATTTTGCCTTTCCTCACACTTCCGTCATACATGAAAATTTCTATACAAAGCTTATTGTCCACCTGAAAGGACTTGTCAAATCTTTTACTAATTTTGAAAAAATATTTCAATACTATTTAATTTTTAATAATTTTCCAAAAACATTACAAGATTATAACAAATTCAATAATTTTAAATAGTCCACACTAGAACTCCTTTTATTTATTTATATATATATATATATATATATATATATATCCATTTCACCGACATGTAAAATTTGTAAATTGGTTGTAAGGGTTTAACTTAATTATCTAAAATGTTATATCATTTACATCCAAATAAATAGTTTATAGTTAGATAAATGTATCATGCAGTCTCTTATACGTTAGATTAATGAGTAAATTAAATTATTTTTTTTAAATTCATTCATTTCTGCTGTTAAAAATTTACATTTGTACATCAGCACGAAGTATACGTGCCAAGTTTTAATAGTGTAAATGAATAGAATTTTTAATAGAATAGACCAAGTTACCCTTTAATATAATGTACAAGGACTAGTTTCTTCATTTTTTGAATAGAAAAAACAAAATATAATCTGACTCTTAATACAAGACTTCCATAATACTTTTACCCTTATCATCCATATATTTTCATGTTAGTGTTTGATCTTTTAATTCTATATTTGTTTTATTTTTATACTTTTTCATAAATATATTATTTGTATATGAATTTTAATATGTTAATAAACTATATTTTGAGGTACATTAATCCTAGAAAATCGCATTGCAATGCTAAACATACCTGATGGTGATACTTTTTAATTGCTGAGTAAAATCTTCTCAATTGTTGTAGAGCTTGAGACATGTAGTACTTAATGGCAGATCCTTTTCCGAATGAATAATATTCCAATGCACCAAGCATCCTTGGAAGATGTCTTTCAATGCCCTCCTCTGTATGACAAAAAGCAATTATGCTAATTAACAGATTGATTATAATGGCAAAATGTTTACTTTTTCCTTTTAAACTTCCTTATGAATTGACGAATAACTGATATTAATAGGGTCCATCGAAGGCAATACTTGTGCAAGTTGAAGCGCCTGCTCAAGATGTTGAATTTGAATCCCTTGTCCTGTAACAACTTCTGCCATCTGAAAACAAGGGAATGAAACTTTAAGAGAGAAAAGTACAACTATTTCAACATCAGCAATAGAGAAAACAAAATCAAAACGGAATAATTTTTTTCAAGTTTTCGACACAACACAATCAAGGAAAGGCCAAATTAACCAAGATTGAGTTCTGAGAACAATGGTCATTTCGATTAACAAATTAAAAAGAATATCCGGGTGAAAAAACTTACTTTATTCTTTTTCTTTTCAGGGTTTAACATCTTAGCAGCAACCAGAAAATGAAGTCTGAATGAACCCCCTTCCCCAAAAATGATACATAAATCTAGAAATTAGAACAACAATAAGACGGTCTTTAAAGCATTTTTGCTGTTCTTGATGAAAATTCTTTAAGTTGATAAAGGTCATAATAATACATAGAAATGCTTAGTCATTCAACATTCACTAGCAGAGTCTCTACACAGAAATGAAATTAATGCATGCACAATGCTGACCTTTTCAACTTTTAAATTAACAGCTTCCACCCTATCTTCAGTGTCCTGTGCTTCCGATTCCAAAACATGAAGTTCAAAGTTGTTCTTTCTCGAAGCATCCCAAAGCAAACGTACCTAGGAGAACGAGGCCTACTACTCAAGTTAGATGAATATTGCTAAAAATATAGGAGAAATACTGGGGAATGATAAAAACATAGGAGAAATCAGATTTGGTAGAAGTTCCATTGCAGGACATCCAACACCTCGAAAAGGAGATGTAGGATATTAGTACAGATGTATTCATAGTTGCATATTCTTTTAAAATTTGTTTTCTGTTTTATGACGAGAGAATTTATAAATATAGAAAATTAAATTTATTGAATTATTTAAAATTAATATAAGATTGATAGCCAATTAAAAAAATGCAGTGAGCTAAATTTAAGTGACACAAAAAGGAGTATTAAAGCCACAAGCATAATGGAGAATACTTTGAAGTAAGAAAATGAGAATATATTATGGGCCGAATGAAGAGAAAACCGAATAAACCCAATGCATTCTGATTATTCAATTCGATTACCTCTGTTGCTCCTCCTTTATATATTTCCCTCCCAAGTCCCATCCTAAAACCCCTGCGTCTCTTTCCAACAGTTTCTTCATTCGCTGTTTCTCAGTAATGGCTGATTATGCGATGGAATCCGATTCACATGTTTGTTCTAAGCGTAGAACAACTTCTGCCTCTGAACAACAACAAGAAACTTCTCTTCCCCCTCACCTTTCCCCTTCTCTCTATGAATCCACCGCCGACCACCGGGATTCGGGCCTTCATGACTGCCAATAAGTAACAGCTATGGATCATAGCAGCCCAAAGAAGAAACCCAAGTGCTTTTCCCTTCTTTCTCAGGAAAACCAAGAAATGGGTCTTCATTCTTTCGCTCCAAAGGATGTCTCTCTTTCTGGGTTTTTTGAGAAAGAAAAGGTGGATGATCTGGAAAGCAAAGAGGGTTCTTTTGGAGTTCAAGAAGTTGATATCCAATTCAACACCATTGAAGCTGATAACAAGGAACATCTCGGGACCGGTTTGGAATTTGAGGAGAAAAGGGTGGCCAAAGGAAAAGCTTTGGAATCTGAAAATGTCTTGGAAGCTGAAAAGAAACGACTTTTGACTGAGCTTGAAGTTGGAAACATCTTTGGTAACTGAAAATAATTGAAAACAAAATAATAAAAAAGCAAAGCTTCTTGGCTAAGAATTGAACCTTAAGAGTGGATATAACAGACTGCAGATAAGTGATCTTGTTTTCCATGTCTTCGAGAAGCTTCTCCCGTTCCTTGAGAAGAAGGGTTTTAGCATCAATGCTTTGAATTGTTTCTTCGAGAACAGGTTCTACAATCATATTTACAAAGCATCAAAGAATTGAAGATTACGATTAGTAATTTGTTTCTAATGAAGCGTTTATCGTTAAAAAGAAATTGAGAGGGAAAATACCCAAGCGAGAGAGCTTTAACTTGGCGTCATCCAAATGGGAAATTTGAGGGCAATTTTTGAGAGTAAAAGGAGATGAGAAAGAAGATGAGAAGCGGGTAACCAAAATTTATTTTTTGGTTGTGAGCGGGATTTTGAAAATGGGCGTTTTTATTAGTTCAATTTTTTGACTGCTCAATTTTGATTTTTTTTCATTTTTAACATCTTTTTTTTTCTATTTTTTTTTATAAATTTTTTGTGCTGACATTATCATTTTTTAGAATTTTTTTAAATTTTGAATATTGAAATTTTTAATTGAAATATGAATTAAAATATTAAATATTAAATTTTTAAGTTTTTTATTTTTTATTTTTTAATTTTTTTAATTTTAAATTTTTTTTGAAGATTTTTATAATTTTTAAATTATCATATAAAATACAAAAGGAAATTTTAACAGAAATAAAATGAAATCGATGAATTAAAAAAATATAAAATGACACAGTAATATAAGTATTATTCTTTTAAGTATGGTCCGCATTAGTTGTTTAGATTTTTATATAAATGGCATTTAATTATATGTATACACCTAAATTTTAATAGAGATACATCTTAGAATTATATATGAATTTCGGTTTAATGTGTAATTGTAGACGTGAAATTCTAATTGTGGTTTAAATGTATAGTTAAAACTTTAATTTTGATTTAATCATACAAATTTTAAAAAATAAATACATCAATATATTTTTCTATTGGATAAATATAATATTTATGTATGCAATATATAAATATAAAATGATGTTATATCAATAATTGAGTTAATAATTTACAAGAACTGGATCAAATTAAAGTTCATGTATACAATTGCACACTAAACCATTGTTAGAAAAAGAAACATTTACCGGGGATTTTAGATTTTGAATTGGGGAAAAATGGGTGATTATTTTAAAGATTCGGATTAGGGAAAATGGGGAAATTATCTCTTACATAACCATAAATCATAATTCCTAAACCCATAATCCATAAACCTTAAAATAATAACTCATACACTTTAAACCCTAAACCCTAAACTATAATGATAATTAATTCAATATTTTAAAATTAATACTATCTCTTTTATAATTATATAAGAAAATATTTATCATATAATTAAAAAACACTAACTAATCTAAACCCTAAACTCTTAATCCTTAAATCTTAAACCCTAAAACATAAACCCTGAACCATGAACCCCTCACCCTTAACCCCTAACCCTTAACCCCTAACACCTAAATCTTAAACCCCAACCCTTAAACCACCTTTAAACCATAATCAAATACATTTAATATGGGCCTAAAAATTTGTCCAAGCCCAGCCCGAAATGAAATTGTTAAGCCTGAGCACGGCCCGGCCCGGCCCATATTAAATTTTTTTAAACTTATTTAATTAAATAAAAAATTTTAAAATATAATAAATCATCAAATACATTTAAAACAAATATTAAAACAAGAAACAAATAAACAATGATATTAAAACAATTATTAAAACAATAGACAAATTGAAAATATAATAAAAAGTGATTATATTAAAATTAAAAATAAAATATCAATATGATTAAAAATAAAAAAATATATATTTAGTATATAATTCGGGCCGGGCCCGGGCCAAAAAAGTTTTACCCAAGCCTGGCCCATTTTCTAAACGGGCCTCATTTTTTTGCCCAAACCCATATTTTGGGTCTATATTTTTACCCAAAAATATATATTTAGTATATAATCCTTTTTAGGGATTATATGACTTTTAGCGGCATTTTACCAAAAGCGCCGCTAATGCTCTAGTTTTTAGAGGCGTTTTTGGTAAAACGCCGCTAATGCTCTGGTTTTTAGCAAACGCCGCTAATGCTCTGGTTTTTACCAAATGCCGCTAATGCTCTAGTTTTTAGCGGCGTTTAAAACGCCGCTATTGCTCCGTTTTTTATAATTTTTGCGGTGTTTTTTGATAAAATGCCGCTAAAGCCCTATTTTCCTGTAGTGATTATGTTTAACCATAAGATAGTTTCTTACTATTTCAACCATTTAAGGAATCCAACCTATTCATGATATGTTCATAAGTGTATATTGAACAAATTATGGACTTGACCCAAGTCACATTGCCAATTTGAGCATCATGATGGAAAATTTGGTACAAAATCGACTATGAAATCTTGGTACATATCTTATATCAAAATGTAAAGGAACTATACAAAATTTGTTGAGTTTAGATCTATGGATTGGATGTTGAATCAATCCTCGAGACTCTAAAATTCCCTATTACTTGCGCATGGAATAAATAAATTGTACGCTAAGCGATAACGCTAAGTGGTACTTTCATGATCCAAGTCAATATAATCCAAACACTTCTTGGAAGCTTAAGTTCATCAAGAGTTGCATTCAATAGTTTATATTGAAATTTTTGAGAAAAATGGGTGGGTGTTGTTCGATGGTCTTCCTTAACAATATTCCCATAAGAATACAATGACATGAGCTTGGTAGAATTTTCAAATTATATGGCGAAGTTGTAGTATTTTGAGTGTTGATAAGAGACCCAATGGTAATTCGAAATGTATATGAGGAAACCCATTCTCTTTGGGGATGATCAACTGTTGTATAAAAAAGTTGGTGGATCCAAATATATATATAAAACTATAAAAGTAAGATGTTATACCTAGAATTTATCTTAAGAATATTTTATTTCATCTTTATTTTGCAAGACAATTAAGAAATATTATTTCTAGTATACAATGATTTTATTTCGAATTAAAACAATGTAATTGTGTTGAAATGTTTTAACAAATCGGAACGAATTCGGACAACCCTCAATAAAAGAATTTTCTCAAAACTTTTATAAGAAAAGATGCATTTAAGTCTTCAATTTATAGCTCACGAATAAGTGTTCAAGTAGGGGTGAAGGTAGAATTTTTTTATGGGGGTCAAAATTAAATTATAAATTCTACGATAATAAAAATGTAATTAAATCTTACTTTTAGTAATTTAAAATTTTAAAATTTTTCAAAAATATAATAAAAAAAAATTCATTTTAAGGAATCAAAACTCTTGCGAGTCCTCTGAATTTGCCCATGTGCTTAAGTAACCCTTTTTCAACTATTAAAAAAAAAAAAGCCAAATAATTATAATGTTTCATGGTGAGGCATATTTTTTAAACTTCAAAATTAGAAGTAAAAAATTGAAATAAAAAGGTGTGACTTCTATTAAAATCAATGGCACATTTTCACAACATTTCTTTCTTTTTATTAATCTCCTTTTTTCTTTCCACATTATATATACATATTATATGTCTATACGATTGTTGCACGTATGTGTGTATTTATATATATATATATTGTAATAACCCAAATTTACCCGGGCCCATAAATAAATAAATAAATAAACAAATTTAAAGTAAAAAACAGTCTATTAATAAAGTCCATTTACAAAGCCCAAAGTTCGGTTACCTTTAAAGCCCAAAAGCCCTATACTCGGTTACAACCCACACTCGATTATATCACTACCCAGTACCCGTTACACCCAGACCCAAAACATACAAGGCCCAAGTAGCACAATCTGTTAACGAAAAGCAGAGAGACCTAGGGTTTCAAAAACCCTAGGCGCCGCAAAAGGAAGGTTCCAGAATTCGTGCTGCAACCATCCCAAACGATGCGCCTCTTCTACTCGTGCCGTTCCAGTGGTCCTTCGTCAGCGCCGCAAGCCAGTGCGCAGTCAATGCCTGGTTCATCGCCATCATCGTCAAGCCTTCATCACCACCGGATTTTTCGGCATTACCTGCAAAAGAGGAAAGAAAAACAGCAGCGAACAAGGCAAGAAATCGAATAAGGATAAACCAAACTTGTAAATAGAGGCTATAAAAGCCGAATCATTTCATTGTAAGGGGAACCAATTTTTTACAGATAATAAAAGGATACACACATATATAATACAGCAGTTTATCGAGGAACAGAGGTGATTCATTTTTCTTTGTCTTTTGTCATGAATATATGCATATGAAAAGCTAAAACAAATAAAAGGAGGATTACCTCTTGATTTGCTGAGAAAGGCAAAGTTTTGGAGTCCCGACCGCCGTACACGACGGAGTCGAGGGCAGCGCGTGGGAGCCCGATGACGGAGGCACGACGGCACTCCAAGGGTCTGCCCTCAATCCTCTTTTAGAGGTTTTTTAGTTTTTTTTTTTTTTGAAGAATAGATTTAAAATGATTTCAGGGCTAAAATTTGGCTTATATAGCCTCTTATGTACGACGTCGTTTTGGTTTAACTCAATAAGCACAAAACGGCGTAGTTTTAAGGCTTAAGATCCGCGTGTTGACCCGATTACCCGGGGAGGATCCGCGTGTTTTTGTAAAATGGGTAAATTGCCCAATTGATCCTTCCTCATTTTTTAATATTTACAATTTTATTTTATTTTTATTTAAATTTGGCCCCTATATTTTATTCTTGTTTCAATTTAGTCCTAATGACTGATATAAAGCTTATCTTGGGACGACGTCGTTTTGGGATTAGGGTCGAATTACCCAATGAGTCCCTCGACTTTTAGCTTGTGTTTTAATCAGGCCCAGTTTTATTTTATTATTTTGCATTTAACCCCGAATTCTTTAATTAAATTCAATTTTAATCCTTTTATATATATTTAATTTATTTTAATTTATTAATTTAAGATTGGGTGAAATTTGGGAATATGGTAAATTACCAATATGCCCCTAAATCTTGGTATTTCTGCAATTTAGTCAGGTAGGTTCGTATATCCTGCATGAGCATGTAAATATGAAAATTTAAGTATTGTATCGTATTTTATATGATATTTTGAATTGAATATATGAAAAGAATGTTACATGAAACATGAAAATGAATACTAAATAATATAAATTAATTGAAATTATTCTGAAAATCTCGGTAATGCCTCGTATCATATATATATTATTTAATTTTATAAATATTAGTTATATAAAATGATATATATTATTTTTATTTATATATTATCCATTATATTATTTTTATTATTATTTTATTTATAAATTATATTTTATTATATATATTATTTTATTTTATTTTTATATAAATTATGTATTATTATTCATTAATTGTGTAAATTTTAATTTTTTTAAAATTATTATTAAATAATAGTATATATTATCCTTATTTATAGTATTTAAATTTCATTATATTTTATTTATATTTTATTACATATTACATTTTATTATATATATTTTTATATTATTTATCATATGGTTTATATTATTATATATTTTGGTTATAAATTATATTATATATATTTTACTATATATTATCTCTTACATTACTTTTATTTTATTATAAAATATATATTATTTTATCACTCATTAATTATATAGTTTTTTATTTTATTATTAAATAAGTATGTGTAATATTAATATTTAGTACATTATTTTGTTAATATATTAAATTATTATACCCTATAATATGGTCTATATATATATATATTAATCATTTTAAAAAAAAGAGTTTTCCTTTATTATTTTCATATTATTCTAAAAATTTATGAATATCTTTATTTTTTTTTATTTAATTTATATTTCATATGTTTATAATTTGCTTATTTACTTTTTGTTTCCTTTTATTTTGCTATTGTTTAGTAGGTTAAATTTTCATATAATATTTGTTATTGTTTTTTTACATATTTGCATGAAAATTAATCATTTATGTTGATTTAAGGTACATTTGCATGAAATGTTGTTATATATATGTGTTATGCAATTTATACCATTAAATTCATTATACTCTATGTTGTATTTTGCATATAATGATAATGCATGTATATTTGTGTTTATAATAATATGTATATAAAATGATAACGTATATTGTGTAATTTGTGCCATTATTTTCTATACTATATTTGTATGAAATGATAAAGCATGTATATTGTAATAAGGTTTATGTAATTTCTTGTAATATGTAAAACACATCATTACTTTTAAAATAAAAAGTCATATCTCATTCAATTCAAAAAGGAATTTTAAAAAAGTGAGGCAATGTTTTGATATTTAGGAATTCGGAAAGTAGTGCCCTAACATGCTGGGTTGCGATTTCCCGTTTGTCTAAATATCTAAAATATCCTTTTAAACGAGTTTTACAAATCATAAGATGATTTCAGGTACGAAAGTTTAAAGATATCGTGTCCAATTATGCTGGATGTGATATTTGTACTCTTTTGAAGTGAAGGAATCTTAATTATTTTTAACTCAAAATATTACGGTTTTAAAAGAGATCTTATTTCTAAATTCTTTCAAACTTCTGACATTAAGACAAAATTATTCAATTTGGTACCAATTTTGGGCGTTACAAGGGTGCTAATCCTTCCTTGTATGTAACCGACTCCCGAACCTGTTTTCTCGTAATTTCGTAGACCAAAACGTTTTAAAAAGTGATCCAATCACACTTTAAAAGGTTGGTGGCGACTCCCGTTTTTAAAATACCCTCCCCAAGTTAAAAGGGAGGTTTCAACAGCTTGGCGACTCCACTGGGGACTTAAGAGAGTCGAGCCAAGAAATTGATTATTTTCTGTCTTAATGTCGGAAGTTTGGAAAATTTAAAATTTGATCCTGTTTTTACATGTGTTTGCTGCATATGTTTGTTACCTTATTGCTGTACATTGCATTTGCATGACCGTTGTGGTCAAACCCTTAAGTGGGAGTGAGAAGCTACGCTTTCGTGAGGTTTTCACCTTCGTATGAGATAGTGGATTACTTTCGGGATACTGTACTTATATCTTCGTGAGATTTTCATCTCCGTATGGCCATAGGGAAATGTGTCCCCTGAACTGAACTTGGTTTATATGAGCTTATAATGGGTGAAGACCGAGGAATTTGCTGGTTCAGGTACCCTGGCTTTAGAGCTAAAACTCATATAGTGAACTTTAAAGAGCTTACCCTAGGAAAGATAGTGATAGCCTTTAGTAAGCTACCCTTGTAAGTACTTGTTTATCATTTTTTTTATATATGATACTGACCTATTTCTTTTTTACTGTCATTACATGTCATTTGACATTTAAAGGTGTCGATTCACGGCTTGATTTCTAGATTAGAAAGTTTTGTAATGAGGAACGAATACCTTGATAAAGTGGAGGACAACGCTTCTATCTGTACTTGGTCAGAGAAAACCCAGTTAGAGAAAGGAGATAGTGTCACCGAGAGATATATGTCAGAATTTCTATCAGAATTATGGAGACCTTCCCTATTTGCTAGACGTCAAAGTATATAGGCGCTTGTTTCGAGCTATGGTATAGTTCTGGAACTCTGCTTATAGTTGCTTTACATTTGGTGATGTTGATCTTGTACCTACTTTGGAGGAGTATATGTAACACCCCAAACCCGGCCTAAACGTTATGACCGAATCCGACGTGCCACATCGAAGCGTTGAAAATATTTTTATATTTTTAATCCAGAAAACTTTCTTGGTGTTTGAAGATAACTTTATTATAGGCTAAAGTGAATAGAAGCTATGCACCAGGTAGGACGCCGGAAAAGAGGAGGTGAGCCCATTAGACTGCTTAAGTAACAAGCTCCCTTCGGATCCAATCCTAGACATGCACACCACCATTGCCACACCTTAACTTAGTGAGTGTTTTTTGAAAACCAATTTATTTAAGCCCACTTAAAAGGTTATTAATTTTGGAAAACGTTTTCGTTACGGAAGCTTTGCTTTGTTATCGATATTTTGAAATCAAGTAACTATTTTTAAAAACGCGCCCTAAGCTATTTAAATTTAACGATTTAAAATAATATCATATCTACTCTAATCAAAACATAATAAGACAATTAAAAATAATTAAAGTAGCCTTATTACAACTTAAAACCCAAAACGTTAAAGTAAATGATAACCCTTTTCGTTGCCTTGAAATGAGATATGTCACAACAGTGCATGAATCTATATAACAAGCTAACAACATGCATGAGATCAGGTCTAGTTGCTATCAAATAGAGCAAACAGCCAACTAAGCTTCTGTACTCCTTCTCATCAACCCTCTCTTGGCTTCCAAAGTTGGTCAGCTTCTCTCCTTGAGCCATTGGTGTGCTCATTAATTTGCAATTAAACATGCAGAACTTGTCTAGGATCTTCAGGGCAAAGGTATACTGGCTGATGAAAATACCATGATCAGACTGGTTCATTTCCATCCCAAGGAAGTAAGTCATGATTCCCAAGTCTTTCATATCAAACACTGCTTGCATTTGTGTTTTAAAATTATTGATCAAGTCAATTTTACTTCCAGTCACTAGTAGATCATCCACATAGATTGAAACTAACAGTAAGGTTTTATCTTCAGATTTCTTTACATAAAGTGTTGGCTCACTCAGACTTTTTCTCAAACCCAAGCCTAGACAGGTATGTATCAACCCTGTCATACCAGGCTCTAGGTGCCTGTTTTAGGCCATACAAGGCCTTTTTCAGTCTATAGCTTTGTCTTCTCCCTAAACCTCAAACCCTTCTGGTTGTTTAATAAAAATTTCCTCCTCAAGAATACCATTAAGGAAAGTTGACTTGACATCTAACTGGTGAACTTTCTACCGTTTCTGTGCAGCCAAGGCAAATAGCAGTTTGATTGTATCAAGTCTTGCTACTGGAGCAAATGTATCCATGAAATCAGTACCATACTCTTGACTATAGCCCTTCACCACCAACCTTGCCTTATGTTTGTTTAAAGAGCCATCAGAGTTGAATTTGGCTCTAAAAACCCACTTAACACCAATTACTTTCTTGTGATCTGGCCTGTCCACTAACTCCCAAGTATCATTTTTCTTGATCATCTCAAGCTCAGCTTCCATTGCTTTCTTCCAGCATTTATCCCTTGTAGCTTCTTCATAGCTAGAAGGCTCAACTATTGCTGTATTGCATCTATGGTAGATGTCAGCAATGGTTCTAGTTCCTCTCATAGGAGGATCATCAATGTCTGCACTTTCTGATTCATTCTCAACTGGCTCTAGGCTGATGTCAAGTTGGTCTTCATCAAACTGACTTGCATCTGTATCTTTCCAGCTCTAAAACTTCTTCTCATCAAATTTGATGCCCCTGGTCACCACAATCTTCTTTTTTGAGGGATCATACACCCTATAGCCCTTTTTGGTACTGCTGTAGCCAACAAATATGCTAGGGGCAGACCTTCTTTCAAGTTTGGTTCTTCTTTCAGCTGGAATTAGAACATAGCATCTGGCCATACCATGCCTCAAAGGGTGTTTTGTCCTTTACAGCTCTTGTTGGAAGCTTTTTCAACAGGTAAATTGAGGTGCTGACAACTTCTGCCCAAAATTTGCTTGGAATTTTACTTTGAAACAGCAAGCATCTGGCCATATTCATTACCATTCTATTTTTCCTTTCATAAACTCCATTTTTCTGTGGAGTATAGACAGTGGTGAGCTGATGATAGATTCCTGCATGCTCACAAAGTTTTTGAAACCTCTCAGCTAAGTATTTAGCCCCATTGTCAGTTCTTAATGCCTTGATTTTACGGCCTGTCTGGTTCTCTACTAATGCCTTAAATCTGATAAAAGCTTCAAATACCTCAGACTTCTGTTTCAAGAAGTAAACCCAACAAAGTCTGGTAAGGTCATCAATGAACAGCACAAAATACTTGCTGTCATTTAGGGAAGGGGACTTTATTGGTCCAAAATATCAGAATGCACCAGTTCAAGCCTTTCTCGAGCTCTCCAAGCTTGGTTCACTGGAAATGGCAATCTGGCTTGCTTGCCAAACTAACAGACATCACAAACAGTATCACTTGCTTCCACTTTGGACATATCCTTTACCAAATTTTGTTTGTACAATAGATCAAGTGATCTGAAATTGGCATGACCTAATCTTCTATGCCATAAACCAGCATTATCAGTCAAGCTTGCATAAGCTTTCTTCTCGAGCTGATTTATATCAAGCATGAAACATTTATCTACCATGCCTACAGTGATCATTTCCCGACCATGAATGTCCTCTATAACACATGAACCATTCTTGGAAACTAGGGAATACCCTTTTTCAACTAACTGACCAACACTTAACAGATTCTAATCAATATCAGGCATAAAGAGCACATCTGAAATGACTTTGTTACCTGAACAAGTGCTGATTAGAACACTGCCTCTGCCTTTGGCTTCAATCAATTCACTATTGCCAATTCTGATTTTTGAGCCATAGCTTCTGTCAAGATCCTTCAACAAACTTTCATCACTTGCCATGTGGTGTGAGCAGCCACTATCCACTAACCATTTACTTCTGACTTTGCTTGAAGATGCAAAGCAAGAGGCTATGAACACATGCTCCTCCTAAGCTTGAAGGTCCTCAGCAGCTTGAGCTTGAATCTGCTGTTGTGCTGGTCCCTTTGGTTTGTTTTTACAAACTTTCTCAACATGGCCAAACTGCTTGCAGCTCCTACATTGAATGTCTGGTCTAAACCAGCAAAATTTTTTAGAATGTGCGGTCTTCTTACAGTGGGCACATGGTGGAAACTTCCTCTTGCCTGAGTCTCTCATTGACTTATCCCTCTTGTCAAGCCAAGGCTTCCTTCTTTTCTGACTTGAGCTGGAGCTTTCTTTGGCCTTTGTTTGGAAGGCTCCTTCAGGATGGTCTTCCTGCCTATTAGCCCTTCTCTGCTCCAAAGCATAAAGGGAGTTCACCAACTCAGACAAGGAGATGGTTGACAAGTCCCTTGAGTCTTCGAATGATGAGATTTTGGATTCAAATCTTTCAAGGAGAATGGTGATAACCTTTTCAACCACCCTGCTATCATTGAAATCTTCATCAAGCAACCTTATGCTGTTGACAGTGGCCACAATCCTGTCTGAGTATTGCTTGATGCTCTCAGATTCTTTCATTTTTAAGTTTTCAAAGTCTCTCCTTAAGTTAATCACTTGTTGCTGCCTAGTTTTGTCTGACCCCATGAACTCCTCCTTCAACCTTTCCCATGCTTCCTTAGGTGTGCTGCAGGCCATGATTCGAGTGAAGATTACATCTGTCACTCTATTTTGCAAGCAGGCCAAGGCTTTGTGCTTTTTGGTGCTCTCCTCAGCATGCTGCCTCATTTGGGCAATCGTGGGATTGGCCCTCAATGGAGGTGGTTCGATGTCATTTTCAACTACACTCCACAAATCTTGAGCTTGAAGATAAGTCTTCATCTTGACTACCCAAATGTGGTAGTTTTCACCAGCAAACACCAGAGGTGGAGGTGGAGTGAAGCTCATCCTGCTGAAACAAACTCAACAGCCTCGATTTCTTCCTTTTCAAGCTTATGTTTTTCTTAACAAAGTAACCAACAAACAGAGGCCCTCAAAGACTTAGGCTCTGAATACCATTTGTTGGAACATTGGCAGCAACACGAACAAGAATCAAAACAAAGCTAAACTTGAGAAGAAGACTAAAAAATGAGAGAAGAATTTGAACAAAGTTGTAACCAGTTATATTTTCATTGAATGAAATCAAATATATGTGAAGGTTACAAAAATAGACAGTTACCTAACAATATAACTGCTCCCACTAATATTCAACTAATACAAGTTTAAATTTCAAACAAAAGCAAGCTGATATATCAGCCATTACATCCATTACATCAAAAATCTTACTAACTTTGATTACAAATTAAAAACAAACTAAAGCTGGTTACATTGGAACAAAAATGAACAAAATGGTCCAAAGCTAGTTCCTCGTGATTCTGTTCTGCTCCATCTTTGTGCGCTTGCTGACCAGCTGGCCATATGTTGCATTGTAGGCCAATGCTCAACAAGGTTTAATACTTCCAAAGATTGTAATTTTCCAAACTGTTGTGGGATACCTCCAATAATTGAATTCTGACTTAAATCTAGACTTTCAAGAGCATTAGTGTAGCTTATTGAAGGTGGAGTGCTGTCTTTGAGATTGTTCTTGCTCAAATTCGAATAGCTTGGAGTAGTTTGTAAGATCATCAAGAATATTCCCACTTAAATTATTTGATACCAAGTTATATTCTTCTAGATTTGAAAGATGTCCAACCTTTGACAGAACTTTGCCTGAAAATTAGTTACCGCTTAGCAGAAGGCGGGTCATCATTTTCAATGCTCCTAGTTCCTTAGGAATCTCACTAATTAGATGATTCAAAGAGAGATCAAGTTCCCCTAATTGATTTTCATTTCCCAATTCAAATGGTATATTTCGGGAAATGTTATTGTTAGATTATGACATTGCCCCAATTTGGAGAAAGTTCACCAAAAAAATTTGCTTAATGACAAAAAATTTAAATTTAGATGTATATGCCAAAAGCTTTTGTTATATTCTTGTGAAATGGTTTCCATCAAGCCTAACTCTGAAGAATAGAGAGAATGTCAGCAAACAAAGAATATAGATGTTTCAATCACTCTCACAAGTGCGAAAAATGCAAGTTGTAAACATGACGTGAATAACATGTTTATACTTTTCCTATCTTTTAAGGTTTTTACGGCTACTCATTACCCTTCAATTAGGAAAAAATTTCGCACCTTTAAATTCATATCTTTCTAATTATAATAATATAATAATATTAATTGAGTTTTGATGCAATCGATTTTTTTATAATTAATTTTAAAAGTTTTTAATGAAATATCATCTTATAATACATTATCCATAATATATATGATAATAGTGAATAAATATTAACAATGGCTAATTATTATATATGAAAACCGTGATTATGAGAGCCAAATTTAGCAATGGACCCAACTTTTCTCTCCATGTAAAGCAATGAGTGGTCTCTCATACCCTCGGAGATTACAAGAGCTAGGAAATAAACGTGGAGAAGAATCGGACGAAGGAGACTTAAAAGTGTGCTTGGTTAAATGGAAAAGTGGAAGGCGAGAATGGGAGAATGGAGAAGTGGAAAGAAAATAAATCTTAAGTGTATTTGGTAGGAAAGAAAATTGATAGAAAAGACAATATGAGATGTCATTTTTCATTCTAATGTATAATAAAAACAAGGCATAATTGTGTAAAATACCTTCATCGTTTAGGAGTTTTTGGGTTTGAGCCCTTAATCTTTTTTTTATTGACACCTTTAATGTTAAGGTTTTTTAAAAAATCAGATCAATTTTAACGATAAACATGAGTTGACCATTAATCAATCTGTAGGTCAACATAGTAGCCCATGTGGCATGTCACATAAGCGCACGACGTCATAGATGATGTCATCTATTTAACAACTTTTTTTTTCTTCCCATCTTCTTTCTTCTTCCTCTTTCTCTCATCCATCTAACTGCTGATTCCAGCCATGGATCTAGTGGTTGATAAGTGATAGCAATGGCTTTAAATATAAGAACCGACAACACAAAAACAGAGAAACAGAGATACTAATCAATTTGATCAGATTTTGACCAATTGGCTCAGTGTTCAACTCTGATTCTTTTGTGGGTTTCCTCATTTTTAAAAACCCAATTTCAAAAACTGATCAGATCTCAAAACAAACCAACGAAATAAACATAATTTGAATGAGGCTTAGCTTTGCTTGAAACCCAAATTAAAGAAGTAACCAGATGTTCTGTTTTGAAGAAGATGGAAAAAAATGGTGTTTGGCAAGAGAGAAAATAAGAGAAAAAAAATGGTAGCCGACAGTGGGAGAAAAAAATGATTTTAAGCAGAAAGTGTGGTGTGAGTTTATCAAAATTACACAAAAGCATGATTATAATCATGGTAATGGAAATTCTTATAGATGAAATGATCCAACCAGTTTGAAGCTGCAAAATAAATGATAAACATTAGGCTACTATGATAGCTAGAGGGGAAGAGAGAAAGAGGGAAAATGAAAAAAGATGGGAAGAAAATGAAAAAAAAAAATTAAATAGATGATGTCATCTATGACGTCGTTTGCTTATGTGGCATGCCACATAGGTTACTATATTAACTTGTAGTTTGATTAACGGTCAACTCACGTTTACCATTAAAATTGAGCTGATTTATGAAAAAAGCGACATTGAGAGTGTCAGTAAAAAAAGTTAAGGGCTCAAACCCAAAAACCCTAAACGTTGAGGGTATTTTATGCAATTATGCCTAAAAACAAATCACTCCAAATTGGAATTATAAAAGGAGAGAAAATGAGAGAGGGATATATGTTAGTTCAAAATGATGCATTTTTCAAAATGATCATTTTCTTTTCCTTCTCTTTCCAACTCTACCAAGTAATGAATGGGAAGAAAATTATTTTTTCTTTCAATTTTTCCATCTTTCCTACCAAACACACCTATAAAAAAAAAGAAAAATATATTTTTTTATGATTTTATTTTTCTACTCTTTCAATTTTTCCATCTTTCCTACCAAACACATCTATAAAAAAAAAAAGAAAAATATATTTTTTTATGATTTTATTTTTCTACTCTTTCAATTTTTCATCACTCTAATTTTTTTCTCACCCTAATATGCAAAGTCTCAATGATGGAGGATGTGTAGGGACAAAGCCAAAAATGTTGATAGGGACGTATTTATGTAAAATAGACATCTTCAAAGTAAGCCTAGCTTGTATGGATCAAACATACTTTTAACAAGTAATTTTAAATTTGAGATAATCTTGACTACCAAAATTCACATTTAAAAAAAAATAAAATAAGTTAATGTTCGGTTTGTATTAGATACAACAATTATTCAAGTTTTTTTTCCTAATTAATATTTATATACTATTTTATATTTTAACATTGCAATTTATTAACTTTATTTTTACCACATTATTTAGAATTAGGGTTAATTTAATAGAGTGTGTTAAGTGTTAAGGACTAAATATGTTATTATACCAAATGAAAAATGGT
Organism: Gossypium anomalum; assembly: GCA_025698475.1. NCBI lineage: Eukaryota > Viridiplantae > Streptophyta > Magnoliopsida > Malvales > Malvaceae > Gossypium > Gossypium anomalum. Next base: position 15,808,529 of record CM046965.1, on the reverse strand, counting down.
CACTTCATCATTTCTACTAGCAATTTAATGTGTGGGTGACTAAAACAAATAAAACTGAATGATGCTAGTGACAAAATTGAAAGTTTTTATAGTTCAAGGCTTTTTTAATAAAAATAATATTTATAAATTTATTTAATTAAAAAATTAGGGTAGAAAACAAATTAATTACGAAAATGAAGTATTTTTGTAGTAACTTTGGGTGCCGCTTGACACATTGGCGGCACCAATGAACTTTAGAAAAAGTTTGTCTACATAAAAAATTGAGAAAGTGAATAAAAAATTGTGACGCCGCTTGACACATTAGCAACATTAATAATTTTAAAAAAAAGTTAGATAGAAAAAAAATAGCTGAAAAATTGAAAAAAAATAGAAGAAACTAGTTTGTGATTCCAACATTAGAAATAGATTTTCTCTGTATTTAATGTCTTTCCCCATACATTCAATGCATTAAATGCCTAAATGTCTTTTCTTTACATTTAAAGTCATAATAGTTTTTCCTTGCAAACAAGCCTTCAAATCCTTAATGAGGCTTCAAAAGGAACTAAGTGTCATTTTACAAGAAGAAAAAGACAATGTGGTTATTGTAGTTGATGTAATTCATTTTCTTTCACCAAAAAAAAAAAAAAGTGTTTCCTTGCATTTAAGCTCTAAAAAATATTTTTTTGTAATTGGTGTCGTCAATGTGTCGGATGACACCTAAAGTTATTGTAGCAAACACCTCAATTTTCATAATTAATTTGGTCCTCACTCTATTTTTTTAATTAATTAATTTTATAACATTATTTTTATAAAAAAAAATCATAGTTCAATGATAAATAAGAAACACACTAATAGTATTAGCTGACTTAATTGTATAGTTTACCCATACATAAAGTAAAAGTAAAAGTAGCATATTATAAACCTAAAAATTGATCGAGCTAGACTTAAGCTTTGAATATTGATACTTGAGTATGACATCTCATTTTAAATGGGTCTAATTTTTTTCTAATATATTTTTCATATTCAATATAATTTTTTATCTACATCCTCTTTTTAAGTATGGAGCTAAACTTAAAATTTTAATGAATAACCCCATCCTTAAATAGTTCTTGCTATCAGTAAACTTTCAACAAAATAATACAATTGTTATTTAATTCCAAGATTAAAAGTTACATGCACAAAAAAAATATGCTTTAGAGGAAAAATTCTTCTGTAATTTGTATTGAAGAAAAATTGCTATGATGTATTTGCAGGGTTATAATCTAAGTGATTACTACCCTTCACTTTAGCTACCAATCTAATAATATACCATTGGGCAAAATTAAATTATATGAAAATGACTAAAATGAACTTTAGGGGGAGTTATACATTGTTTTAGAAGGCCAATGCAATTTTCATTTTTAAGATAAAAAAACTTCATTAATCAAAAAAATAGAGGGGAAACTCTATACCCAAACCATCAAGCTTTCCTAAGACACTTTTCCTACTTCGCCTCGACTTCTGTCGAAACATCAGTACAGTCCAATAACAACACATTAAATATTATATACGAAATTGAAATGGAATACAAACGATAACTTGACAAACATGACAAAACAAACATCATACATGACATTGAAACCGAGGTAATTTAACAAACATCATAAAATCCACAACCGCAACACTTTCTTCTATTCCAAGCTGTGACATAAGGAAAATACTTGCAATCCTGCTATCCTCCCAACACACTTCATTCTCTACATCCAATTTCAGTGTTTAAGCATCTCATTCTCAACAAAGCTGTGAAATAAGAGATAATTGGACGAAAAAGAGTTTATATAAAGCAAATTTACATACCTTACCTAGATATATGTTTGATATTGTATCACCTTAGTTAGCCATTGCAGACTACATCTCCCAACAGTTCTCCCAATTTTATCCTGTTGAAAGGGCTCGGTAAAGGAAGGGATTGACGACCAATGGCTTGAGAAACTTGTTGCATGGTTGGCCGGAGTTGGGGATTGCCATTCAAGCATGCCACTGCTATCTTCATAGTAGAGACCAAGTCTTCGGCAGATTGGCCTACTGGTGGTGAAAGACGTTGGTCTATCGTATCTTTCAGTATAAACTGTTGGTCATTTGATGTTGATGACGATGTCGATTCCAGTGATGAAAAATACGAAATAAGATCACCAGGATGCCTCCCCATAAAAACTTCCATCGTTAGCACCCCAAAACTGTAGACATCACACTTCTCATCTACTCTCATTGTATAAGCCAACTCTGTATAAAAGATTTTACTAATTAGCATATGCTATAATTTGAACTTTGTCTATTTAACAACATGCAAGAAATTAACAGTTTTAATCAAATAGAGAACTTTTAGGAAAAATAATTAGTTAATACCTGGAGCTATATACCCGTAGGTGCCCGCAAGTGAAGTCCAGTTGGAGGAGTCAGGCTTTAAAATCCTAGCAGTGCCAAAATCAGAGACACGAGCTTCATAGTCCAAATCCAAGAGAACATTGTTGCTAGAAATGTCTCGATGAACTATAGGTTGTGAATGACTATGATGCATATAAGACAAAGCATTAGCCAATCCTTTTACAACATTTACCCTCTTCTTCCAGTCCAGCTCCGTAGCCTGTTCATTATTGCTTAACACCATTCTCAAACTTCCCCTTTCCAGAAGCTCATAAACCAGAAAAGAATGACTTGGATGTGAACAAAAACCATACATCTGCACAATGTTACGGTGCCTTATTTCTAATAAAGCCATAACCTCGCTTTCAAAGGCTTTCAAGTTGTTGATGAGTATGTTGTCTTCAGATCGATGAAGTTTCTTCACAGCAACCACCTGACCAGTTGGTAGTGCAGCTTTATAAATACTTCCATATCCTCCTGAACCAATGCAATATTCAGAGCTAAAATCTTCAGTGGCTTCAATGATGTGGTCATGGAGTATTCTTCCATCAAAACCCAAAACAGTAAAAATATCTCCTTGTTGTTCCTCCCTTGGCTCTGATTCATTGGTTTGAGTCTTTTTGCAGAAAGTAAAGAAACTTCCAACCAATAAAAATAGCAAAAGTAGACTGCCAAAGAGTAGAAGCATAACTGAAATGATGACTTTGGTCCTTTTTCCATGACCATGGTTCGCCAGAAAAGGAGGAGCACAAGTCATTAGTCCTGTGGCATTACCGCATAGGCCTTTATTGTTTTTGAAGGCATCAAACGATGCCTCATGAAAAGCCATAATATTTGGAATAGGACCTTCAAATTGATTGAAAGATATGTTCACAATTCTCAAACCATGCAAATTATTAAAAGCTTCCGGGATGGAACCGTTGAGCATATTGCGAGAAAGGTTCAATACTTCCAAGGACTGCAATTTTCCAAACTGTTGTGGGATACCTCCAATAAGTGAATTCTGACTCAAATCTAGGCTTTGAAGAGCATTAATGTAGCTTATTGAAGATGGAATCCTCTCTTCGAGGTTGTTCTTGCTCAAATTCAAGTTGAATAACTTGACGCAATTTCCAAGATCATCAGGAATAGGCCCACTAAAATTGTTTGATGCCAAGTCAAGTTGCTCGAGTTTTGAAAGAAGTCCAATCTCTGATGGAATTTTTCCAGAAAATTGGTTACCACTCAGAAAAAGACGGCTCATCGTTGTCAACTTTCCCAGTTCCTTAGGAATCTCACCATTTAGATGATTCGAAGAGAGATCAAGTTCTTGTAATTGGGTTGCATGTCCCAATTCGAATGGAATCTTTCCAGAAATGTTATTGTTGGAGATCTGTAGGTTTGTTAGATTATGGCATTGTCCCAATTTGGAGAAAGTTCTCCGAAAATGTTGTTGTTGCTTAATGAAATAAAATCCAAATTTGGATATATACCAAAGGCTTCTGATATATTACCCGTTAAGTGGTTCCCTTCAAGCCTAACTCTGTATAAGCTTCTACAGTTTCTCAAACTTGATGGAATCAAACCGGTCAAATTATTGTTGCTAGCTGCAATACGAGTGAGCAATCTCCCCAGGCACACATTCTCAGGTAATGAACCACTAAGATGGTTCTCTGATAATTGTAATGATTGTAAATGAGTAAGATTGTTCAAAGTTTGAGGAACAAGGCCTGATAAACTATTTTGAAAAACCTTAAGCATCGACAACTTGTTTAAGTTTCCCATGGAAGTTGGGATTGAACCAGAAAGCCCATTAAAATGAAGCACAAGATTTTCCAAGTTAGTCAAGTTTCCTATGGAATCAGGGATTACACCAGTGAGATTATTGTTCGACAACTGCAAGTCGAAAAGAGATATGAGCATTCCTATCTCACTGGGGATAGGACCAGAGAGATAATTACCATACAGAAAGAGATATATCATGTTACTTAAGTTTCCTATACAGGTTGGGATAGGACCAGTTAGGTAATTGTCCGAAAGATCAAGGTGCCAAAGCGATCTAATTTTTCCGATCTCTTTAGGTATGGAACCATTGAGCCTATTGCCAACGAGGTAAATTGGGATAAATTCTGCAAGTCTCCAATTGAAATAGGTATTGTACCAGTGAGATGGTTTTGGTGAAGAAAAAGGACAGAGAGTGCTGTCAACCTTCCTATATTAGAAGGAATACTTCCAAAGATATTATTTTGTGCCAAGTCCAGGTGGTGAAGCTTGGTGAGGTTCAAAATTTCTCGTGGAATGGAACCACTGAATGAATTGTACTGTAAGGAGATCGTATAAATACTTTTCAATAAGCCAATTTCTAAAGGGATATTCCCAGAGAAATTATTGTATGACAAGTCAAGGAAGTTGAGGTTGAAAGGTTCCCGATGTGTGAAGGAATGGACCCATACAAAGAGTTGTTTCGAAGCTGAAGCCAAATCAAGTTGGGGAAGTAAAAGAAGTTGAGATTGTGAAGTGTACCTCTCAATTTCAATTCATATCCTCTCAGGGTCATATTGGTGATGCTTCCAGCACTGTTGCAAGTGATTCCAGTCCAATTGCAATGGTTGCTGCCGCCCCACAAAGAAGAGAGCAAAGTTTGGGTGTTGCTGGGGAGGCTAGCTTTCCATTCTAGAAGAGCTTCAGCTTCCCTGGAGGGTATGGTTTTAGAAGAGACAGCATGGGAAGATGGAAAGAAGAGGAAGAAGATGATGAGTTCGAATGGCATTGAGGAAGAAGCCATGGATTTTTGGTTGTTAATTGTGATCAAAGATATTGCCTATTTATACAACGTCAGAGCTGCTTCAATCACCCTAACAAAAACTTTTTTCTATGATACTATATATGAGTAGTTATTTATTATGTTTTTCCTTCAAATTTTTATATTTAATGAATTTTCAGTGTATATTAATTTCTGCATTTTGATTAAGCGATGTCTCTACGTTAAACAAATTGTTATCTGAATTTATTTTTAGGGATTTCTTTTATAATTATTTTGAAGTGTTCTTTTAACAAGATATCAATTTAGTATTACACTAAAGACGGTGAATAAAATACAGACATTCATTTGTTATATATGAAAGCGGTGAGTATAATAAATCATATTTGTATACTAAAAAGGAAATTAGTTAGTTGGTGACTCAATTAATATTTAGATATTATTTTATATTTTGACATTGTAATTATTTAACTTTATTTTTATTAAAAAATTATTTTGAATTGGAGTTAATTTGAATGAATGTGTAAATATTGAGAACTAAATATGTAGTTATATTAAGTGAAAAAAGGTCACTTTATTATTTTCGTTAACAATTTAATATGTGGGCAACTAGAACAGAAATGACTGATAACGTTAATGATTAAATTGAAATTTTTTATAGTTTAATAATAAAAGCAGAAACACACTAATAATATTGGGTGACTAATTGTATAGTTAATTATCCTTAAAAACTGATCGGGTTAGGGCTAGATTCTAGCTTTGAATATTAATACTCGAGTATGACATCTCATATAAAACTTAGAAATCTTATAATAAGTTGGATTCCAACATAAAGTGGATGAACATTTGATATCGATGTAGATATCAATTTTAATTGGTAATAAAAATAATTAAATAATTGAATCACATTTTGTAATTTTTTATAAATAGATGAGAAAATAAACTTAATAATAATAAAATAATTACTATTTTTCATAAACACGGCAAATTTAAGTGGTGTACTTGAATATGACAAGTCCTCGTCGTTAGTGTTGACTCCAGATCTTAGTCGTTTTAGTCTGAAATTTAATCTCTTTGGTAAGCGTATAATGAACTATATTAAGTTACTTTATAAGTGAGTAAAATAATTAAATATTAATAAATTTATTTAATTATAATTAAAATTAATTAACTTTTTTATTTTCTTCGCTCCTTCCTTGTATATATCCATACCAAAATTTTTTCTAAACTTAGTTTTGAGATTTTTTTTTCTCAATTTAAAATTATTGCATTGATTTTTAATCTTCAAACATTAGAATCATCAGTTTATGCATCAATAATTTGAATGTTCAAATACTACAAATGATTGCTGAGCAAATAAAAAATTATCTAGTTTTTTTAATCTATAAATTTATTTAAATTAAGACATTGTTTTTGAAAAATACGGTAAAAAGTATTTTTGAAAATTAACATAAATTTTTTTTGAAAATTTTGACGTAAGATTTAAGTATTTATTATTATTGTTAAAAAATATTTTTATTTAAATTATGCACTTAAGTGTTTATTTGATTAAGGAGTTTTATTTTAAAAGAGGACGCATTTAATATATTTTAGTAATTTGTTGCATAAAAATGATTAAATTGTTATTTTTTATTAATTACTAATATATAAATGATTAAACTACTAATTTCCTGTGATATATAAGAAGGATTACCTATTTTAAGCCGTTAAACTAATTTCTCGATTTTTATAAAATAGAATGATCAAATTCTTACATAATTTTTTAAATTTTATAAAGCAAAAGAATGAAACTGTAACACCCAAAATATATAGAGTTAGATGAAATAAATAACCAAGAAATGATTTAGTTTTGCATTCCTTAGAAATCCTAGGTTCTATCTACCCTTTTTCATTTTTTTTTCTTTTTATTTTCAACAAACTAGGATGGGTGTCACTCTAAAATAAATAATTTCCACATTTATAGGATGAATGTTTGGAGATCAACGCCATTTTTTTTTTTTGTACAAAGAGAAGGATTAAACCATAACTTAAACTATATGTGGCCAAGTCATTCGGCGGTTGCATGAAAAAGTACCTACCCACCGGTCTTGAGAACGCCATTAATGCTATCAGCTACCTTGTTACCCTCTCTAAAGGTATGAGTAACTTTAACCATTCAAGGAAGTTGCAACATGTTCTTAATAGTACGTGTCACAACTGAATAATGTTGATCAACTACATTTTCTTGAATCGCCTAAATAGCTTCAGCGCTTTCCAACTTGAGAATTATTCATTTCAGCCCAAGGTTCCAGGTGAGTTGGAGACCTTCTAAAGCTCCCCAAAGTTAAGCATCGATAATTGAGTAGCGACCAATATTCCTTGAGAAACCAAAAATCCACATCCATGCTGATCGAGGATCAGACCACTTGCAGCAACATTCCTGGACACCTTGCAGACTACACCATCACTATTCACTTTATGCTACTCATCATTCGGTGGAACCCATCTTATCAGTTTACGAGTTTTAGCTTTAGAATGCCTAGAGGCCCCCATCGATCCAAAGTTTGAACAAAGATAACTTTCCCTCATACAATAACTCTTTTCCAAAACATCTTCATTCTCAACAAAGTTTGCATTAAACACATAGTTGTTCCTCCTTATCCCGAAGCTGCCAGCAAATAACACCAAAAAGGACTTGCCAATCAGAGGGATCACATGCAAAATGCTTAGAATCAGAGATATTTCCAACCAACTTCCAAAATTGATAGAGAAGAATTCATCTCTCTTTTTTGGCTTGATTATCGAGCTCCAAGTTGCTACATCTGATGTGCATAAACGCAACACATGGTCAATGCGTTATAGACAGTGATGAAGGTTTTATTATTTTATTTTTCATTATTTATAAAAAATGATTTTGAATTTTTAAAATTTTCTAGAATGATGTATTGGTATGAATTGGTTCTTTGTATTTGTTTGATGGTAGATTGAAACAACGACAACAGCAACTGAAGGGGAAGAGAGAAAGAGGAGAAGAACAAAGAAATTGAAACAAAATGAAAAAAAAATTATTTTTGAATTGATGGTCAACTCACATTTACCGTTAAAATTGGGTTGTTTTTATAAAAGTTGATGTGGTGTACTTAAATTTATTTTATATACTAAATTTGATGTGTAATAGTATTGAAATTATTTTATATTCTATAAAATTTAAATGAACAGAGCAAATTTAAGTGGTGTACTTAAATTTTATGGTATTAATTTGAATATTATTAATAATAGTTGCTTCACGTCGTTAGTGTAGATCGTTTTCATTTTCCTTTTTCCTATATTGCTTTATTATCTCATAATAAATAGAATCGTCATTCTATACGTCAATAAATTGAATGTTTAAATAGTAGAAATGATTGCTAACCAAATAAATTTTTTTAAAATTTTATGGTTAGTTTTTTAATCTATAAATTTATTTAAAATAAGATATTCTTTTGGAAAGTGATTTTTGAAAATTAACGTAAAAAAATGTTTTTTTTTTAATTTTGATTTAAAATTTAAGTATTTATTATTATTGTGAAAAATTGCTTTAAGAAATAAAGCCTTCATTTTAACATGATTTTGCCAAGTAAAATTATACATTCAAGTGTTTATTTAATTGAGGAGTTTTATTTTAAAAATGGACACATTAATTATTATATTTTAGTAATTATTATATTGAACTACTAATTTCCTATGATATAAAAAAAATTAACGATTTGAAGTTGTTAAACTAATTTCTTAGATTTTAGAAAATATAACGATCAAATTCTTACATAATTTCTCAAGTTTAATAAAGTAAAAGAATGAAAATTAAAATTAATATTTTAATCTCCACTTTTACAGATAACGCACAATGTTAAGATGCAAACTTGGCATCTGAAAGGTCTTGGCTTGGATTAATATTTTCATTATAAGTATTTTAGATTTATTATTATAAATTGCTGTTATGTGGAATTATATCGTTTTATTTGAACTGTGGTATGAGATTTAAGTTTTAGATTTATTTGGTATGCATGACATTTAATGGTCGAAAACTTGTTCACGCTCATCACACCAAATTATTAAATGTTTTAAAGTATGTCCTCCAAAAAGGTTAGATTCTCTATTTATATGATATAGTTGTTGTTCATAGATGAGACATAGTAGGTAGGTCCTGAAGCATGCAAACACGTACCCTATTCTAGGATTAACACGCGTTTTCTAAATGTGAGTTTGCCTTGATGGTGCAAACCCATATCGTGCGGTCTCATAGAAAAATGTGAACACCTCATGTGCGAATCATGTAGACTACGGGTCAGGACCCAATCGGGTAACCGAGTAGCGGGTCGGTAATGGCGAGTACCATAACAATATATAATTATTTTATATACTTTTTTAGAGTTTATATATATTTATATATTTTTTAAATTTCCTTTCTATTTTATATTTTTAAAATTATATACATTTTAAAATTATATATATTTCTTTATTTTTATATAAGTTTTATATTTTAACAATTTTTTAAATTTTATATTTTGAAAAATAAAATTTATATGTTTTCACTTGTCCTTTTTTTTTTATTAGAACAATTTTTAAATACTAAATTTAAAAAAATTAAGCATGAAATTGAAAAAGCGAGTATAATTTTATATTTTTAATAATTTCAAAATAAATTATCAATTTAAAAAAATAAAAAAACCAACCTTATTAAGATTAAGATAAACAATCCAAAACATGCGCTTAAAAAAAAAAAAAAAAAAAAAAAAAGCCAAAAAGCCAAATGATTATGAATTTCTTTTGACAACGCCATCAATCCCTCGCATTGAATCCCCAATAATTAACTTTCTTTTGTTTTCAAGCGAGTATGGTAAGTATGAATCACAAAATGACTTCATAAAATTCAGTGAGAATGAGCTCAACTAATCAAACCATCGAGTGATTGACCCTTTTGGAATAACTTTTCTTCATTATATTTTCATTATAAGTATTTTCATTATATTCAGTGAGAATGGAAGCAAACTCCGCATCTGAAAGGTTTCGGCTCGGATAATATTTTCATTATAAATATTTTAAATATATTATTATAAATTGATGTTATGTGGAATTGTATTGCTTTATTTGAACTGTGGTATGAGACTTAAGTTTTAGATACAGTTATAATATACTATTATTAAAAATTATTTTATTGTTTGGGATATAGAATTGTTTCATATTTTTAATGTGAGGAGTGTGTCTCATATTCTTCTTTTAGTTAAATTCTATTATATTTTCTTACTTAAATTTTGATTACTCCTGGGTATTTTAAGCATGGTTAGAACTCTATTATTAACCTATTTAAGGGGGCCATTGTATCTCTATTTTGATGTGCCAATTAACGAGAGCTTTCTTTGAGAGCGATAAGATGTAGTCGCATAAGAGTTTTGGTAAGAGTTTTGTGGTAATTATGGAGAGAATTTTATACCTATTTTGTGAGTGCCCTATAAGGTTTAGGATTTTGTTTATCAGTTTGCTTTTTGAAATTTTAAGCTTTATATTCAGGTTTTTGAGTAATATACATATTGTACATTTAGGTTAGTTTTTATATTATACTATCATTTATTTACTTATTTAGTGAAAAATTAAATCTTCTTTTACCCGTGATTTTTACTCTCTCTAGAAAAATTTTTTACTTAAAATATTTATGTTTGCTCTTTTCTATTTTTTCTTGTTGATCGTTTATATGGATAGATACCAATAAAATGGGAAAAAAAAAAAAAAAAAAACATTTCATGTTGAATATATAATTAGGGCAGGCTTTAACCGACAAGAATAACATACATGTAGCAGCATTCAAGGCTATTTAGGGAGGAGATTGCTTAGAATTAAACACATAATTCATTAATTCATTATTGAGTTTAAAAGTAGTATTTTTCTATGTTTGTTTATTTGAACTGTTTCCTTACTATGTTCTTTGACTTTGACTTGCTTTTGTTATTGTACCGAAATAAATACATTACTATTTGTTCATACACCACTTTTGACGAGTTGCGAAAAGGATAAAATAAAATTTAGTTCATTGATTTGATAATTTCTTTTAATTTAATTTTTATATTTTCTTTACATTAATTTTTGAATTTGGTTTCCTTTAGATAATCAATCTATTTCAACATTGTTAGTGCAACATCATTACATGCTTTTCTTAAAAAAAAATTATATATGAAATCTAAAAAATTTAAAAATGTATATCCAAAATGAATCTAGAAAAATATTATTTAAGTTCAATTAAATCTGGAGATTAATTTACTCAAATTTATTCTAACAACTAGACATTATTTTGTTAAGGTTTAATTCATGATTAAACCTCTTAAATATACTCGTTTTCCTAGGGTATGTACCAATAAAAGCCCATTTCTAAAATTATTAACAAAAATGAGTTGTTTCTAAAAATAATAACGGGTATGGACCGAAAACCTAAAAAACGCAGTGATGTGGATGCATTTTCAAGGGATAACCCAGAAAAACATCTCCACGTCAGCGCTTTTTTCTTTGTGTCAGGCCAAAGCGCGCTGGCGTGGACACGCTTTTGGCTGTGTAATTCCCAGTGGGTTATTTGCTAATTAGGGTCTATGTTTAGGGTTTTTGGGTTTGATTAGGATTTAAAAAAATTTTAAATTAGGGTATTAGGTTTTTAATTGTTTAGGATTTAATTTTTTTTAATTGCTAAGTATTGTCCTAGAAAAAATAATTTTAACAAGATGTGTTCTGAAAAATAAATTTGACATGATGTGTTTTGAAAAAATTATTTTGGCGAGATGGATTTTATTTTATTTTATTTTATTGAAAAAAGGCTCTAAGTAGGATGCACAGTCAATAATAGTATAGAAAAAGCTTCCTGTTGGATGCCCTTTTTGTACTGGTCATTCTGAAAAATAAATTTGAGAAGATGGTTTTAAAAAAATATCTCGAGATTCCTAGGAAATTTGACAGTGGGTGTTGAAAAATGCTCCAAACAGGGTGCACTTTCAGCAAAAGTACTAAAGAAGCACCCAGTTAGATGCCTTTTTTAGTAGTACTGGTGACAGTGCATCCTTCTTGGAGCGTTTTTCCCTACAAATTTCAACACCCACTATTCAAGGAATTATACAGAAATGAGCATCCCACTATCCCTTAAGCTATAAATGATTCAAATTTCATTCTCTGGTTTCATAAGTTGCAACAAGAGAAATTGAAGAAGTTCAGAAGAATAGAAATTGAAAAAGTTCGTAAAAGAATTAGGTGCAAAATCTGACAAAACTTAGAATTGAACCAACGCGTCTGGTTTTGAATCAGAACATAGAATTTAACCAGAACATATAATTGACAGAACTTCGTAAAAGAATTAGGTGCAAAATCTTCAAAATGATGCCAATGAGAGTTTTATCTATTAAGTATCAATTTTCTGCTTCAACTAATCTCGTGACATATGACTTATTTGATATCAAATGTGCTCGTGGCTTGCAAGCGATGGTGCAGACACGCCTCATTAGTGGATCACCCTATCTTGAGTTATATGTGAAATTTTCAAAGACAGATGAAGCACTTGCGACTTCAACATCTACTACTGTTTGAGAGGAATACACGACCCTTACTCGACACTCCGTTAGTGGGATGTAGAACACGAAACCATCCCTTTTTGGTAGTAGGATGGAATACACGACCCTTGCACAACACTTTATTAGTGGATGGGACATGCACCTCGGTAGGTTGATGTTCAATGTTGGAAATACTTACTTGGGAATGGCATAAACTTCTAGTGGTTGGCAACCCACATCTAATTAGGGATGTTTTAAAATGTACACGAGAAGGGATGAAGCACTCCCTACGACGTCCATCGGTAAGGGGACCTCTTACATGGCAAATATTGGTAGGTCAGATGATGAGTGCGATATGGATCCACCTTGAGAGCCCGGTGTCGATGGTGCAGAAGTTGTATTATTTTTTGAACCAGAGCCTATTCCAGCCGAACCTAAAGACGGTTAAGGGGGTTCAGGTGAAGAAAAAGAATATTCATGATTTACACGTACTCGTCTCCAGCTTATATGAATAATACCGATCTATCAACAGATGATGCGTTGGAGTTTCTAGATCTACCACACAGGAGGCGTGGCCACACAAGTTCATCGTTGGATTCGGATGACTTGGAAGTTGGTAAAGAGTTTTCCAGTAAGGATGGTTTTCACAGTGCATTGAAGCAATATAACATCAAGAACGAGGTTAACTACCATGTGGTTAAATCCAAATCCTAAAAGTTTGAGGCCAAGTGTATAGTGTGAGTCGGTACATGTTCATAGAAAATCATGGCTTCAGTTAATAAGAGGACAGGGTTGTGGGACATAAAGAAGTTCACTGGTCTGCATATGTGTGTTGCCTTTAGTACAATATCATTGGGTGTTTAGGGTTTTTGAATATTATGGTTATTATTTAATGTTGCATTATTTAATGTACTCATGGGGTGACAAGTGTTTCACAATATCATCCTAAACTGGATTCAGAGATGATAGAGGGATTAATACTACCGGTGGTGAAAGTGGATCTCAGGACTGCAGTGTCGGTCTTAATTGCCAATATTCGTAGCCAATTCAACTACACGTCTTCTTATCGCAAGGCTTGGATAGCTAAGCAGAAGGTGTTGAAGAAAATGCATAGTGGGTGGAATGCTTCATACAATGAAGTGTGGTTGTGGTGTCAGGTACTGGATAGGTACATCCTAAGTTGCGTAATAGACCTTAAAACAGGTCCAGCGTGCTACAACGATCGCTTGCTCCATGGATGCCATGTGTTCAAGCATCTGTTTTAGAGTTTTAAGCAATGCTGGGACGTATTTCAGTATTGCAAGCCATTGGTACAAATTGACGATACCTTTATGTATAGTAGATATACCCATCGACTACTGCTAGTTGTAGTATAAGATGGTGATGAGAGGATCCTTCCAATTGCATCTGCAATAATACTGGGGGAGTTAGGTGACGACTGAGACTTCTTTCTTTCTAGGTTGATGAGGCATGTCTGCCCCCAACCTGATATATTTGTCATATCTGATCTGGGCCCCGGAATACTAGCCACAATTGAATGCCATCGATATTGTTTAAGGCATATTGCATCCAACTACTACGGGCAATATCGATCTACCGCTGAACGACAACAAGTGACCAACATAAGTACGTAATCGCCACTAATATTATTTGATTTGTAATATTCAATTGGCTCTAGATGAAAGAGTGGTATGTAATTATCGCTATCCACTTATATTGACAGGGTACAAGATCAATAAGAACCGTTTTCATGAGATGTTAGTGACTTTGCAGTTAATTAACGATGAATGCACGAACTACCTCTGTAACATACCTTTCGATCAGTGGACAATCATACGATGGTGGCCTACGATATGGGCAGATGATCTCCAACCTAGCAGAATGTATCAATTCTGTTTTAAAAGGAATGCGTCATTTGTCGATAACATTAGTTGTGAAGAAGACATACTTTTGTTTGACAACACTGCTCCCAAATCGAGCAATGAGTTATAAATGTCAAATTTTAGGAGGCCATGTATAGTGTTGAAAGGTACTGCAAGATATTAATAAAGCTAAGGCGTGAGCCTACTCCATGCATGCAATGTGTCATGATCGTGACAACCTATGGTTTCAGGTGACAGAGTTCAACAGACTTAACCAAGGTATTGAAGGCGGACAATATTGTGTACACCTCAGAAATAGGACTTACGACTGTGGGAGGTTTACGCACTTCATTATCTATGCGATCATGTAATTGTAGCTTGTCAGAATCTCCGCTTGAATCCCATGAGCTATGTCGATAAAGTATACAAATTAAGATACATGTACAATATGTGGAGATTCGTATTCCCACCAGTCCCAGATGAACGTAAGTGGCCGTCTGTATTGCTTGCTTCGTTTAAATTGTTAGCGGATAGAGAATTGGTTCGCAAACCAAAAGGTCAACCATTCTCAACTAGAATACGTGATAATATGGATATTCGGGAAAAAATAAACCAACAAAAGTTATGCGGGTGGTGTGAGAACCTGGATTATACAATACCAACATGTTCACATCGAAATCAGTGAGGGGGTTGTAACATTTGACGAAATGCGACATCGAAAGAAAATATTTAGTGAGGAGGTTGTAATAGTTTGCATCGTAATAATAAAAAAAATTCAAACTTTCGAATTTGGTTCTCAATTAAATGGAGGGTTCCAATTCATAGAGAGTTGCATCCATCAAAATCATTTCACTTGTTGTGTTACCACTCTCCCTTTTTTTCCTCTATCATAATGAAGCACTTCAGTTTGGTTCTTTTGCCCACTTCGTTGCCATCACTTGCTCCGCGTACATAGGGATTCCACTATCAGGTAAACTGTCTCACTTCTTTTTAGAGTCTTCGTTGCTAAAATGTACGCTAAACCATTTGCCGATCTCAAAGTATGTTTAAAAACAATGCTTTTAAAACTGTATTTTAGCTGCTGAATATCTTGTATATACACTCTTATCTATGATTTATCTAGATGTCAAGTCTAACATTTCTTTATAATGGCTAATGAGTCTCCTTCAACTGTTACCTCTAATCACTGCATTTCAAAACTCATTTGAACTGCCCAATGACATACAAGAGCTTCAGTTGAAAATATTGATGAGACCCCATCATGAATCTTCGAACATGAAAATAGAACTTGCCCCTCAACATTCCTCACAACAATACCAGAAGCCGATTTAAAGTTACGACCGTTGTACGCTCCATCGAAATTTATTTTTATAGCGTAACCAGATGGACCCCTCTATTTTACCATTTCATGTTCTTTTGTAAGGTTCCTCTTGTTTGTTTCATTTAACTCAGTGAAATAGTTAATAGTAAATTAAACAATTTTTAGGCTTGTATTGACCTTTCGTTCATGTATTCTAGCATGTCTATCGCTCTAGATGGCCCAAAGCATACCACAGAACAACCGTTTTTAACGAATCGAGCATCCTCCAGATACCTAGGTAAGCCACTGTACAAGACCCAACTCTGGTCTATTAAAGATATTTGACAAACTTAATTCTGGCCAAACCTTGATCGATACAGAGTAATCGTAAAATAAATGATTTGTTGTCTTAACTCTTCTTCCACATTGGGGACAAGTCACATTATTTCCAAATTTTTCGATGTTGCATGTTGACTAGTGTAGGTAAATAATTCTAAGATATCCTCCAAATTGTAATCTTAAGCTTAGAAGGGAGGTTTAGACACCATAGTTTTTTTCTACAAAAATCTCTATAGTTGGTCTGTCAAGCATAGCATTAGGATTTCCCGAAAAATTTTATAATATTTTATAAGCACTACATACCGAAAATTCCCCCGAGAGCTTACCACTCTATACAAGTAGATTGTCATGGGCCTTCTTCGCTAGAGGAATATAGAAGATCCTGGTCGGGTCCACTCTGCAAAGGTATTAACAATCAACTCCTCTTTTCATGCCCTATTATTGGCATCTATTAGATCTACAACCATATACTCTATAATTATTAGCCCCTAGAATCCAAGCATCCTCATTAATTGATATTTTTGCACCTGAACCCACCCTCAAACAAAGCCCCTCATGTAACACGCCCATTGCAGCCTAAATGCTTTTCCATGTAAAAATGACATGTTCCTTAAACGCGCATTAACAAAATCAGTACTGGGAAAATATTTCGCTTTAAGAACATGGGAAATTAATGAATTCGAGCACTTAATAAGCTTCCATCCTTGCTTTGCCAGTAAAGCAAGGTTAAACTTTCCTAAACTTTAGAAACCCATCCCCCCTTTCTTTTTTTAATCGAAACATATGGCTCCACTCACACCAATGTATCCCCTTCCTCCCATACCTTTTCTGCCACCAAAACTAGCCATCATGCTTTCCAATTCCCCACAAAAGATTTTGGTAATAGAAAACACAACATAACATACATAGGTATTACCCGCAATATAGATTTAATAAATACCTTTTTGCCTCCCTATGATAGAAATCTCATACTGCGCCCCTCAATCTATATTTTGACTTGATCTTTTAAATTCTGGAATGATGCCTTCTTCCTCCCCACCATATTTGGTAGCCCTAAATATTTTTTTGAGTTTAAAGAAAACCACATTCCCAGCATACTCGAAATTCTCCCCTTATGCTCATCAGTAGTGTTCAAACTAAAAAAGACCATAGATTTTTTAAAATTCACACGTTGACCTGAGTAACTCTCATATTCCTTTAAGATTTTTTTTTTCAAAAATGTTGCCCCTCTATTTGTCACCTCACCAAAGAGGATGCAATCATTCGTGAGAAGCAAATGTGAAATTTGTTGACCCCTCCTACTAGCCTTAGCTCCTTTCAACATTCCTCCTGTCATTGCCAATCTCATCAATGTTGATAGCCCCTCACTACAAATGAGAAAGAGAAAAGGACTAAATGGGTCATCTTGACAAAGCCCTCATGTAGGACTGAAAATTCTCCCACTACTCCGATTAACATTCATCGAATAAGAGACTGAAGAAATATACTTCATAATGTGATCTGCCTATTCTATAGCAAAACCCATTCGCATTATTACTTCTTTTAGAAAACCACACTCAACCCTATCGTAGGCTTTACTTATATCAAACTTTAAAGCCATGTAGTCTTTTTTCCCCGTATGTTTCTGTCAAAAGGTGTGCAACAACGCATAGGGTAGTAGCATATTATCAAAGATCAAATTCCCAAGCACAAATGCACTTTGGGCATTATCAATACATATGCCAATAACTCACTTAAATCGATTAGCTACTACTTTTGCCACAATTTTATAAATGATAGTACACAAAGTTATAGGTCTAAAGTTCGCTAAATTTGTAGGATTTGGGATTTTGGAAAGTAGCACAATATCGATATGATCTTTACCATCATTCAATATGCCCAAATTGTACACAATGTCATCGCTCCTTACTATATTCCAATACCTTTGAAAAAAACAAAACCGAAAAACCATCAACCCCAGCACCTTAGTAGGGCCTATTTCCTTCAAAGTTGCATAGACCTCCTCTACCTGTACTTCACCATTAAAGTTGAATTAATATCGGAGGAAATTTTGGCCTTTATTCTGAACAAGATGTGTTATAGATCGCCTATCCCATTCGATGAAAACATATCTTAAAAGAGGTGATTTTTTTATTTGATTTTTTTACTTTTAAGTTTTTTTTTTCATTTATTTTACATGTGAAAAATACAAATAAAAAGAAAAAGGAGGACTTACCTGAGTCGTTCGGCGTTTTTTTCGTCTCAAATCCTCTCTCTAGTCTCAAATTGGTCTAAGAAGAGGGCAAAAGGTCCTTTTTTTTATTTTTTCGAGCTAGGAAAGTATTACCTTCAAAAAGAGTCGAAAGGGAGTTTTTTTTATTTATTTATTTTAGGGTATGAAATGATTTTTTTGTGAAAAAATTCACTTATATAGGCTCCCAAAATGGCGTCGTTTTGGGACTAGCCTCAGACACTCAAAACGACGTCGTTTTGAGCGACTCGATCCTTCTCGACCCAAGATCCACTAGAATCCATGTGTTTTTGGACAAATGGGCTATTTTCACCCTTAGTCCTTCTGCTTTTAAGGCTAGTGTCAATGGGGTCCTATTCTATTTTCTTTTTCTTTTTTTAATTTTGCCCCTCTAATTTTATTTCTGTTTCACTTCAGCCCATACTGGAACTGTGTGTTTTGGGGGATAGAGATATTTTTCCCATTTGGTCCCCTATCTCATCTGCGCATTTCAAATGAGTCCATTATTTTATTTTTCTATCTGAATTTTCCCCCCAAATTTTATTTAGATTTCAATTAAATCCTTTATTATTTAATTTCAGCCTTTTAAGGATTTTTTTATTTTATTCTTTATTTCATTATTCTTTATTTACTTGTTTGCTATTATTGCCTTGCCTTTTATTTGAAATCCATGTCATTTATATTTGTTTTATTTATTATTCTTTGTTTTTTATATACTCTAAGTTAATATTATTTACATTTTTTACATACCTAAACTTAGTATTACCTAAATCTATTACATTTATTGACTTATTGGCCTATTATTCTTCTGTCCTTTAATTATTTAAATTTAATATTATTTATAATTGTTTGATCAATTTATCTATTTATTCATCCTTTTTTTAAAACATTTAATTTTAATATTATGTATATCTATTTTACCTATTTACCTATTTATTATTCTACATGTTTTATATATATATATATATATATATAAAGTTTGTAAGGTTAATATTTTCTTTATAAATATTTGTTGATTCGTGTATTTTCTTACTTCTAAAATTTACCTATTTATCCATTTGTTTATTATTTGTTTCCTTTTTATATACGGTTTCATTATTTCATCCATTTTTTTAACATTTTTATGTTTTGTTTGTTTGTTTTTATATCATGCATTTTCGTTTTATTGCTTTATTTATTTTATCAAGACTTATTTACTAATATTGTATTCATCTTTGTAATTATGTCATGGTTATTATAATATTTTATTGTATATTGTATATCATTTTAAATATCATTAATTTTCATCCAGTTTCATAAAAAAGGAAATTTTTTTAAAAAAAAAGCAATATTTCATATTTTGGAGATTCGAGAAATCGTACCTTAACTCAAGGGGTTTCGATTTTTATCGTTGAACCTAAATAACTGAATATTTCTTTAAAATTAAAATACAAGGCATTTAAAAAATAAAAGGCAAGCTCATTCTCGATGGTTCAAGGTATCGTGTCCTAACTTATGAGACGTGATATTTTGCTACTTCGAGACGAGAAGGTCTTTAATGTACGCTTTGGTTTATTCAAATGATTTTAAGTAAAAGAGCGTTAGTACGAAGGTGAATCTTATTTTTAAATTCTTTTCGAGTTTTCAACTTTCAACATTAAGACATTAATTAATCAATTAGGTACCAATTTTGAGCGTCACGAGGGTGCTAATCCTTCCTCGTACGTAACCGACTCTCGAACCCATTTCTTGGATTTTCATAGACGAAAACTGTCGTTTTAATAAATCAAATCTCTTATTAAAATGATCAAATTATGAGGTGACCCGATCACGCCTCATAAAAAAAGTGATTGGTGGCGACTCCTATTTTCGTTTTCGTTTTCAAACAAAAAGTCACCCCTTTTCAAAAAAATGGTTTTGATAGTATTCATTTTCCTATTGACAGAAGCAAAATTATGAAAGAAGGTCGTATTTTTATCCCCCAAATGAAGCAGTTAGCATGTGCCCTCTATTCCCAAAAAGTTTCATCTTTATCAATCTCTAAATTGATTTGAATCTTTGTATCTATGAACTCTACCAATGTGTTATCATCCCTATCGATTTTTATTAAGCTTTCCAATTTCTTTGTAAGATCCCATTTCAAACCATCCCGATTAGCCTTAATTGATTTCGTTCGAACCTTCAAACCCTTACTTAACCTATCAAATTTGTCAAAAATAGTACCAGAGGATGACTCTAATAAACGTTTAATTTCCCCCTTAATGATTCTTCCATCATCCACCAAGCTTTAAACATGAATCTCGGTTCCCTCAAAAGTACCCTTTCTTGTTTCGTACTTATAAGTGCGGACAGTGGTCCGAAAAGGAGTGTGGCAAGTGTCGGATTTGAGCATTAGGAAAAAGAGTCATCATTTATCATTTGCCACCCCTTATCAAATCTCTCTCTTATGTTTGTCTTCGGCAAATTCCCTTTTTCCCAAGTAAACCACATTCCTGAATAGCCCACATCCATTAATTGATACTCTTCAAGGACTTCTCTAAAAACCTCAATTCTTCTTTCCTCCCTTGGCATTTCTCTGACCTTCTCAAAAGAGCACATGATTTCATTGAAATCTCTGCACACCAACCAAGGGGAATTCTGATTCTGCCTAAACCTTCGAAGCAAGTTCAAAGAGTCATTCTTATTGTTGGCAAAAGGTGCTCCATAAAACCCAGTAAATCTCCATTCTTTATTGTCATTATTCTCCTTAACCAAGACATCTATATGATTCTTGGAAAAGCTCTTTAGACTAACAGTAACATCCCCTTTCCACACCAAACAAAGTCCGCCACGAGATCCCTTCGCCTTTACTTCAATTCCACTTAGAAAACCATACCTCCTTCTCACATTCTCCATACGATTTCCATCAATTTTCGTCTCCATAAAGAAGACCATCCAAGGATTATGTAGCTTCTGCGTATGCCGAAGTCTACAAATCGTCCATGAACTCCCTAAATCATAGACATTCTAACATATGGTTTTCATTGAGCTTGGTCGGCTTGCCTTTTGGCAACCACTGATCCTTGTTGAAAAGGAGCAAAAAAATGCTTTGGATTAGCCATCAATGAGTCTGTAAAAACTAGATCATTTGGGTCCTTAGCTTTAAGTTTTGAACTATTATTTCCTAATTCATTAAAATTAAAATTCCCGAGCTCATCAACCCCATTTGAGCCGATTTTTCATTTACTCGTCATGCTTTCAAACTTACTATGATTTACCATAACTCATGTTACCATTCTCTTCTGGCTATACTTTTTGGGTTTTTGAGACTTGCCCTCCATTGGGCTAACAAACGCATTTTTACTACCCTACTTTCCCAAATGAACCCACTCATCATTCAGATCAAACAATCGTGGTTTATTAAATTCAAATCAATGTCCTTAAAAGGTGAAGGACTAGTATCCCCGTAATACTAGAAAATATGCACCAAAATTAGCAGTTTCCAATTCCGTCGAAGTCTTCTTCAGTTCTATTTTCTCTTTCGATTATTGATCTGCCACTGAAACCTAATTAGATGTACCATCCTTACTAACCATTCCAATGTCCCCATTAAACACTTCAACACCACCTGTATAGAAACACTACTTCATCTATTTCTTAGTGGAAAACCCGAATTTTAGACTTTCTTTCCCTAACAAATTTGATTAAGCTTTAAGCGCTAATGAATAAGGGAATTCATCTTTTGGTTTATCCCTTTCATTAGTTGGGATCCCACTAATCTCCTTAACCCATGACCCTTCGTCCACACCCAAAGCAAAAATTCAGTAGATCTTACTTCATTTTATAGGATTTATCAATTGATTAAAAATAATAATTTACCTTTGAAATAGCTAAGGCCAGCCCTTCATGATCATCTCCAAATCATCTTCGTTTTCAAATGAGATCATACATAAATTCTACCCTACTACTTAAATCTCAAACTTCTTCCTTGTCTTCCAAATACTATTGAGTTGTGCACTAAAACTGTCTAGATTGTAGGATTTCCTCATCCACACAGAGCATAATAACGTTGGCCTATCTCTCGAAACAACCAACGAACTCTTCATGGACAATTGGACAAGTTCCTCTTCTAGGAAGGAAATCTCATCCCTCCTCGTTCTCCAAAAAAGTCACCACTCACCTCCAACCCAACCACAATAATCATTGTTTCTCTGGGACACTAAGAGAGAACACTCTTGACTATACAAAGATGCTAGTGTTTAAAATTTTTTAATTGAATAATAAAAAGTTAATCACTCAATTATAAAAAGTTATAAAATATTATTTAATTATTTAATTGAATAATAATGGTAGCTTTTAAAATAAAATAATAGCAACTTTAACCCTTAACATTTATACATTGTGTCAGTTTAGTCTTGATTCTAAAAATTTTAACCCTCGACATTTACATAATGTGTAATTTTTTTTTTTGTAACCATTTCACTTAAAAAGCTAAAAAAACAAATTATCAACTAAATTTAATTGGAAATATACAAAAAATAAAAAATAAAAAACCCAAAAATCCAAGATAATATTTTTCATATTTTTTTCATTCTTTTAAAATTAACCATTAATGTCACAAAAAAAATTGCAAAAGAAAAACCCAAATGACCCAATGTATAAATATTGATGGTTATATTCTTTTTAGAATCAATATTAAATTGACATAATTTATAAATATTATGAGTTAAAATTATTGTTATGCCAATTTTAAAACTACCACCATAACTAAATGATGATAGAAAAATAATTAAATAGTTGAGTAATTAGTTTGTAATTATTTTGTAATTGAATCACAAAAAAAAAAAAATTAAATAATTAATATTTTTAATAAACATTTTCCTTTTTAAAAAGCAACAATTCACCCGGGTAACACAGCAAATTTAAGTGTACTTAAATATGACAAATCGACTCAGCTCCAAGTCTTCGTCGTTAGTGTTTTTCATTTTCATTTTCCTTTTTGCTTTTGCTTTATTGCGTATCCAAGTCTTCGTCGTTAGTTGTTGACTCCAAGTCTTCGTCGTTAGTTGTTGACTCCAAGTCTTCGCCGTTTTAGTCTGAAATTTGAATGTTTAAAAAGGACAAATGATTGCTGAGCAAATAAAAACTTATTAATTTCATGATTAGTAATTTAATCTATAAATTTATTTAAATTAATACATTATTTTTAAAAAATTCTTCTGAAAAATACCATTAATTTTTTTTTAAAAATAATAAACTTAAAAAATTGTTCTTAAAAGTTTTAATTTAAGTTTTAAATATTTATTATTATTGTTAAAAATATTTTTAAAAAACATAAAATGTTCATTTTAACGTGATATTATGAAATAGAATTATGCGTTTAAGTGTTTGTTTGATTGAGGAGTATTATTTTAAAAGAGAAGAGCACATTAATTATTATATTTTAGTAACTTGTTCTATATATTTATTAATTATTAATTTTTTATATATAAATGATTAAACTACTAATTTCTTATGATATACAAAAAGGATTAACAATTTTAAGCAGTTAAACTAATTTCTCAGTTTTTATAAAATAAAAGTATCAAATTCTTACAGAGGATATGCAAGAGCAGTACTTGGAAGTCAAATTATGTGCTTACATTTATTTGTTTAATCAAAAAATAAATTTTATTTTTATGTTCTAAATTTAAATTTAAATTTAAATTTGAATTGAATATTTTTATTATTAAAAATGGGATAAATTATCCTAATAGTCACTTTAAAATTAGGTCATTCTTATTTTGATCGTCTAACTTTTTTTGTTAATTTGATCACTGTCATTAAAGAAATTGATCACTCAAACATTAAATCCATTTTTTCCCTTATTCTTTATCTTTTTTCCTTATTTTGTTTTATCTCTTCTCCTTTTCTTCATCTTTTCCCTTCTAATCTATAA
Organism: Gossypium anomalum; assembly: GCA_025698475.1. Lineage (NCBI taxonomy): Eukaryota > Viridiplantae > Streptophyta > Magnoliopsida > Malvales > Malvaceae > Gossypium > Gossypium anomalum. The sequence goes on along the minus strand of CM046965.1, from coordinate 15,784,242 downwards.
ATCCTAACCCCCGCCTCCATTAAAGATGTCATCGTTGTTTTTGTCGAACTACCGTTAGCGAGCTCAAAAGTAGAAAGATGTCTCAAAATCAATCTATATGATCACCAACAAGATTAGAGATTGAAGCACAAAAATTCTAAAGTTTTGGGAGTGACTTCACAACTTTTGCGATTTTTTAGAAATCTAATCCTATAGATCTAAAAAGGAGGCTTTGGATCGACAATCTAATGTCAGAGAGGACGTCGAACGATGACGGTGAGAAGTGATGTTTGTGGGTAAGAATAATAAATGCTTAAATAATAATAAAACAATTCTTTTTATTTTTATATTTTTAAAAATTATATACATTTTTAATGGGTAAATTACATCAACGGTCACTCAACTTTGATGCAACTGACAAAACAATCACTTTGATTTCAATTCAGTCACTCAACTTTCAAAAAATAACAAATCAATCACTAATGTTATCGAAAAGTGACAAATCAATCATTAATGTTATTGAAAAGTGACAAATTAGTCACCCATTAACATCTTCCGTTACAGGCCTAATGAAACAGACGATGTGGCCAATTAACTTGTCACGTTGGATGAGGTAAAGTTTCAATTCAGTCACTCAACATTCAAAAAATAACAAATCAGTTACTAATGTTATCGGAAAGAGACAAATCACTCATCCATTAACATCGTTATCGCAAAGTTACAAATCATCCACTCATTAACATTTTCCATTACAGGCCTAACTGGACAGTTGAACTAATTGATGTGGCTAATTAACTTGCACGTTAGACGATGTAAAGTTGAGTGGCCATTTTTTTTGTCCTTCCTTTTTTATTTTTTTAGTAAGTGGCCCAATAATTTTACTTTTTGCATAAATGACCCAATACGTTTATTCTTCTTCTTCTCTATCCCAACTATCTCGCCGTTACCGCCTCCACCACAACCATCTTTGGCATCACCATCGTTGACCTCCAAACCTCCACCCTATCCTTTTTTTTTTCTTTTTCAACCCCCAATAGAGGAGCCACCACGATTGGTATCTAGACTATCTTTTTTCGCTGTCCAAAGCTATTAACTCTGAAAAAACTAAATTGAAATGGGATTGGAGACAATTTTGGTCAAACTATCAGTACCTACAACCAAACTGGTGAGGATAAAATCCTCCAAAGCAACATTGAAACGATTGAAGAACCAAAATGACTCGGATTTGTCGAGATCTTCATGGGATATGATGATAATAACAAAATGGTCGTCAATTAAGCTAAACAACACTAACTACATGTAACTCCCTAAATTATTTAGTTTTGTTTCTGTGAATTTTGACATAAATGAGTATTTGCTTCAATGGTTAAGTGCTCTGGGTGTGTGTTTGAGGTTTTGGGTTCAAGTCCCATTTATGGGAAATTCTATTATTTTGGTCCTAGCCTTATCCCTTCTAGGTGGGATTATGTTATATATTTGGTAAACTTATATTAGAATAAGCTTGTTAGTTCAGGTGGTAAGGAGTTAGCTTGCCCAAGGTCTTGTGTTTGAACCCTGGCATAAGCGTGGATGATAATTTTTGTTTCGGTTGTGTGATGGAATTTTGATAGAGTTAAAATTCTGAGGTAGTTGGATATGGATTGAGGTGTCGATTTTTGTAGGATTGTGTTGGTCAATAGGGAGTTGGGATTCTAGTAAGATTTTATTTTAAAATAAATAATTTTATTTTATTTTATTATTTTCTTTTCTTTTCTTTTCCAAAAAATATTTTTCTCCTATTGTTTTTGACTTTTTCTTTTCTTTTCTTCTTTCTTTCCCTTTTCTGACTTTTTTCCTTTCTTTGCAAAATCCTTTTTCATTATTCTTTTGATTCTGTTTGCAAATCATTCGTTCAATTGCTGCAACTTGGATTTTCGGGTTCTTTAATCGGCTTGGTAAGTAGAAATTCGCTTGTCTTTAATGTTTAGTATTTTGGGATGCTAGCGATATTATTTTGTAGCCTTTAATTACTGGGTTCTGCGTTTAGGAGAAGATTGTGAAGTAGAGAATTACGCTCCAATGGCCTAATCCGTGATAGCGGTGGTTCTCGTCGGCAGTAAGTTTGTGGGTGTTGTTGACTTTTTGTTGTGAATTCGTAAACTGGTTGCTAAAACGGTGTTTGGGTTACTGCTTTTAGGTTTCGGTGGTCTTGGGATTGCTTTCACATAAAAACGAACCAAGTGTGTAACGAAAACACGAGAAAATGAGGTTATACGAAAGCCGAAAAAGTGGCTTGTCGACGCCACATGAGCGTGTGCCTGGCCATGTGACGGGTGAGTGTGTGGATGTGTGGGCTACACGAACAAGGCCAATTTAGGCGTGTGGGCCACACGGGCATGTTGGCCCACACGGGCATGTGAGCCCAAAATTCTAAAATTTTCCTTAGGGTCACACACATCGTCCCGATCGACTATGGGCCTTTCATAGGGTTAGTAAGAGCTAACCAAACCCTAATGCATGAGATATGATATTTTGATAGACAAATTTGAATTTAGGATAACCGATATGTATGTCTAATTGTTTTGTATAAACATGTATGATATTTGTATTCGAGCATGCGGGTCATGTTAACTTTGCTAAATCTGTATATCTGTATATGGGGTGGGTTTTGTTTATTGGAGGAAGTGTTCTGTGAGGCGATAATTCGTCGTTTTTCTGGCAGCACAACTGCAAATTATTCTGATAAGTGTCGTATAGACAGTATGTGGGGCGTTGGGCGGGTGAGTGTTTTATACGCCACGTGGTGTGTTGGGATGGTCAGAGATGGTGTGTAGAGGATGGGGGTAGGACTTTGCATATCTGTATGTTTTTTATAATCAGATTTTAATATGATTTGGTTCTGTTAAGGACTTATGTCCTAGAAATCTGAATTTGAGCACGTATGTTTTCATTGAGCTACACACTGAGTTTATGAAAACTCACATCTGTTTGTCTGTTCTGTTCAGGTAATCCTCAATCATACGCGGGTCGGTGCGACAGAGTCTCAACAGTGACCACTAGTTCGCGTACTGTTTTGATTAACAGGTTTTATTTAAATTCTGGATTATTTTTGAGTTTTTTAATTTATGGACTCTTTGGACTGTTTATTTTAATTTTGGTTTTGGATGTGTTTTTGACTTTTATACTACGATGCTTGACAAAATCACGGTTTTACGTAAACAAATATTTTTCTAAAATACGAACTGGGCTTTCAAAATATAACGACTTTAAGACTTTCGCTACAAATTGAGTTTTTCTAAAGGAACAAACTGTCGACGATTTTTAGTAATAAACATGTTAATTGATATGTTTTTAAAAATAGGGACTCATTTTTAGCGATAAACTATACAAGGTTTTAATATAATATGGTTGATTTCAAAACCATTCTTTTCGTAACCCTCCTAGATTCGGCCATAACGTCTAGGCCGGGTTTGGGGTGTTACACTGTATTTCCAACATTATCAAGTTGCATAAAACAAAATCAGGAGCAAAAAAAAGGGGAACATCGAAACAAACCAAACAATCGATTGAACCTACGATTTTCAAGGATAAAGGAAGCGGTTTCTCCGAAGGGACAACCAAATGCCAACAAGTGAAATTCTTGGTTAGGATAATGATTAACAAGATCCCAAAGTCAAAATTGGGCTGGGTATTGTAGCAATGGAGGATGAGAGATAGATCAGAAGAAGAGTGACAGAGATGGTCGACAACGAAAGTTGTGGTCAAGGTGAAGTAAGCCCAGTCATTGGAAAGGGATTTGAATTGAGCCACGGACCTAAGGGGTAATCTAGAAAGGATATCGAAAAGGATATTTTGAGGTAGTGACATTGAGGAAGCCATCGTTCTCAGCTTTCTTCCTAAACAAGAAGAGTTCATTCTAGGGTTTTATTTGTTCTTCTTTTTAGGTATCTGGTTTTTTGAAAGTTAGTAGGACTGATTTGTCATTTTTTGAAAGTTGAGTGACTGAATTGAAAGTTGAGTGACTATTTTGTCTTTGAGATCAAAGTTGAGTGACTGTTAGTGTAATTACCCTTATATATATTTTGGGTTCGAAATAACGTGGTGGTGCGTTAAATGCTAGGCCACTTTTCTGTTATATTTGTAACAGAAAATGGTTAGTAGGGCAGATTTGTTATTTTTTGAAAGTTGAGTGACTAAATTGAAATTAGAGGGACTATTTTGTTAGTTGCATCAAATTTAAGTGATTGTTTGTGTAATTTACCTTTTTTAAATTATGTATATATTTTTTCTTTATTTTTTATATTTTTACAATTTTTTAAGTTTATATTTGAAAAGAAATCTATAAGTTATACAAAATAAACGTCAGGTGGCATTTTTCATTGCCTAAACAACCACCAGATTTTTTTTTAATGTCTTTTCAAAAATTAGACCAAAAATTAGGACAAAATAAGTTTAAATACCAACAAGCATTCTTCAAGAATCAATTTGTGAATTAAGCTTTTTTTTAAAGAGTTATATATATATATTTTTATAGTTTCAAAAAACTGATATTTTAAAAAAAAATTCTCAATTTAAAAAAAAATCCCCTAAAGCATAAAAACCAGCATTGCTAAGATTAAGATAAACAATAAAAAACACGCGCCATAAAGCTGAAAAATGCAAAAAGAAAAGTGATTATGAATTTCTTTTGATAATGCCATCAATGCCTCATACTAAATCTCTAATAATTAACTTCTTTTTTTGTTTTCAAATGAATATGATAAGCAAGAAATTATGGAAGTTTTAAATTCATCAAGTACACTGAGTCTCTCATAAATGGATCATAAATTAGCATCATAAAACTCAATGAACATGATTTCAGTGATTGACCTTATGTGGAATAAGGCATTCACATAGCAATTCAACTTAACTAAACCTTTGTAAAAGTAAATTCTCATAATAGAATATAAATAGGTTCATCATATTAAGTAGAAAAAAAACAATTTCTTCATAAATCATAAAAAAAATTGAATTTATTCTCAAGTACTACAATTACTTATCACTAGAGGTGGTGTGGGAGACTGTGCAATTGTTAGTGACGGTGGCTTTTCTTGAACCATCAATTTCATGTAGAAATTACGCTTATAGTCACCACCAGGATAGTAACAGAGTAGAACCTTAGAGATCCTGTAATGAGTTGGATTCCAACATAAGTGGATGAACATCTGATCTCGATATGTGATGTCTAGTTGAGAGCACCAAATATATCTTATCCCTATAAAATAATGAAAAGAATATTATAAGAGAAGTAGGGTCAAATCCTCAGGGACTGAATTTGTACAAGTTCCTGTTCCTCGAGATTCCAGACAGAGTCGTGCCCAAGAAAACTTACGTACCGGGGAAAAAAAGAATTAAAAGTTTGATTGAATTGAAATTGCGAAAATTAAAATTAAAATTGTGGAGATAAAACAGAGTTGGGGAAAAGAGTTTTTATGGAGAGATTCTAGCCTCCGGTTGTCTTGATCCGCCTTGGATTCAATCCTAAGCTTTTCGGTGATCCTTCTCGAATAGAATAAGTCAGTCATACGCCCACCAACAAAAATTGAATGATACATGGTGCCATAAATAAAAAGTAAAGAAAGATTGAAATTGAAAAGGAAAGAAAGAAAGAACCAGATGCTAGCAACTTCTTTTTACTGGAACAACGTGAAATAATTAGGTAGGGAAAAAAATGGAAAAGATTGGTAACACGCAAAACTGTGGAGAAAAATAGAGATTTTGTTGGAATTTCTTTTTAAAAGAAAATAAAAGTCAAAACCAACCCAACTTCTTGATTTTTATCAGATTAATCAAAGACAGAGTTACAAAAATAGCAAAAATTTCACTACTTCAATTACGTAAGGGTTTAAACACAAGACAAAAAAAAAACAAAAAAAACTAAGATTTAACCACTAAACCAACAGATTTATTCCTATCACAAGTTAAATGAAATTAATATGTAAGGCAAATAAACAGGGATAGGACTAGAAGCAAAATAACAGAATTTTCCCAAAAGATAAATTTGAACCCATGATCTCAAACACACAATCAAGCACTAAACCATTAAAATAGATACTTATTTAAGGCTAAAATTAACAAAACAGAAATTCATATTTTCGGTGCATTACATGATGATTATTTACTCACTTCAATATTCAATAATATAATATGCCATGAATATTAAAAAGAAATGAATTAATCTTGAATCATAAAAAGACAAAATGATTTCTTACGTCACTCGTCAACATCTCTTGCTTTTCTTTTCTCCCTCGACGACCCGACGTTGTCTATAGCTATGTACAATAATACAACAGATAAAAAATTATCAATTTTCACCCAATTCACAGTTAAATACAAAACCACACATATTTTTCATTTTTTATTAAATTTAGACCTTAAACTCGGTACAAAAATATCTTTTGATTTCTAGCTTCGGATTAAAATTCAATTTCACATATATTCATTAGGGACCCTATATTTTGTTTTACTAACATAATTTCATAACATATTTTTATTTTATTCAATTTGGTCCCTAATGTAACAAAGCTAACCACTAAACTTATTAAACTATAAAATATAGTTATTTTCATAATCTAAACTTAATTTCTATCAATTTCAAGCTCAATTCATGAGTTATATTTTAATGGCAACTCACTAAATCAAACAATTGAAGAAATCAACCTATGGGCTAGTTAAATCATGCTCAAATACTTACGACTTCATGACAATTTCAAATAAAAATCATACTTACTTGGAATAATTTCAAACGGAAACCTAAGAAAGTAACAAAGCTTTTTATTCTCCTTCTTTGGTAATCGGTGAAGGAAATAAGATGGCAACTGCTTCGTTTCATTCACTAAATAAAATTAATCATCATTAATATAATGTTTGTTATAGGCCAATTTCGGCCCAGTTTCCTTTACAAATATAACCCATACACACAACAACCCAATGAATAAACTTAGCCCACTTACAACCAATTACCCAAACCCAAACAAATCCCAAAACCCAATTACAGAAGCCCAAAACCCCAACTAACCTAAACCCAAAACCCATCAGACCCACAACAACCCAATGACTAAACCCTAGCTACTAGCTTGCGGCGCCTCCCCACTTGCCTTCTACCCCAACCACTCCACTGGCTACCAGCCACCTGCCTCTGCCAAAGTCACCTCCACCATGGCCATACCCTGCAAAACAAGAAGGATACGTAACAGCTACAAAAGGAAAAGAAACAGTGTAGTAAAATCAGCTATAAAGCCGAATGGAAACCATTGTAAAAAGGGTTCTTTTTTTGGCCATTTGGCATCAATACAAACATAACTTAAACCCAAATAGTGATCGGAGAGAAATCAAAAAACAGGGAATAACACCAAATCGGGCGTACAAAACACCAAATCGCAATCGAAAACAGAAGGTGATTTTATATTTGTTGTCATTTTGTTTATTTTCTCACATAACATATATTAAAATACATTAAATATAAGAAAATATAATATAAAAAGTATATAAAAAAATAAAAAGAAAAAATTTTGAGATTTTTACCTCTCCGGCCACAGTATGCAGTGGCGGCGCAGTAACAACAGTCATTGCTACCACCAAATGACCCCTTGGCCGGTAGCCCCCTATCTCCTTTCCCCTCTCCTTTCTTTATTTTTTTCTTTCCCCTCTCCAAATTTTTTTTTCATATTTTTCGGCTATTTATAGCCTACTAAAACGGCACCGTTTTGGTGCCCAAATTTAGACTAAAAAACGACGCCGTTTTGAGTATGGGTCGGGTCGACCCGATCCTACCCGTTGGGATCCGCGTGTTTTTTTAAGCGGAAGGGCTATTTGCGCAATCAGCCCTTCCGCATTTTCATATTTTGCAATCAAGTTATTTTGTTTATAAATTTGGCCTCTCGTTATTTATTAAGCACTTGCAATTGGTCCCCACGCCGCTATGCGTTTTGGGGAAATGGGATTGTTGCTGTCCTGACCCCCTACATTTTAATGCGCGTTCTAATAGTCTCTTCTCCTTATTTTCTTCCAAAATTCGCCCTAAAATGTTGTTTTAAGTTCAATTTAGTCCTTTGGTTAATTTACTGCTTTATTTCTAATTTATTTGTTTTCATTTTCTGTTATTTATTAGTTATAATATTTATATTTATTATATTAAATGTATTTATTGCATGTCTTAATGTATAATTAATTATATATGCATGTGTATGTATGTATTTGTATTTAGTCTCTTAATTATTTTATTTTAATATTTTAATGCTATATTTGTCTTTATATATCAATATTATCATTATCCTTATTATTATTATTATTTGGAGTACATACATCTTTTACTATTATTAGTATAAATGTATTTTCCTTGTCCATAGTATTCCTAATATTATTGCGTATGTTCAATTATACTATGTGTTCTTGTATCTAGTGCGTATATATTTAGTAATATGGCACATATATACCTATTAGGCATTATATTTTCATACGTCATGTATATAGGTCATATATTATATTTTTGCATATTATCTTATGTATATATTACTTTAGATTATTATTACTAAATGTACTTTATATTTGTTCATGTTTGGTTTTTATTTCTCTTTTAAATATTATTATTATTGTTTTGCTACTGCTCTAGTATTATGTTAACATTTTTCATTGATAATGTCATTGTTTGCATCTTTGATTTATGTTAAATTCTTATTTCATGAATATTTTTTATGTTTTTATTACTAATCGAGGCAATGTACCGATTCAACATTAAGTCATCGAATTTCATCGCTATGTTGGATGGAATTTATTGGCTTATGTTAAAGGCGGAACATCATCCTAAAAAACCTAAAATTTGAGATTTCTCGTCTATATAATCGGATCACAATTAAATCTTATACTGAACTTGTATTTTTGAAAATCAAGACAAAACGTGTTTATAAAATACCAATTTTGGGCGTCGCGAGGGTGCTAATACCTTCCTCGCGCGTAACCGACTCCCGAACCCTAATTTTTCTCTGGCTTTTAATGTAGACCTAAACTCGGCCTTTTTCTCGTTTTAAAGAAAAAGAAATCTAATAGGTGTCCGATCACACCTAGGAAAAAGGATCGGTGGCGACTCCCCCCTTTTAAATAAAATCGAAACTTCAGTTTTCAAGTTTTAATAAATCGCCACAATTAGCGACCAAGCTAAAATTTTTACGTCGCTACAGCTGGCAACTCCACTGGGGACTGCTTTTGAGAGTCGAGTCGAGTTAAACGCGTGTTGTCAAAATTTTTGAATTTCATTGTTCAATTTAACATTTAGTCGTGATCCTCAATTTTTATTTTCAAAAAGGTCATGCATTCGCATTATGTTGTAAATATTTTTCTAACTTGTTTCATCTTGTTGTTTTTCAGCTTTAAGTTTTATGGTTTTAGTTTTGTAGTTTTTTTTAATAAAATGAAAGGTTTGTGAGTTTCTCCCCACACACCGTGCACTTACATTTTGCATAACATGAGCTCTATGCCCGGGCTCCGTCCGTTTAAGTGAAAGTAAACACTACGCCTTCGTGAGTTAACTCGTCCCTCCGTACAGGCTAGTGAATACTTTCGGGTTACATATGACTTGTGCTTTCGTAAGTAACTTGTCTCTCCGCATAGGCATAAGTAAATGTAACCCCTCGAATTGATCTCGTGAGCCTGTGATGGGCTACGACCGAGGCTTCGTACTAGTCTTAGTAGACGATAGTATGAACAATTCAAGTACCCACCTAGAACCAAAACCGCATATAGTGAACCGTACGAGCCCCCTAACTAGAGCCATGCCGAACCTCCGCTCATTTAATAGTCACCAAAATAAGTACACGGGAGAAACGCCCCTTACCTTTTCCACTTTCACTTTGTATGCAAGGGGATTGGGTGGGTTTAATAAACTAGATCGGATAGCATAATTTGACAAATTCTCATGATTTTTCTACCTATATTTGACTACTAACCATGATTGTTCGTCTTTGCTTTATTTTTTATCATGCATTATAGGCATCATAATAGAAAGGTGTTGACTAAAGATTGGCTGCCAAAAAATGGGTTTCTAATGGAAGAGTCAATTATACAAACAACCGAGAAAAATGCCGTGGTTCGGGATTGGTCTCTAAAAACCCAGAAAGAAAAAGGGGATAGTCTAGTGGAAGGATGTATTGCCAATCTGCCCGAGTACGTAACTGTGAATGTTTGCCAAAACAACCTCGAAGATTTGGTTTGGATTTGGAATCAGTGGGACTTGGACACTAGGGGTATCCTCGCTGAAAGGTACGGAGATATAGCCCACTTGATCACTATCAACATAGACGAGCGTTTGATTCAAGCCATGATTAGATTTTGGGATCCGGCCTACCAATGTTTTACTTTCAATTAGGAAGATATGACCCCGACTATAGAAGAATACGCTGCTTTGCTTCGTGTCGATAATGTGCAACCCTATAAGATATATATGAAAGAGCCTAAGCCGATGACCTTCAAGAAGAAGTTAATGAGATTGACAGACATGACCGACACATGGGCCAAAAAACAGATAAAGAAAAAGAATGAAACCAGCTGTATTCCATGGTTTTCCCTGCAATACTTGGTTCTGAATCACCCTGACGTGTTGAAGAGGGTAAACCTGTTCACTTTGGCCATTTATGGTTTGATCATTTTCCCAAAAGTGCTTGGACACATAGAAGTCGCAGTAGTAGATTTCTTTGAAAAGTTAAAACAAGGAATCAACCCTGTCCCAACTATCCTGGCCGAAACCTTCAGATCGCTAAGTATCTGTAGGAGAAAAGGGGAAGGTCGTTTCATCAGATGTGCGCAGTTACTCAATGTTTGGATTTTGAGCCACTTTTGGAAAGTAGAGCGTACACCGTTCCACATGTTTTCTAAAACATTCTCCTCGTTAGAAGCTTATCTTGAGAAAGAGTGGCCAAAGGAAGTCACCGAACAGCATTGGATTTCAGTTTTTCAGAATCTTCATGCTGAAGATATAACCTAGAGAGCACCGTGGATACACCCTTCGGTTTTGTTATACAAGGTAGGAAATCAAGATTGAGTGCCACTGCTTGGATTATGGGGAGGAGTTGGTTATGCTCCGTTAATGGTCCAAAGGTAATTTTCTTCGCGACAATTCATACCTATCACTGGGGGATTAGCGCAGTCCGAGTTTGCTTTCACGGGTGAAGGTTATATGAGAAGGGTCCGAGACACTGCAAAGTCTTAGAAGAAGATTTATCTGATGGAATTGGCCCTATATGATGATACCCTAACCCAAGATTATGACATATAGAGGAAGCAGCGGGTAAATAGTCAGCAAATCTCGTCAACAAACTACACTGTCCAGAATCCTTTCTTGGAGAAAATGCCGTCCGAGCTAGAAATGGCAAGATAAGAATTTGAACGAGAAAAGGCCAAGATGTCTCGGGACCTTAGTGCCCTTCATGAAGAAAACTACCAATTGAAGATCGACGTTCAGATTGAAAGATCCAGAACCGAGAAAGTGCAAAAAGAGGCTGAAGTCGTAAGAAATGACTTAAGAGATCTTTATCTGGAAAATAAGAAGTTAAGAGGCACAATAAAGAACAGCGGGCTGGGTAAGTCGTCGGCAAAATAGAAAGAAGAAATAAGCAACATCAAAGGCGGAATGGAATTTTGGAAAGGAAAAGCAAAAAAAGAAGAAGAAAAGGCCGCGCGGACTATGATGGAGCTAAGGAAAAAGAACGCCGAATGTGAAGCTATGTCTGCCGAGGTAATGACTAGTTGATCTAAACATCAAAAGCTAAAAGAGAGGATATGGGATTTAGAAGGTATGTTGTAAGATCGTCAACAACAGCTAGATACTCTCTTGAAGGATTTGGAAGAAAAGAATAATCAGTATGATAGAGACGTTCATGCTTACGAAGAGGGTCTCCAAGAAAAAGAAATGCAACTTAGCTATTTGATCAATGAGATTCGTAGGGTAGCCATGCATGTGCTACAATTGTCGGAAGAAGCTGAGGCTCTCAGTTGCCAATTCCCTCCGAGCCGAAGATCAAACATGTCAGAGTTCTTAGAGCGAGTGAAGAAATATGGTAATATAGCTAGGAAGTTTATGTAATAGTTGAATAGGAAATGGCAAAATATTTTGTAATGAACTCTTCTGATAAATGAAATGCCTAAATAGGGGCTATCTTGAAATCAACACCAATTTTTTGCATTCCTTTCATAACTAACATTTTGACATTCATGCATTCATTCATGCATTCATTCATACATTGCATATCCTATACTCGGTCGTTGAAGATAAAATATACAATTCGCAGCTGTAATACCACAAGACTGGAACCACGTCATCCGTATAAAACGCGCCGACAAGCTAGAGTAATGGAGGCCGAATTCAACGAAAGGATCGAAAGGATGGAAAGAATTCATAAGGAATTACTGGCCAAATCGCAGCAAGAGACAAGAGACTGAATGTTGAGATCTCGAGAGGAATCACTTGAACAGAAAGATCAAATGGCCAAAATGATGGAAATGATGTCGGTTTTGGTCAAAGGAAAAGGGCCCATACAGAACCCCGACGTTATGGAATCTCAATCAAGAATTCACCATGATCAGGATCCACTCTATCCCCCGGGATTCACTCCGTCGCATGCCCACGCAACACAAAGAGGGTATACTCAAGGGGAACCCACAGGCTTGGAACAATGACCTATGCCACCTGCTCCACCCGCAAATCTGGGGCAAGGAATGTTCGCGTCGAACCCAGGGGCTAGTCCTGCTGATCCACTAGTTCCATATTTGGACGACCCAGCAGAGATAGCTAGGTTGAAATTAGATAATCTTGACGCAAATGAGAAGTATAGGAGTCTAGAGGAAAGACTCAAAGCGATAGAAGGTACTGAAGTCTTCTCCGCACTAGGTGCCAAAGAACTCAGTTTGGTACCTGATCTAATTTTACCCCCGAAGTTCAAGGTGTCTGATTTTGAAAAGTATGATGGGACAAGGTGCCCAAAAGCCCATCTCATCATGTTCTGCCGGAAGATGACCGGCTATGTGAACGAAGATAAGCTATTCATACATTATTTTCAAGATAGTCTAATAGGATCGGCTCTTCGGTGGTACAACCAGCTTAGTAGGGAAAAGATCTGATCCTGGAAGGACTTGGCATCAGCATTTTGTGAGCAGTACAAGCATGTATCGAATATGGTACCGGACCGGATGACCTTGCAAATGATAGAGAAAAAGCCGTCAGAGACCTTTAGATAGTATGCGCAAAGATGGAGGGACGTCTCAGCCCAAGTGGAACCCCCACTAACAAAAACAGAGATAACCGTTCTCTTTATCAACACCTTAAAGGCGCCGTTTTATGACAAACTAGTGGGAAGTGCCACGAAGGAGTTTGCGGATATTGTAATATCCGGTGAGCTCATAGAGAATGCCGTCAAGAGCGGTAGAATGGAAGGTTTAGAAGGTTCAAAAAGAGCAGCGCCTATGAAGAAGAAGGAACCAGAAGCCCACATGGTCGAAATGGGAGACCGTTATACCCCGAATCCATATCCAAATCAACCCCGACCTCAAAATTATCCACCTCCAAATTTTTATTACCCTCCTCAAACCTCTTACTACCAAACACCACCTCCTTCCTACCCCGTATATGCCACGAACAATCAAAGACCCATTGCCACATTCCCACAAACCACTGTACCCGTTCAAAGCCAACCCAGAAATGAACCAAGACCAACAAGGTCCAACCCCGAGAAACCACAATTTACTCCTATTCCTGTGTCATATGGGGAACTATATCTGAAACTCTTGGAGAAGCAATTAATATCTCCCCATTACATGGCACCCCTTAAACCTCCATACTCGAAATGGTATGATCAAAACGCTAGTTGTGCATACCATGCCGGAAACCAGGGGCATTCTACTGAGAACTGTCTTGCCTTCAAAAGGAGAGTTCAAGAGCCCATCAATGCGGGCATTTTGCGATTTGATGGTACTGGCAGTACGGCCGGGAATCCATTCCCAAACCACACTAAAGGGAATGTGAGCGCAGTAGAAGAGGAGGACAAACGACAAAGTAGGAGATGGGTTTCTGAAATAAGAACACCTCTGCAGAGAATCTGGGAGGTACTAGTTGAAAAAGGGTTGCTCTATCGTCTTAACGGAGTATTCAAAGGAAAAGATACAAAAGGTCACAGTTTTTGCGAGCTCTAAGGTATTGGGGGGCACGACATTCAGTCCTGCAGGGAATTCAGAAGTTTATTGCAAAATATGATGGATAATAAGGAGATTGGGATTTTTTGTAAAGCCAAAGAGGCCGATAGTGGAGAAATATGTGCCTCTGACAATCAATCATTAGGTTTCCCGTATAGCGCCGACCGACCGTTAATAAATTATTATGACGCGAAGAAGGAGCCGGTGAAACTAAAAGTGATAATCGAAGTACCATCTCCTTTCCCTTATAAGGACAATAAAACAGTACCGTGGAGGTACGATGTCAATATCATCGCACCTGAAGGTGAAAAGCCCGAAGCCACAACTGAAGATATTGGGGAAGTAGGCCATTTTACCCGTAGTGGGTGTTGCTATTCCAAAGAAACTGAGCTGGAAAAGAAGAATAGTGAATCGAAACAAAAAGGAAAAACAGTGATATATGAGGCCGAAGCCGAGCAGGAGACTCCACACGTGCAAGAAACTAAAAAGCCTGTGAATGAGGAAGAAGCTCAGGAATTCTTGAAATTTATCAAGCACAGTGAATATAGTGTGGTGGAACAATTGAGTAAGTAGCCAGCTCGAATATCAGTTTTATCTCTACTGTTAAATTCAGAGCCACACCGGAATGCTTTATTGAATGTGTTAAATCAAGCTTATGTAGCCAACAACATATCTGTTGAGAAGCTTGATAGGTGGGTAAACAATCTGAATGTGGACAATTCCATTTCTTTTAGTGATGATGAGATACCGCCAAACAATAGAGGCTCGGTGAAAGCACTGCATATTACGACTCGCTGCAAGGGCTACATAATACCGAATGTGCTAATCGATAATGGGTCGGCGCTAAATGTTATGCCATTGGCCATACTTTCTAGAATTCCGATGGATCTGTCCTACTTAAGGCCCTGTCATTCCACGATAAGGGCATTCGACGGGACGAGGCGCGAAGTCATGGGAAAGATTGAAATCCCTTTGGAAGTGGGCCCTTACATTTATGATGTCGAGTTCCAAGTCATGGACATTACACCATCATACAATTGTCTCTTGGGAAGGCCTTGGATCCATTCGGCTGGAGCGGTCCCATCATCCCTCCATCAAAAGGTGAAATTTATCATGGATGGCTGTTTGGTCACTGTCGAGGGAGAAGAAGACATTGTCGCATCTATCTCTATCGATGCACCGTACTTGGAAGTGAGCAAAGATGCAATTGAATGTTCTTTCCGATCCTTTGAGTTTGTTAATGCCACCTTTGTTGCTGAAGGAAACAGAATTCCAGTGTCAAAACTGTCAAGGAATACCAGATTAGGCGTTAAGATGACTGTCGAAAAAGGAGCTAGAGCAAGAAAAGGTTTGGGAAGGTATCTGCAAGAAATAGTCACGGCTCTAAAGCCGGTGCATCACAAGGCCAGATACGGTTTAGGTTTCCAGCCAGACGCACGTCAAAGAAGAAAACAGTGGAAAAAAGATCAAGAGAGAAGGATTGTGAGAACTTTGGGCCGAGAACTAGAATGGGAACCAATAGAGTACCCTCCTTTGTCAAAAACATTTACATCTGCGGGAATGATGTACCCTGGACAAGATGGTCCACGAAACACGCTGTGGTTAGTTGAAAAGGGTTTTCAGAATGTCAGTATAAATGTTATTGGCATAGGGGCTGATGCGAGTAAAGACGTCTCAAGAATACGCCCTTGTTCCCCAGGTTTCATGTTGAACAATTGGACTGTCGAGGAGCTTCTTGTAGTTTATAAGTCTTCAGAGTAATGCTAAACATTAACCCTCTATTGTGTCCTTAGATATAATAGAATTCTTTTGTAAGAGCTTGCATTCGCTCTTTATCATTCAAATGAATATCAATGAAGATGCATTTTGTCACGATTCTTCGCATTATCACTAATTTCATAATATTTTCTCATTTCGTAGCCTATCCTTACATTTGCCTTATGACAGGACATAACATTTCATTTGTTGATTCCAATACTCAGATGCCTCTCTATAGTTTCCTTTTCCATCTAACTTTTAGGTGCTCAGATATCGACGACATGAACAAACCCGTTTCGAGTCTTGAAATTGATTTTGAAAAGGCTGTTTGTTTAGGAGAATTCAAAGCCGAAGAAAATGCTGAAGATTACGTCTCGTCTCCTGAATTGTTAAGAATGGTGGAACAAGAGGATAAACAAATTTTGCCTCATGAAGAATCTGTGGAAACAATAAATTTGGGCACTGAAGAAAGGAAACAAGAAGTGAAGATTGGGGCTTCTATTTCAGAGAGCACTAGGCATAATTTGATTGCTTTACTCCGCGAGTACAAAGATGTTTTCGCATGGTCATACCAAGACATGCCAGGGTTAGATGAAGATTTAGTGGTCCATAAGCTCCTATTAAAGCCAGAATGCAAACCCATCCAGCAAAAATTAAGACGGATGAGACCCGAAATGCTGTTGAAAATAAAAGAGGAAGTCAAGAAGCAATTTGATGCTGGCTTCCTACAAGCCTCCAAATATCCAGAATGGGTGGCTAACATAGTCCCAGTACCAAAGAAAGATGGCAAAGTACAAATGTGCGTGGATTTCCTTGACTTGAATCGAGCAAGCCTAAAAGATAATTTTCCCTTGCCACATATCGATACGTTGGTGGACAACACAGCAAAACATTCATTGTTTTCTTTCATGGACAGATTCTCGGGGTATAATCAGATCAAGATGGCCCCTGAGGATATGGAGAAAACTACCTTCGTAACAATGTGGGGAACATTCTGCTACAAGGTGATGCCATTTGGGTTAAAGAATGCTGGGGCAACATATCAGAGGGCTATGGTGACGTTATTCCATGACATGATGCATAAAGGAATAGAGGTCTACGTCGACGTTATTCCATGACATGATGCATAAAGGAATAGAGGTCTACGTCGACGATATGTAGTGTATCTCAAGAAGTTGTTCGAAAGGCTAAGAAAGTTTCAGCTAAAACTTAATCCAGCCAAATGTACGTTTGGGGCTACCTCATGGAAGTTGCTAGGCTTCATTATCAGTGAAAGAGGTATTGAGGTTGATCCAGATAAAATAAAAGCCATCCAAGAGTTACCACCCCCACGCACGTAAAAGGAAGTTAGAAGATTTTTAGGGAGATTAAACTACATCGCCCGATTTATCACTCAACTTACCAACCAATACGACCCAATCTTTTGGCTTCTTCGAAAACATAACCCGGGAGAATAGAATGAGGAATGCCAGGTGGCCTTTGATAAGATAAAACAATATTTGTCTAGTCCTCTAGTGCTAGTACCGCCAACCCCAGGAAGACCATTGATATTGTATTTGACTGTGTTCGAAAATTCAATGGGTTGTGTACTGGGACAACACGACGAGTCAGGAAAGAAAGAAAAGGCGATCTATTACCTTAGTAAAAAGTTCACTGAATATGAGGCAAAGTATTCGTCCATTGAAAAATTTTGTTGCGCTCTGGTTTGGGTAGCTCGGAGACTCAGACAATCTATGTTGTACCATACGACATGGTTGATTTCAAAGCTGGACCCAATAAAATACATGATGGAATCGCCGGCACTATCAGGAAGAATGGCACGATGGCAGATCCTCCATTTCAGAATATGACATTGCCTATGTAAGTCAGAAGTCAATAAAAGGGAGCGCAATAGCCGACTTTCTAGTGACTCGAACAACAGAAGAATATGAGCCTTTAAGTGGATCACAGAAATGGAATTTGAATCATCAAACGACAGACGAAGACTTAATGTGCATCACAGAAATGGAATTCGAATCATCAAAAGAGAAGTCATGGAAGATGTGCTTTGATGGTGCGTCAAATGCTTTAGGGCATGGAATTGGAGCAATCCTGGTATCACCAGACAGGAATCATTATCCGTTCACTGCAAGACTGAACTTCTTCTGTACCAATAATATCGCAGAATATGAGGCTTGTATCATGGGGCTTCGAGCAGCTATTGAACAAAACATCGAAATCTTAGAGGTGTACGGGGACTCAACCCTAGTGGTTTACCAGATTCGTGGAGAGTGGGAAGTGAGGGACCCAAAATTGATTAAGTATAGTGATTTAGTGGCTGAATTGATCAAAGAATTCAAAGAAATAACTCTTCACTACTTCCCACGAGAAGAAAACCAATTGGAGGATGCCCTGCCCACTTTGGCTTCAATGTTCAAAGCAAGTAGAGAAGCAGAAATAATGCCCCTCAAAATGAGCATATACGAGGTCCCTGCACACTGTTGTAGCATTGAGAAAGAGGCAGACGGACGGCCATGGTTCCATGATATCTTAGAATATATCAAGAATCAAAGCTATCCCGAACAAGCGAATGAGAACGACAAAAGAACAATCAGAAGAATGACAGCGGGATTTGTTCTTGATGGGGATATCCTGTATAAAAGAGGAAAGGATCAGATGCTCTTGAGATGCATGGATGATGTTGAAACTAGGAAAATACTTGAAGATGTTCACGAGGGAATTTGTGGAACACATGCCAATGGTTTCAATATGACCAGAAAGATCATGAGACTCTGTTATTATTGGCTGATGATGGAAAGTGACTGCATCAATTTTGCAAGAAAATGCCACAAATGTCAAATCTATGGCGATAAAATTCATGTAGCCCCTTTTCCTCTTCATGTCATGACCTCTCCGTGGCCTTTATCTATGTGGGGCATGGATGTTATAGGGCCAATTTCCCTAAAAGCTTCAAATGGACATCGATTCATTTTTTTGGTTATCGATTACTTCACAAAATGGATAGAAGCCGCTTCGTTTGCCAATGTGACAAAGACTGCCGTTTGCAGGTTTTTAATAAAGGAAATCGTTTGCCGATATGGTCTGCCTGAAAGAATCATTTCGGATAACGCCATGAATCTGAACAACAAGATGATGAAAGAAGTGTGTGAGCAATTCCAAATAAAGCATCATAACTCCTCGCCCTATAGCCCAAAAATGAACGGGGCTGTTGAAGCAGCCAACAAAAATATCAAGAGGATCATTGGGAAAATGACTGAGACATATAAAGCTTGGCACGAGAAACTACCATTTGCTTTGTATGCATATCGCACATCTGTGCGAACATCTACGAGAGCAACTCCTTTCTCTCTGGTCTATGGAATGGAAGCTGTGCTACCTATCGAGGTTGAGATCCCCTTGCTGCGAGTCTTGATGGAATCAAAGTTAGAAGAAGCAGAATGGGTTCGAGCTCGATATGATCAGTTGAACCTCATCGAAGAAAAACGTCTAAGGGCGATTTGTCATGGACAGATGTACTAGAAAAGAATGATCGCAGCCCACGACAAGAAGGTACGGCCAAGAGAATTCCATGAAGGAGAACTTGTGCTGAGGAAAATTCTCCCAATACAAAAAGACCTGCGAGGAAAATGGGCACCAAATTGGGAAGGACCATACATCGTAAAGAAGGCGTTCTCAGGAGGAGCTTTGATCCTTACCGAGATGGATGGAAAGGAATTACCGAATCCAGTGAACTCAGATGCGGTGAAGAAATATTATGCTTGAAAAAGAAAATCAAGATAAAAACCCGAAAAGGGCATCTAAAAAAAAAGGGGGGGATCAAGGCGAAAACCCAAAATGGGCGTTTTGATTAAACACTAAAGATTAGGATGAAAACCCGAAAGGGCGTTCTAATGAAGCAAACACTCGGCTTACAAGGCAAAGCTTTTAAACGGTATGGTAAACAGCGAGACTACAGTATTTGAAGCATCTCTGAAAGCTTGAAATCTTATACGCAAGAAGCCATGCTTGAAAAGATTCTTGATTGAGGGACGTGGAAGAGTTCATGTGTTGAATATCTAGAGCATTTGTATCCATTGAATATGATCATTTCTTTCTTTTTGACATTTTTTTTACTCTCATTGGTTAACTTTCTTTGTTTGCCACACTTGAAATAAATGAATATGAGATATCATTTTTGTCCCTACCTGACATTTTTCATGCATCTCATTATGTGTTTATTTACATGATAAATAGCGAAATGACGTTCTCTAAACAAAAGAAATGTTAAGCATTACCTGGATGAAAATTTGATAAGCACAAGAGCCTCAAAGCAAGAACAAAGTTTAACCAGGGGCAAAAGAGTGATATCTGAGAAATATCGATTACTCGTGAAGCTTGAATACAGATACGAGGACTGAAGAGAAAGTCGAGAATCAAAGTAATGAACGTAGATCCTCAACAATCGTGGCGAAAAGGACATACGACAAACATGCTTAAGGATCACTGCATAATCATGTAGGCATAAAGGCATTTAAGACAAACATGTGCATATCATGATAACATCATGCATGACATATACAGGTACTCCAGTAGAGAAAGAAATCTTGAATGATAGTTGTACTGAATCAAAGGAAAAGACACCTGAGTTCTACCAAATGACAGGTTTTGGTATTTTGATGTTTTTAATTCATGTTTTTTTAAAAAAAAAAATTAACTCATATTGCGAGAAGTGAGTTGAGCCTCGGGGCACGCCGAGGTATTTTCAATTTCTGTTTGTCAAAAGTCAACTCATATTGCGAGAGATGAGTTGAGCCTCAGGGCACGCTGAGGTATTCTCAATTTTTTTGCTTTTCAATTCATGCTTTTCAAGGAAAATCAACTCATATTGCGAGAGGTGAGTTGAGCCTCAAGACACGTTGAGGTATTTTCAATTTATTTTTCAAAAGTCAACTCATATTGCGAGAGATGAGTTGAGCCTCAGGGCACGCTGAGGTATTTTCAATTTTTTCTTTTCAATTCATGCTTTTTAAGAAAGATCAACTCATATTGCGAGAGGTGAGTTGAGCCTCAAGACACGTTGAGGTATTTTCAATCTGTTTTTTAAAAATCAACTCATATTGCGAGAAGTGAGTTGGGCTTCGGGGCACGCTGAGGTATTTTTAAAATTTTATTTTTCAAAAGTCAACTCATATTGTGAGAAGTGAGTTGAGCATCAGGACACGCTGAGGTATTTTCAATTTTTGTGTTTTAATCTATTTTTCGAAATCAACCCATATTGCGAGAAGTGAGTTGAGCCTTTTAATTTCTATTTTTCAAAAATCAACTCATATTGCGAGAGGTGAGTTGAGCCTTTTAATTTCTGTTTTCAGAAATCAACTCATATTGCGAGAGGTGGGTTGAGCCTTGGGTCACATGCCGAGGTATTTTCAAATTCTATTTTTAATGTTTGTTTTTAAAGAGTCAATTCATATTGCGAGAAATGAGTTGAGCTCAGGATCACATACCAAGTAAAGAATAAAGATTGGAGCTGATTGAAGACACCAAGTCTCGTCCCCTTGAAGGTGCAATGGAGCTGATCAAGAATATGAGATCTTGCTAAGCAATAGAGGAGCAGTTTGAAGCCGCAGATCTTGTCTTTCTGAAGTTACAAATGAAGCATTTCGAAGCCACAAATCTCATATTCCTGAAGTTACGTTCGAGTAGATCAGTTACAAGGCATACATCAGAAGAGGCAGTGGACTGAACCAAAGCTACAAGATATGGTGGACTAAAAAGAGACTGCCTGAGCAAGAAGAGCTCTAAAGAAGTCAAGACTCAACAAGACCAGGCAAAATTGGCCTTTCATTATATCTTTGCTCTATTCCCATTGCATGACAATGAGCAAAGAGGGGCAGCTGTTATAGGCCAATTTCGGCCCAGTTTCCTTTACAAATATAACCCATACACACAACAACCCAATAAATAAACTTAGCCCACTTACAACCAATTACCCAAACCCAAACAAATCCCAAAACCCAATTACAGAAGCCCAAAACCCTAACTAACCTAAACCCAAAACCCATCAGACCCACAACAACCCAATGACTAAACCCTAGCTACTAGCTTGCGGCGCCTCCCCACTTGCCTTCTACCCCAACCACTCCACTGGCCACCAACCACCTGCCTCTGCCAAAGTCATCTCCACCATGGCCATACCCTGCAAAACAAGAAGGATACGTAACAGCTACAAAAGGAAAAGAAACAGTGTAGTAAAATCAGCTATAAAGCCGAATGGAAACCATTGTAAAAAGGGTTCTTTTTTCGGCCATTTGGCATCAATACAAAGATAACTTAAACCCAAATAGTGATCGGAGAGAAATCAAAAAACAGGGAATAACACCAAATCGGGCGTACAAAACACCAAAATCGCAATAAAAAATAGAAGGTGATTTTATATTTGTTGTCATTTTGTTTATTTTCTCACATAACATATATTAAAATACATTAAATATACGAAAATATAATATAAAAAGTATATAAAAAAATAAAAAGAAAAAAAATTTGAGATTTTTACCTCTCCACGGTGGTCGGCGCTGCTCTCCAAGAACTGATCCAGTGACCAACCGATGACCCCTTGGCGGCACCCCTCTCTCCTTTCCCCTCTCCTTTCTTTTTTTTTTTCTTTCCCCTCTCCAAATGTTTTTTTTTCAGATTTTTTGGCTATTTATAGCCTACTAAAATGGCACCGTTTTGGTGCCCAAACTTAGACTAAAAAACGACGCCGTTTTGAGTATGGGTCGGGTCGACCCGACCCTACCCACGGGGATCCGAGTGTTTTTTTGAGCGGAAGGGCTATTTGCGCAATCAACCCTTCCGCATTTTCATATTTTGCAATCAAGTTATTTTGTTTATAAATTTGGCCCTGTTATTTATTGCGTTTGGCAATTCGGTCCCCCACGCTGCTATGCGTTTTGGGGAAATGGGATTATTGCTGTCCTGACCCCCTACATTTTAATGCGCGTTCTAATAGGTCTCTTCTCCTTATTTTCTTCCAAAATTCGCCCTAAAATGTTGTTTTAAGTTCAATTTAGTCCTTTGGTTAATTTACTGCTTTATTTCTAATTTATTTGTTTTCATTTTCTGTTATTTATTAGTTATAATATTTATATTTATTATATTAAATGTATTTATTGCATGTCTTAATGTATAATTAATTATATATGCATGTGTATGTATGTATTTGTATTTAGTCTCTTAATTATTTTATTTTAATATTTTAATGCTATATTTGTCTTTATATATCGATATTATCATTATCCTTATTATTATTATTATTATCATCATAGTACATGTTTGTTATATATGTAATTTATATATTATGTATATTATCATTTTATTATATATTATGTATATGTTGAATGTTGTATTGTCCATGTATTTTACTATATATATACATAGCTTTAATATATATATAAGTATATCTTTATGTAATATTATTATTATTTTTATATGTATTTAACCTTGAAATCATATGTGTATATATTATGTAAATGTTTTAATATTATATTATATATGTTTTTCATATATGTTATGTAAATAAATTTTTAATATTATATTTTATATATATTATTATATATTTTTTAATATTATTAGTTATATATTTTTTATACTATTATATGTATATTTCTAATATTATATTGTATATTTCTAATACTATTATTTATATATATATATGTGTGTAAGTATGTGTGTAGTGTACAAAATAGTTTTCTTATTATTATTATCATTTCTAAGGTATGTATGTATTGTATATGTTCTATATATGTTATATATATTTTTAATATTACTAGTTATATATAGCTCTTATACATTTCCATGTACATATTTTTATACCATCTTATGTATATATTTTTAAATACTATATTGTATATATATATATATATTTTCTTAGTACCACATTACGTATATATCATGTATATATTTATTTTTACCCATATTGTATTTATTATTAATTTTAATACATTTATTTTATCATACGTATATATATATACTTTTCTTATTTGTATTATTTGTGTATGTCGTATTATTGATTTTGTATTTATTATTTTCCCTATTGCTACTTATTATATTATTATTTGGAGTACATACATCTTTTACTATTATTAGTATAAATGTATTTTCCTTGTCCATAGTATTCCTAATATTATTGCATTTGTTCAATTATACTATGTGTTCTTGTATCTAGTGCGTATATATTTAGTAATATTGCACATATATACCTATTAGGCATTATATTTTCATATGTCATGTATATAGGTCATATATTATATTTTTGCATATTATCTTATGTATATATTACTTTAGATTATTATTACTAAATGTACTTTATATTTGTTCACGTTTGGTTTTTATTTCTCTTTTAAATATTATTATTATTGTTTTGCTACTGCTCTAGTATTATGTTAACATTTTTTATTGATAATGTCATTGTTTGCATCTTTGATTTATGTTAAATTCTTATTTCATGAGTATTTTTATGTTTTAATTACTAATCGAGGCAATGTACCGATTTAACATTAAGTCATCGAATTTCATCGCTATGTTGGATGGAATTTATTGGCTTATGTTAAAGGCGGAACATCCTCCTAAAAAACCTAAAATTTGAGATTTCTCGTCTATATAATCGGATCACAATTAAATCTTATACTGAACTTGTATTTTTGAAAATCAAGACAACACGTGTTTATAAGATACTAATTTTGGGCATCGCGAGGGTGCTAATACTTTCCTCGCTCGTAACCGACTCCCGAACCCTAATTTTTCTCTGGCTTTTAATATAGACCTAAACTCGGCCTTTTTCTCGTTTCAAAGAAAAAGAAATCTAATAGGTGTCCGATCACACCTAGGAAAAGGATCGGTGGCGACTCCCCCCCTTTTTAATAAAATCGAAACTTCAGTTTTGAAGTTTTAATAAATCGCCACAATTAGCGACCAAGCTAAAATTTTTACGTCGCTACAATGTTTTCAAATTAAATTTAATTCATCAAAGTGGGTGTAATCATCCTATTCATCGATCATATTTTAAAAATGGTTAAATAAACATTTTTATCCTTTGAATAATTTCTATCTAGCTCCCTAAGTTTTTTCTTAATTAAAATTCTATAATAATTGAATTTTTACAATTTAGTCTCCGAGTCTTAATTAACCACTTTTTTGGCTAAATTAGTTAACCGAACTTCAATATATTTTTACATTCACTTCGTAGATATTATTATTTTATATTTACAGACTTAGTTTACGAAAATGAAATTCTAAAATTGCATTTTCTGACACCACTAAATTTCAAGTCATTACATAGACATTCTTAAAATTTCAAACCTGGTAGTAGGCATATGAAGTTTAGACATTTTAACTCTAGTAGTTCCTTTATGGACGATCTCCTAAACATTCTAAGCTTTTTGTGCTGAGACACATTTGGAAAATTTTCTAAACTCTTGTATATATACACCATTAATGATTGCATATTAGTCTTTTAGAGTTGTAATTTGTAGCCTTATCTTCTTAGTAGTCTGTCGAAACCATTTTTTTAAAAAAACGAGTATCGACTTTGTTTGAAAGCGAAGATTAAAACGGGAGTCGCCAACGATCTTTATTAGGTGTGATTGGATCACCTTTATTTTAATAAAACATTTTAGTTTACTAAAACGGTGTTTTTTGGTCTACGAAACTCGAAAGAATGGGTTCGGGAGTTGGTTACGTGCGAGGAAGGATTAGCACCCTCGTCACGCCCAAAATTGGTACCGAATTTATTAGTTAGTGTCTTAATGTCGAAAGTTGAAAATTGGGAACGGATTTAAGATACGATCGATTTTAAAAAATGCTTGAATTAGCTCAAAACGATTGTTAAAGATTTCCTCGTCTCGAGATATCGGAGTATCACATCCCGTAAGTTAGGACACAATACCATGGATTCCCGAGAGCAAGTTTGTCTTTAATTTTAATTGGAATTTTTGGCTATTTAGAATCAACGAGAAAACTGAAACCCCGTAAGTTAGGGCACAATTCCTCAATGTTCCAAAACGCGAAACATTGCCTTATTTTGAAATTGTTGTTTTTGAATAATAGCGAATACGATATTTAAACGACGTATGTTATTCGTTTGGACTAAAATAAAACGATTTATTGGATGAAAGTAACGAAGCTTGATTCATGAGGCGATGATATGAAATAAAAGTATAGTGCGACATGGAACGATGATACATGAATAAAATATTACACAAGCGAATGACAATAATATGAACACGAATAAGTGAATTAAAGTACACGCAATGGCAATAATCTCACAATATGCACCATTCAAATGCTAATCATTAATAATCAAAGACAAATGAATTGAATAATCAATTAAAGAATAAATAGTATAAAATTTTAAAAGAATTAACGCATGTAATACATTTTAAAATAAAATACAAGAATATATAAAGTAATTTAAAATAAATAACTTAAAAAGCAATTTAAAATATCATGTGAAAAAAATTAAAATAGGTATGGGGAAAAGAATTTAAAAAAAAAAACAGTTTATAAAAAGGGAGCTAAAATAAATAATATATATATAAAAAAAAGGGTTTAAAATGGATAATAAATGAAACGAATCAAAGTAACTAATATAAAAATAGTTTCAAATGAATAATGTATAAAGAAGAAAAAGACTTAAAATATATAATAATAAAACTGCTTAAAATAAGTAATACAAAAAAATTTAAAATGAATAACCTATAAAATAGTTTAAATTGAATATTATACATGAAAATTTAAAATATATAATAGTTTAAAATAAATAATTTATAAAAAATGTCTAAAGTAAATAATGTGTAAAAGGTTAATAAACGATATATGAAAGCATTAAAATATAAATAAGTAAGTAAGTTTAAAATAAAAAATTTGTAAAGCAATTTTAAATACATAATACATAAGACCGTTTAAAGAATTAATAAATACAAATCTAAAATGAATGACATATGAAACTGTTTAAAATAAATAAATGAAAATATATATATATATATATATATATATATATATATATATAATAAGTAAAATATAAAAACAGTTTAATGTTATAAGGTTAAGGGTCGAATTAAAAAAAGATTAAAATTAAGGGCCTTATCTAAAAAAAAAGAAGAAAAAAAAGGCAGCAAGGCCTAAAATAAGACACGCTTGAAAGAACATGGGTTAAACATGTAATTATTCCCCAACTCCAAGGATGTATGCCCGTTTTCAAAGCGTCAGAGAGCCAAGGACTCAATCGAAAAACCAAAATAATCAAGTAGTTAAATCTATAAAATAATAAAATAATAAAAGGGCCCAAAATAACAAGCCCAAAATCAAAGGGGCTATGGGTGCAAATAGCCCTTAACTCAGAAACGCGCGGATCCCCCCTGGAGTGGGTAGGATCGCGCGGGTCAAGGCCTGTACGATGCCGTTTTGGCGCTTGGGCTTCTGGTGCAAAACGGCACCGTTTTGCCCTAATATTTAAGCCATTTTTTTTCATTTGCTTCCTTTTCTTTTCGAAGAAAAATTAGAGAGCAGGCCTCCTCCCATTTATTTTCTTTGCTAGGGTTTATAAAACCCATCATTGCCGCCGTCGCTGAACCGCCTTGGCTCCACCGTGGACGGTGGTCGGAGCCACTCCAAGATCGGATTTGGGTAAGTTTTCTCTTCTCCTTTTTTCCTTCACCTTTTTATGCTTTAAAGTAGATTAAAAGATAAAAAAATAATAAAAAAATAAAATAGAATAGAATAAACAAGAAAATCAAGATAACAAAGAAAATATCAAAATCCACGTTCGAAAGCTTTTTGTTTTTGCTTTTGATTTCTGCTGTTCCTAAAAAAAATACAAAGGAAAGATTTCGACTTTTATAACAGAGTTACAGACTGTTAGTTTCTATTGTTTTGTCTTTTTGCTATTGTTTTTTTTTCTATCTTGCGTTTAAACTCTCTGCTGTTGTATTTAATTTTTGCAGGTGTCAGTGGTGCATGATGGCTAGTGGTAGGCATGTGGCGGTGACAGCCAAGCATGCGTGGAGGGAAGCGGCGGCTGCAACTCTTTAGGGGGTTAGGGTTTTTTTTTTTTGCTTTCTGAAAATGATAAGAGTGGGCTAGGGTTTAGTTTGGGCCTTGTAAATTGGGTAGGATAGGTTTGGGTAGTTTATTGGGTTTTGGGTATTTTTATTTTAATTGGACCCTTTTAATGTGTAAATGGACTGTTAATAAATATTTGGATTTTTACTTATTTTTGGTTTGTTTTGTTTTATAGACATGGGCCAAAATTAGCTATTACACCTGCCTCTCTTTGCTCATTGTCGTGTAACGAGAATGGAGCAAAGACTTCAAAAGGGCTAATTTTGCCTAGTCTCGCCGAATCTTAACTTCTTTAGTGCTTCTGTTCTTCAAGTAGCTACAATATGCTCTACCACAACTTCAGTGGAATGAGATTCACTATCTTCAGTTTGCTCCAATGCAACTTCAAGGAGATAAGGCTGGTAGCTTCAATCTGCTTCGCTGAAACTTCGAGAGATTAGATTTGCTATCTTCGATCCGCTCCACTGCAACTTTAGGGGGATAAGGTTTATGGCTTTAACTCTGCTCTACTACAATTTCAGAGAGAGAAGATTTTCTATCCTCGATCCGCTCCACTGCAACTTCAGGGAGATAGGACTTGTAACTTCAACCTGCCCCGCTACAATTTCAGGGGGATAAGGTTTATAGCTTCAACTCTGCTCTACTGCAATTTTCGAGAGATAAGATTTGCTATTCTCAATCCGCTCCACTGCAACTTCAGGGAGATAGGACTCGTAACTTCAACCTGCCCCACTGCAACTTTAGGGAGATAAGGTTTGTGATTTGTAGCTTTAATCTGCCCCACTGCAACTTCAAGGAGATAAGGTTCGCTATCTTCAGTCTACTCCACTGCAACTTCAGGGAGATAAGACTTGTAACTTCAACCTGCTCTACTACAACTTCAGGGAGATAAGGTTTGTAATTTTAACCTGCTCCACTACAACTTCAGGAAGATAAGGTTTATTTTGATCTGCTCTACTGCAACTTCAGAGAGACAAGATATGTAATTTATAGCTTCAATCTGTTCTACTGCAATTTCAGGGAAAGAAGATTTGCTATCTTCAGTCTGCTTCATTGCAACTTCAGGGAGATAAGACTTGTAATTTCAACCTGATCCACTGCAACTTCAAGGAGATAAAGTTTGTTTTGATCTGCTCTACTGCAACTTCAGAGAGATAAGATCTGCCATGGTGATTTGATCCGACCTACTGCAACTTCAGAGGTATAAGACTTGTAACTTGCAGCTTTAATCTGTTTCACTACAACTTCAGGGAAAGAAGATCCGCTAACTTCAGTCTGCTCCACTGTAACTTCAGGGAGATAATACTTGTAATTTCAACCTGCTCCACTACAACTTCAAAGAGATAAAGTTTGTTATTTGTAGCTTCAATTTGCTTCACTGGAACTTCAAGGAGATAAGATTCGCCATGTTGATTTGATCCGACTTACTGCAACTTCAGAGGTATAGAACTTGTAACTCGCAGCTTTAATCTGTTTCACTACAACTTCAGGGAAACAAGATTTTCTAACTTCAGTCTGCTCCACTGCAACTTCAAGGAGATAAGACTTGTAATTTCAACCTGCTCCACTGGAACTTTAGGGAGATAAGGTTTGTGATTTGTAGCTTCAATCTGCTCCACTGCAACTTCAGGGAGATAAGATTCGCTATCTTCAATCTGCTCCGCTGCAACTTCAGGGAGATAAGACTTGTAACTTCAACTTGCTTCACTACAATTTCAGGGAGATGAGGTTAATGGCTTCCATCTGTTCCACTGCAACTTCAGGGAGATAAGATTCGCCATGGTGATTTGATCCGACCTATTGCAACTTCAGAGGTATAGGACTTGTATCATCTACAATCCATCCCACTGCAACTCAAGGGTATAGAATTTGTATCATTGGTCTATTACACCATTTTCTTCATGGATCTCTATTTATGCTGAATGGTTAGGATGTCATGATCAGAATAAATCAAAAGCTCCTAACTAGATGTGTATGAATGATATTTGCATGAATGCAGAAAGTCATTTCTTTCGAGAATGATTCCCCTTTTAATGCTTAGGTTGACATTGCTCGTTATTCATCGAGGTTTTATCACTGACGTATTATGCTGCCTTCTTGTTCAGTTGGTATCTTTGATAGAAAACCCAAAGAAATAATCACAAATTAGGCTATTCTTTCCCAAATGTTTCCAACTCTTGAATTTGGTTGGTTTTGAATAATGGTCCTGTTTCAAGTCCTCATACTATTTAGAAGACCTTTCATAACAATATGCAAAACTCATTTTGTTTGAATATTACTAGTCCATTAATCGTTATTTCAATGTAAAAATGCTTGAAAAAGATTATCACAATGGACAAGATGGAATTTTATTGAGAACAAAGCTCGAAACGAATAAATTAATCAAGATAGCAATTTTTTCTAAGATATAAAATGAATAAGATGAAAATAGGTGCCCTAGATATCGCAGCATGAGTTTCTTTGCACAAAACTCCTTGAGGACCCTTTTGAACTTGATATGTGTTTCGAAAATCCTGAATGCTTTGTTGATGCCCCAAGATGTAGCATCCCTCCTCATTGTTAATTTAGGCATAGCAAGACTACTGCATGCCCCACCTTTGATCAAAATTTGAATTGCCCATTCCTAGGTTTTCAACGCAAAACCCCTTTGGTCATAAGTCGCCCTTTTACAGGTTTTCACCTTGGCCTCTTCTTTTTCTTTTTTTCTTTTTCTTCTTTTTTTTTGAAACGAAATATTTCTTGATTTGAACTCATAGGATTAGGCAAATCCTTGTTATCCTTCCTGGTCGATAATTAATGCTTTTCCATATAAGACATTCTTTACCACATAAGGTCCTTCCTAGTTTGGCATCCACTTTCTTTTGAAGTCCATTTGTATGGGAAGGATCTTCTTTGATATCAGGTCCCCATCATGGATTTCTCTGGGGTGAACCCTTTTTCGTAAGCTCGCGTCATCTTTTTTTTTTCTTTTTTTTAGGGGTCATTTGCCTCGGTAAAGGTTTTGATCGATGTTTGACTTCTTATGCCAATCTTTATAGGTTAGACATTTTCCCTACGATCTTCTTAATGTTCTTATTGGCTACCTTGACTGCGCTGTTCACTTTTTGGACGACACAGGGATGAGTTATGGTGTTTGATCTTGAACTGGCTGTAAACTTCTGATATCGCATTGTGGTTTAAGTCTAACGCATTGTCCGATACAATCTTTTCTGGTATTCCATATCGACATAAGATCTTTTTTTCTCTTTTTTATTTTAAATGCTGACTTTTAGCGTATGAAGCAACTTCCACCCGCTTAGTGAAGTAATGGAAAACTACACAGATAAATCGATGCCTGCTAGAAGCTTTTGGTGAGATCAGCCTAATAACATCTATGCCCTATATAGAGAAAAGCTATGGATTCCACCGGTTCCTGGTAAGGTGAGATCTGTTACTCATCTTGTTCTACTATCCTTAACAAACCTGGAGATAAACTATAGCTTCGGTCATCTTCAAAGTCCTAAGGTTTCTCTGGACACGTATCTTGCTCAAAAGAAGCTTCTGAGTCAATAGCAGTGTCGCTCATATCATTGATATCTGGAGACCTATTATAGGGATGAAGGAAGATCGAAAGAATAAAAGAATCTAAGAATATTTATTTGTATAGTATGATCATGAATGAAATGAAAATAATCAAAGAATATTTTCTCGAAGTGAGAAACAAAAATACATTTTATTGAAATAAAGATATTGGATATAAGCCAATCTCACAAAAGGAAGCTTATTGCTCCTAGGCTTAGAGCAACAAGCATGTTTTGGACATAACTCCAAATTAGCTCTAAAAAATACAGATATCTCTTCCACATTCCCATTGTTCAAAACATTTCCAAGTATGTAAGGGCAAATGCCCGATAAATTCCCTTCCCCATCTCTCTCTTCGGATACTGTATTTAGAATCCCCAGCATTCCTTCTAGGCCTTTGACTTTTTCAGAAAATTCCAACTCTTTGTTATTCGTTGACTCTGCACTAAAACTTTGAATTCAGCGTACTCCTGGATTTCATGACCACCTTCAGCATAGAACTCACAGTAACTTTCTATCCCTTTGGGTATCTTCTCTGAATTTTCATATCTATCATTTATTTCATAACCCATTTCAATAGGGATTTTTACCTTTTCCTCCACTCTCAATTATCACATCATTATTTTAAAATCCCATTTACCCGGGTCCTGATGACCGGCAATGTGATTTCCTACCACATTAGGTCCTAATGGATCGTCAAACTTCACTATGCCCATCTTGATGAACCTTTCGATTAACTTCTTAAATATGGTGCAGTTCTCAATTGAGTGCCTCGTTATTCCTGCATGGTACTCACATTAAGCATTCGCATCATACCATTTTAGGAACGGAGGTTGCATGAGTTCTGAGTAGAAAGGAGATACCACATGTGCATCAAATAGATTTTCATACAGCTCTCTATATGACATTGGGATGGGTGTGAATTGGAATCTTTCTGTATTCGGTCTCGAGTTGGAGTCTTGCCTTGAGATGCCTTGATAGCTGGTAGTCACGGCCCTCGGCTAGCTTACAGTGACGATCTGGAATACCCTTTGCCCACATTATTCACCTCATTTTCATTTTTCTTCGGGGGTTGATCTCTTGGAGCTTTCTCCCGCGTCTATCTTCTTGCTCCTAATTGCATTTTCAATCATCTCGCTAGACATTACCATATCTGAGAAGCTCATGGTAGCGTTTTCCAACATATGGATAATGAATGGGGCTTTTAGAGTGTTGACAAAAAGTATCGTAGTTTCTTTCTCCAGAAGAGGTGGCTGGACTTGTTTCGCCACATTTCTCCATATTTGGGCATATTACCTAAAGCTCTCACTTTGCTTCTTTTCCATATTCTGCAGTGTAATTCTTTCGGGCGCCATGTCTGTCACATGACCATATTGCTTCATGAAAGCCTGTGCCAAGTCCTTCCATGAATGAATTTTGGCACGGCTCAGTTGGTTATACCATTTGGCAGCTGACTTGATCAGACTGTCTTGGAAGCAGTGGATTAACAGTTGATCATTATTGACGTATCCTGTCATCCTTCGACAGAACATAGTGATGTGAGCTTCTGGAAAGCTAGTCCCATTATACTTTTCAAATTCTTGAGTCTTGAATTTCGGCGGGAGTACTAGATGTGGGACCAAACTCAGATCCTTGGCGTCAACCCCACAATGGTAATCAGCATTCTTCATTACTTTGAGTTTCTTTTCCAACCACCTGTACTGATCTTCGACTTGCTTTGGCAGTTCTACCCTTACTTTTTCTATTTCTGCCATTTCGTCTAGATTAGGAACTACATGATTGGTCAGATTGTCCTCCGGATTGGAACCTGAGCCTGTCGGATAGTTCAATGGTGCCGAGGTATCGGACTGATATTGTTGGGGTCTGATAGTAACGAGTGCCCCTTGTGGATGCGCGTGTGGTTATGGTTGGGCTTTGGTCGGGGCAAAGCCTAGAGGATAGGCAGGATCTTCATTATTGTTCCCTGCAGTGATCTTTTCTTTTTCGCGTTCTTTAGCCAACAACTGCGCCACTTGGCCTATCATATCATTTTGGTTTCTTGCATTTGTTCCCTCATATCTTGTTGGATTTTAGCTAACTGCTCTTGCATCTACACTTGTAATTGCTCTTGCATATCCTTTTGCATTTGTTCTAATCTTTCTAATCTCTGATCCATTGCTTTGGTTTTACGACGGGTATTGTAGCGGTATTCGGTTGGTTGACTCTTGTTAGTTTCCAGATTAACTGAAATAATTTTACCTAATTAGGGTCCTTTAACGAAAGTCCAATACAAATGATGCAATGCAATGCAAATGCATGGAATGAATGCAAAAGAAAGAGAGGCGTTGATTCTGAATTCAATTTCATTAGAACAACTTTTCTAGAAAATAAATTCATTTACATAAAACGGATTACATTTACTGCCTTGCCCTCATATTCCAGGCGAAAACACCTATCTTCCTCTTCATATCTGGATGTCATGGTCGAGTCTTGCGAATTTTCTAAAAGATGTCCCTATTAACTCCTTTTTGCTTGATCTAGGCCACGACTCATTGCTCACTTATCCCCGCGATACTCATTATCTCCTTTAAGAAAGTCAAGACGTGACGGCTCTCGAATAATCTTTGTCAGCTTGAATCTTTGGGCAATGAAACAAAGTTTTGTATTACTTCGCAGAGTATCAATCTTCTTTCACTGTGTTTACTTGGACCATATTCAAACAACGGTATTATAATCCACTTTATCAAGAAACCCATTTTCCCATGACAAGCTCTTCTATTTAGCAATCGAATATGAATCAACACCTCCTTTCTATGATGATGTAATGCAATGTAATCATAGACAAAGCAAAACAAAATACGTCAGTACAGAAGAAATAAACAACAAAATAAAACACTTATCTGGGTGACCACTAGGGTTTAGCGTGGCTCTGCCTAGGGTAGGCTCCTAGGTCTCTCTATATGTGGTTTAAGTTCTAAAGCAAAGGTACCTAAATCGGTAGATTCCTCGATCCTTACCCATTATAGGCTCATACGGACCGAGTTCGGTTAAGGGGAATACATTTTCCTACGGCTATACGGAGATGAAAATCTCACGAAGACGTAGGTACAGATGTATCCTGAAAGCGATTCACTATCTTATACGGAGGTGAAGACCTCAGGAAGGAATAGCTTCTCACTCCCACTTAAAAAAAGGGTAAAATTGTCCAATTATGCAATATGATGCGCAAAAGTATACTAAGAAATTCGAACCATAAGCCAATCATACAAAATGATGAAAACCAAAAAAATGAAATGTAATGAAGGGATCGTAAATTTAAAACAAATTTTCAAATTTTGACAAAGGACAAAAATTAATCAATTTATGGCTCGACTCTCAAATTCCCCTGTGGACTCGCCAAGCTGTCGAAACCATTTTTTTGAAAAAATGGGTACTGACTTTGTTTGAAAGTGAAGATTAAAATGGGAGTCGCCACCGATCTTTATTAGGTGTGATCGGATCATCTTTGTTTTAATAAAACATTTTAGTTTACTAAAACGATGTTTTTTGGTCTACGAAACTCAAAAGAACGGGTTCGGGAGTAGGTTACGTGCGAGGAAGGATTAGCAACCTTGTCACGCCCAAAATTGGTACCGAATTGATTAGTTAGTGTCTTAATGTCAAAAGTTAAAAATCGGGAACGGATTTAAGATACGATCGATTTTAAAAAAAACGCTTGAATTAGCTCAAAACGATTGTTAAAGATTTCCTCGTCTCGAGATATCAGAGTATCACATCCCGTAAGTTAGGACACGATACCATGGATTCCGGAGTGCAAGTTTGTCTTTAATTTTAATTGGAATTCCGTGTATTTAAAACTCAAAAGGATATTTGACTATTTAGAATCAACGAGAAAACTGAAATCCCGTAAGTTAGGGCACAATTCCTCGATGTTCCAAAACGCGAAACATTGCCTTATTTTGAAATTGTTGTTTTTGAATAATAGCGAATACGATATTTAAACGACGTAAGTTATTCGTTTGGATTAAAATAAAACGATTTATTGGATAAAAGTAACGAAGCTTGATTCATGAGGCGATGATATGAAATAAAAGTATAGTGCGACATGGAACGATGATACATGAACAAAATATTACACAAGCGAATGACAATAATATGAACACGAATAAGTGAATTAAAGTACACGCAATGGCAATAATCTCACAATATGCACCATTCAAATGCTAATCATTAATAATCAAAGACAAATGAATTGAATAATCAATTAAAGAATAAATAGTATAAAATTTTAAAAGAATTAACGCATGTAATACATTTTAAAATAAAATACAAGAATATATAAAGTAATTTAAAATAAATAACTTAAAAAGCAATTTAAAATATCATGTGAAAAAAATTAAAATAGGTATGGGGAAAAGAATTTAAAAAAAAAAACAGTTTATAAAAAGGGAGCTAAAATAAATAATATATATATAAAAAAAAGGGTTTAAAATGGATAATAAATGAAACGAATCAAAGTAACTAATATAAAAATAGTTTCAAATGAATAATGTATAAAGAAGAAAAAGACTTAAAATATATAATAATAAAACTGCTTAAAATAAGTAATACAAAAAAATTTAAAATGAATAACCTATAAAATAGTTTAAATTGAATATTATACATGAAAATTTAAAATATATAATAGTTTAAAATAAATAATTTATAAAAAATGTCTAAAGTAAATAATGTGTAAAAGGTTAATAAACGATATATGAAAGCATTAAAATATAAATAAGTAAGTAAGTTTAAAATAAAAAATTTGTAAAGCAATTTTAAATACATAATACATAAGACCGTTTAAAGAATTAATAAATACAAATCTAAAATGAATGACATATGAAACTGTTTAAAATAAATAAATGAAAAAATATATATATATATATATATAATAAGTAAAATATAAAAACAGTTTAATATTATAAGGTTAAGGGTCAAATTAAAAAAAGATTAAAATTAAGGGCCCTATCTAAAAAAAACAAAAAAAAGGCAGCAAGGCTTAAAATAAGACACGCGTGAAAGAACAGGGGTTAAACATGCAATTATTCCCCAACTCCAAGGATGTATGTCTGTTTTCAAAGCGTTAGAGAGCCAAGGACTCAATCGAAAAACCAAAAAAATTAAGCAGTTAAATCTATAAAAAAATAAAATAATAAAAGGGCCCAAAGTAACAAGTCCAAAATCAAAGGGACTACGGGCGCAAATAGCCCTTAACTCAGAAATGCGCGGATCCCCCTTGGAGTGGGTCGGATCGCACTGGTCAAGGCCTGTACGACGCCGTTTTGGCGCTGGGGCTTCTGGTGCAAAACGGCACCGTTTGGCCCTAATATTTAAACCAGTTTTTTTTTTTCATTTGCTTCCTTTTCTTTTCAAAGAAAAATTAGAGAGCAGGCCTCCTCCCATTTATTTTCTCTGGTAGGGTTTATAAAACCCATCATTGCCGCTGCCGCCGAACCACCTTGGCTCCATCGTGGACTGTGGTTGGAGTCACGCCAAGATCGGATTTGGGTAAGTTTTCTCTTCACTTTTTTTCTTTCACCTTTTTATGCTTTAAAGTAGATTAAAAGATAACAAAATAAAAAAATAAAATAGAATAGAAATAAACAAGAAAATCAAGATAACAAAGAAAAGATCAAAATCCACGTTCGAAAGCTTTTTTTTTTTTTTTGATTTCTGATGTTCCTAAAAAAAATACAAAGGGAAGATTTTGGCTTTTATAACCGAGTTACAGACTGTTAATTTCTATTGTTTTGTCTTTTTGCTATTTTTTTTTTCTATCTTGCGTGTTGAACTCTCTGCTGTTGTATTTAATTTTTGCAGGTGTCAGTGGTGCATGATGGCTGGTGGTAGGCATGCGGCAGCGGCAGTCAGGCATGCGTGGAGGGAAGCGGCGATTGCAGCTCTTTAGGGGGGTTAGTTTTTTTTTTTTTTTCTGAAAATGATAAGAGTGGGCTAGGGTTTAGTTTGGGCCTCGTAAATTGGGTAGGATAGGTTTGGGTAGTTTATTGGGTTTTGGGTATTTTAATTTTAATTTGGGCTCTTTTAATGTGTAAATGGATTGTTAATAAATATTTGAATTTTTACTTTATTTTTGGTTTGTTTTGTTTTATAGACATGGGCCAAAATTGGCTATTACATAGTCCAACATGCTTTTAGTTTTGAAGTTGTCTCAGTAGTTTGGGGGAGGATCCAATCCAGTCTAACATATCTTTTCATGATCATTCATCAAGGGATTTGCTAAAAGATCTCATTTGAATTTTCTAGTAGACCTAATTAGGTCCATCAAAGAGTGTTGGACGCATAGTTGAGTTGCCTTCTTTCGTAGACTCCATGCTTCGTTGTTGATTACTAGACACAAAATCTCACCAATTATGCGAGGTGGGAGGTTTTGAAATCAGTTGAAAGTATGTTTAATTATGTTATGATAAGAGTTGTGGCCACTACTAAAGAAGCAACAAGAAGAAAAATTTTGCACACAAGAATTGTTAGTGTGGTTCAGACTCAGCCAGCTACATCTGCAGAGTTTTGCTCCGAGGACTAATCCACTAAAATCAACTTAGTAAAACGAAATAATGAATTAAGCTCAATCATTCACTCTCAAGTTGCGGTCTTACCTTTGAACATCTAAATTTAATACTCACGACCCACTATCACTATCACTTAGCAGGTGTTTTTAAAAGTCATTCACACTCTCCAAGCAAAAACGGAATAGAAATCTTCTGTCCCTATTTTGTATCCCTATTTATGGCCCTCCAATCCTTCTCTAACACGTGGATTAGCTAATTCTTATCCCCAAAATAATAATAAATCCAGCGACCCTCTTGAGTCGAACCAGAAGCATGTTTTGATGGTGGAAACATTCGTAGAAGGGATTTCTTTAGTTGTTTTCGTCCGAGAAAAAGCCTCACATTTTGTGTATTCGCAGTTATGTTATCCTTCACATCCATGTTTGCCTACTTTATTGAGTTTGTATGTAGGTGAAATGGAAACCTTCTCTCACATGTTGTGTTAAGATGTAAAGTGTTTTGCAGATGCAATGATTGGGCTTGTTCCAACCACAACATTTTGGCACATCACTAATTTTTAGTTCCCAATTTTATTTTTTTTATTAATTCGTACATTGTAATACATAGCAAAAATAGGTTGTACTAAATTAAATTAAATACTGTTTAAAAAAATAAATAATAAATACTGAGCTTTAGATTATTGGCTAATTATGCCCCAAAAATTTAATCAATTAAAACTTTCTCCAAATGAATGTGTAGGGAAACTGAGTTATCCAGGGGCTTTTGCGTAATTGCACTTTAAGTTCTTCTATCAAGATGATTTTGTGAGTATTCAATATGTATGTATATATATTATATGGATTTTTTTATAGATCATATAAATAATAAGAATTATTTAAAATGACTTCAAACTCATATTTTTTATAAATAAGATTTATTGTAAATTTAAGATATGTTTTTATTTGGAAAATTATTTGATATATTGTAGAGTTTTTAAACTAGAAAAAGATACATAATAATTTTTTTATGATTATTTTTTAACTAAAAAAAATACACTACAATGTATTCTTTTATTTAAAATAATTTATTTATATATTGAATAAAGGGATATTTAATGTTAAATATCCTAAATAATATTTAGGTATTATATTATCCACACCAAATTTATATGTAAAAAAAAAAAATCAATGTTTAAACACAAAAATATGAATTAAGAATTAAAATACTACCATGAAATCCAATTCCTATTAGGATTTTATAACGTGAAATTAGGGATAATATTAACCTATTAACATTAAATCCAATTGCTGTTAGAATTAATATTAAACAAGTAAAATGAAATCCAAATGCAAAAGAGACGGCCGGTCAAGAGCAAACTATCCATGGAAGAAGACACGGAAAATGTATATGAGAGGTAGTTTTGATCAAATTAGCTCCTCTTCTATTAAATGGATCAATTTAGTTCTTATACATACTACTAAAAAGATCTAAATAAGGTCAAATAGGAATAAAGTTAATATTCATTATTTTAAAATATTGTTTATTGTTTAACAAAATCAATATTTTTTAATTTTTTATAGTTCCATAAATGAAATTTTTTGTTTAGAATCAGACTGCAATTGAAAAAATCAATAAATTTCAAGATAATTTTTTATACCATAAATATTAACTCTATTACAATTTAGACTTTTTTGACTATTTTTAATGCTATAAGGACTAAATTGATCCATTTAATAATAATAGAGAGAATAATTTGATCAAATTCCTATAATATAAATATCTCCAAACACTTTAACCAAGAAGAGACCAACATCATCCATGACATCGTGCAAGATGAGAGAGATGATTGCCATAAAATCAACTAGAGAAAACTTTCAGAACTGAGTGATGGAGAGGAGATTTGGGGTTGGCTTTAACTCTGGTGATCAAACAGGGTTAATACCTTATAAACCTCTAATTTCTCAATGTAAACATTTCTGCTAACTATTCTTTTGATAAAATATTTTTTTCCTATTATTTTTTATCATTAAATATTGAGAAATAGGATGAGAGGGATTTCATATATATTCTAGACATGATTTAACTTTTATTCCAAACAATTCTTGGCTATTATTTTTCTATTGTGCGATATAATTGAAAATCGAAATTTACGTTAAATATATACAATATATCCGAAATGAAAAAGAAAAACCCTTCTAGTTGATATGACTGAAAGAGAAAATTAATAGAAATTTCAAACTCTAATTTGTGTTGAAGAATCAATTTTGTATGGTGCATTTGCATGGTTCTAATTTAAGCGATCAACAACCAATCGAAATAATATACCAATGAAACAAAGACTAAATTAAACTAAAAATAATGTTATGGGCAGTCATAGTAGTTTTGAATTGGAAAAATATTAAGAAATGCTTTAATATTATTATTTATTTTTTAAATACAAAAGTAATTTGAATGTAAAAACAAAATAATATGACATAATTGGAAGGAGAGAAGGAGAATTTAATTTTCGAAAGATAGCCACAAATGAATTCTGACTTAAATCTAGACTTTCAAGAGCATTAATGTAGGTTATTGAAGGTGGAATGCTCTCTTTGAGATTGTTTTTGCTCAAATTCAAAACTTGAAGCAGATTCCAAGATCATCAGGAATAGGCCCACTTCAATTATTTGATGCCAAGTTAAGTTGTTATAGATTTGAAAGATGCCCAACTTTAACTTGGAAGAAGATGGGTTATCAATTTCAATGCTCCTAGTTCCTTAAAATCTCATTAATTAGATGATTCAAAGAGAGATCAAGTAGCCCTAATTGAGTTTCATTTCCCAATTCAAATGGTATCTTTCTCGAAATGTTATTGATCGAGATCCATAGGCTTGTTAGATTATGACATTGCCCCCATTTATTATATATGAATGCAACGATTATGAGAGTCAATTTTAGCAATGGATCTAACTTTTTCTTTGTGTCAATGAGTGAGTGGTACTTATACCTAGATTACGAGTAGGGATGTTCAAATTTTGGTTAAAATTGAATTATGCAATTTTCAAAATGTTCATTTTCTTTTCTCACATTATTCAATTCTACCAAGTAATAAATAGAAAAAAAACTTGGCCTTGTTTGGCAATTGGTTGGAAACTGATAGCTGATTGCTGACTGCACTGGTTGGCTTAAGTAACTGATTCTATTAACTAATTATTTAAAAGTGTTTGGTAAAACTTAGTTGATAACTGAGAGCTGATATGTGTAAAATGATAAATAATAGCATGACACCTTTTATTATTAAGTATTTATTTGTTTATAATATTTTAGTCTTTATTTGGTGAAATTATTGAAATAAAATATTATTACCAAGGAATTAAAACATATAAAAATTAATTAGTGAATATTTTTAAAAATTTAAATAAATAAATTTCTTAAATCCCCTTATTTGCGCAAGTATTTTTTTTATCTAAATAAACATTGTAGCGACGTAAAAATTTTAGCTTTCGGTCGCTAATTGTGGCGATCTAGTGAAAAAGTTAAAAAACTGAAGTTCGATTTTAAAATAAAAAGGGAGTCGCTACCGATCCTTTTTCCTAGGTGTGATCGGACACCTATTAAATTTCTTTTTTAAAACGAAAAGAAGGCTGAGTTTAGGGTCTACGTTAAAAGCCAGAGAAAAATTAGGGTTCAGGAGTCAGTTACGCGCGAGGAAGGTATTAGCACCCTCGTGACGCCCAAAAATTGGTATCTCATAAACACGTGTTGTCTTGATTTTCAAAAATACGAGTTCAATTTAAATCTCAATCATGATCCGATTAAAAAACG
The DNA here is from genome assembly GCA_025698475.1 of Gossypium anomalum. NCBI lineage: Eukaryota > Viridiplantae > Streptophyta > Magnoliopsida > Malvales > Malvaceae > Gossypium > Gossypium anomalum. The sequence continues at coordinate 15,742,327 of CM046965.1, read as the reverse complement.
AAAACTTTCAATTCCTGGTTTTTTGAAAAGGATATACCGTTTTAACACGAGCCGACAAATTCCATCTAACATAACGATGAAATCTACGGTTTAATGCTAAATCGGTACATTGCCTTATGTATTGAAATTAATTAGAAAAAAGATTTTCCTTTAAACGTAAAACAAATTGATATGAAATAAAATAAATAAAAGACAGGTCTAGAAGTACATTGAAACAAATATAAGTCTGACAATAATATTATAAGCAATAAAGATATAATGCAATACTAGAATTAGATATTAAATAGAAACAATGAATGTATATACGTAATAATGACATTAAGAATATGTACGTAAAATAAGATGAAAAAAGTTTGCAAAATAATACTAATATGGATACGTAATATATATATATATATATATATATATATATATATATATATATATATTTTTAAAATGAACATATATAACGGACATACACTAAAAATAATAGTAAAAATAGTAACAATAAAAAGATATGTGTACACCAAATAACATATAATAATAGTTAATTACGTGATGGGAAACATGATAAAACTAATAATGTTTCCTATATACGTGCATACATATATATTAAAAGTATGTACATAAAATGATATAAAACATATACATAATAAAATGAAATACATGAATAATATAATTTTAAACATATAAAAATATAATAAATAAAAAAATAATGAAGACATGAGTAAAATAATATACATAATAATATAATAAGAAAATAATATATTTATAATAAATACTTGAAAACAACTATATATATATAATAATAGTGAAAATAATAAATATAATAATATAATAAGAAAATAATATGTATATATATGTATAATAATGAAAATAATAAATATAATAATAGTGAAAATAATAAATATAATAATAGAAACGATATATAAAAAGTATATATATATATATATAATAAAATATATACTAATATTAATAATAAATATAATATTATAATACTAATAACAACAATATGAAATTAAAGTAACTAAAACTAATACTATATATAAATATATACATATGCATATATATAATGAAAATATACATTAACATATAAAAATAATAATAATAATAATAATATTGATAATACTAATAATATATTAGAAATAATAATGATAATATTTAATAAAGAAACAAAAATAAATAGGAAAGGACTAATATTGAATTAATAACAAAGTTTTGGGGCGAATTTAAAAGGAAATAAAGATTAAAGGACTAAATTGCATGCGCAAACAAACAAGAGGTACTATATCGGGCAATAAACCATTCGGCCTAAAGCTCTCAGCAGCAGAGGGACCGAAATGAAACAAAAACAAAATTTCTGGGCCAAATTAAAAAGCTTGGAAGACTTAATAGCAAAACCTTGAAAAAGCGGAAGGACTGCGCACATAAATAAACCATTCAAACAAAACACGCGGATCCTCCTGGCGGGTCGGGTCGGATGGATCGGGCATGGCCAAAACGACGTCGTTTTGAGGCTAAAGGGCAGCCCCCAAAACGACGTCGTTTTGGGAGGCTATATAAAGGCCAAAATTAACAAAAAAAAATCATTTGGTGAGAGGGAAAGAAAAAAAAGAAGAGAGAGGGAAGAGAGAAGGGAGGGGGGAAGAGGATTTTTGGCCACAAGACCGGTCACCGTCACCGTCCATCGCCGCCATGCGCCGCCATGCCACATCACCGCCGCCACCGTACGGTGGCCGAAAAAGGTAAATTTTTTTATTTTTTTACATTTTTTTCTTTTTATGTAAATATATATATACTGTTTTTTTAAAAAAAAATAAAAAATATATGTATGTGTAGTCGAGTATTGAAAAAAATAAAAAAGGAAAGAAATGGGACCTTAGCCTTTTGAATCAATTTCTTTCCTTCAATGCTTGCTGTATTTTTCTTGTTTTTAAACTATTTTGTGCTGAAAAATGAGTTTCATTGCTTGTATTGCTTCCTCTCAAAAAAATCCCCCCTTTACATCATTTTTGAATGGCTTTTTATAGCCATCTTTTACAAGTTTTTTATTACTTTTGCCATATTTTCCTGTCTTGCTTGTTTGCTCTGTTTTTGCAGGGTATGGGGGTGATTGGTGGAGCAGGTGATGGTGGTTGGTGTCAGAGGAAAGTGGGGAGGTGGCTAGGGTTTCTTGTTGTCTGTTTCTCTTCTTTTTTTTTTTTTTTTGTTGGGCTAGTTGAGTATTGGGCTGGTGGTATTTGGGCTAGGGGATTTGGTTTGTTGGTTTGGGTTTAATGGGTCTTGTGTATTGGGTAGGTGGGTCAAAATTGTAAACGAGGCAAAATTTGGGCTATAACAAACATTCATTATGGAAATTAATTAGTGAGTAATTTTTAAGCAAACTTGATCAGAAATGTTATTTCACATATCTCATCCCTAATCAGTTGTGAAAAAAGTTATCCATCCCTACAATTTTTTGTTTTGGAGGTTTTAACTCAATAAGCTCTTACAAACCTCTATTCACTAAATACTACAATTAGAGAGTTTGACTACCTAATCCTCCATTTGTGTCCAAATTAGCTAAAAAAGACCCAAAACTCTATATACCAAATATCCCCATTTACTTTTTCTTTAAAAACATTTCATCTTTCTTACCAAGTACATTTTTGAAAAGAAAAATTATATTTTTTTTATGATTTTATTTTTCTATTCTTTCAATTTTTCATCACTTCAATCTTTTCCCCACCTTACCAAGCAAAGCCTTAATAATGGAGGATGTGTAGGGATAGGGACCATAGTTATATAAAATAGACACGTTCAAAGGAAACCTAACTTCTATATACTTTTAACGTATTTTTGAATTTGGGATCATCTTGACTACTAAAATTAACATTTAGAAAAAATAAAATAAGTTAATGCTTGGTTTGTATTAGATATTACGATTGTAATGGCCAATTTTGACCCAAATCAATAAAACAAAAACCCCAAACCAAATCAAATTAATTCCAAAATAAAATGTCCCAAAGAAAATAAAGTCCATTTTACAAAACAAACAGCAGGCCCAATTTTCACATTGAATGGCCCAAACCCAAAACCAAATGACCCAAACAATAAAAAACCCTAAAGCCCAAGTCAGCCCAAACATATAAACAAAACAGCAAACCCTAGTCCCTTAAGCCTTCAGCCGCCGCATGCTAGGCCTACCCCTAGCCACCTCGAGTGCCCCTCCGCACGCCTCCTCCACTCGTCTGACACCTGCAAAACAAACTCAACACGCAAAAGAAAAGAAACAAGAGCAAAACGACAAAAAAAATGGAAGCAAACGGCCTTGTAATCGGCTATAAAAGCTCGAACTTCTTCTTTGTATGTTTTTACGAACATTGATTAATCGAAAATTGAAAAGAAATATAAAGGTGATTTCTCGCATTTTAGTTCTGATTTCTTAATTTTTCTTTTCTTTTTGAATTTTTAAGAATAAAATATAAAATAAATAAAAGAGGGGTGAAAGTTGTTATCTTTAACACCGTGCTTAGAGCCTTCTCCAGCCTCGGAGGCGACTGCGTCGGGGTTCTCGCCTGAAAACCCCATCGGCGTTGTTAGGGAGCTGAAAGGCCCCTTTATTTTCTCCTCTTTTTCGCTCTTGCTTCCGTGCTTTGGTGGGGGGATTTGGGGTGTTTTGATATATATACTTGGGAGGTTGGATCGGCCAAAAAGTTCCTTTTAGGAACTTCGACCGCCGTACACGGTGGTGGGCCGGTGACGGTGCCGATGGGTTAAGAAACCCTAGCAGAGCAAAGAAATAGGGAGGGAGGACTGCTCTCTATTTTTTTTAAAAAAAAAAGGAAAGGGAAGAAGTGAAATTTTTAAAAAAATTTTGGCTTTAATAGCCATGCAAAACGTTACCATTTTGCAGCCCCCCCCCCCACGCCTCAAAATGGCATCGTTTAGGGGGGAACCCGCGTGACCCAATCCATAACCGGAGGGGATCCACGCGTTTTAGACTTACGGTCTATTTGCGCGCTCGGTCCCTCCGCTTTATGGGCTGTTCTGATTTAGTTTATTTATTTATTTTCTTTTCTTTTTAAAATTTGCCCAAATATTTCTCGCATGTTTCGATTTAGTCCCTTGGCATGCTGAACTCTTGGAAACAGACACGTGTCTGAATTTTGGTTTATTTTTCGATCAGGTCCCCGATTGTTTTAGTCCGTCTCATTTTGATCCTCATTAGCTTTCTTATTTTATAATTTGTACCTTAATTTTTAATTCGATTTCAGCCTGATCCTCTATTTAATTAATTAATTAATTAATTTATTTATTTATTTTAAAAAAGAAAAAGAAAAACTGTTAATGTTATTCTTTTTAAGTTTTTTATATATTATTTATTATTTATTTTATTATTACTTATTCTAATCCTTTTTTACGTATCATGTATTTTAAATTATTATCAATTTTAAATCTGTTACATGTATTATTTGTTCTAAACTATTATACATATTACTTATTTTGAAATTTTTTATATATCTTTTTATTTTAAACTATTATATGTGTATATTATTTATTTTAAAATTTCTTATATGTTATTTTGTTATACTATTTTATATGTAAACTATTTTAAATTCTTTTATTATTTATTGTAAACCTCTTATTATTATTTATTTTAAGATTTCATACATTACTTATATTAAACTGTTTTTTTATATATTGTTTTTATATATATTATTTATTTTAAATTTATTTTTCACGTATTATTTATTTTAGACTTTCTATGTGTTCTTTTAAATTGTTATATATTATTTATTTTAAGATTGCATTATTTTATTTTAAATTACTTTGTGTATTAATTATTTTAGATTGTACTATTCACTTTAAATTGTTTTTTATAATATCTATTTTAAACTCATTTTTTATGTATTACTTATTTAAAATTGTTTCATTATTTATTTTAAATGGTTTTATGTTATTTATTTCATTCTTTTGATTATTATTGAAGGTATTTAAGTGACGTATGCCATGTGATTATTGCCATTGTGTGTTTTATAATTCGTTCATCTGTATTTTCATATCATTGTTATTCACTTGTATAATATTGTATCCATGCATTATTATTCTATGTACATTACTATATTTTTATTTCATGTCATCGTATCGTCTATTGAGCTCCAACATGCTTATCCAATATGGATAATTTTATTTTACTCCAAATAAAATAAATGCACATCACTAAATGTTGCACTTGTTATTATTCAAAAAGAAAATCTTCAAAAATAAGGCAATAGTTCGTGTTTCGGGAATTCGAGAAATCGTACCCTAACTTACAGGGTTTCGATTTTCTTGTTAAACCTAAATAGCTAAATATCCTTTTAGATTTCAAAACATACGAAGTTTCGATAAAAATTAAAGGCAAACTTATTCTCGAGGGTTCAAGTATCACATCCTAACTTACGGGACGTGGCATGTTGTTATCTCAGGACGAGTGGGCCTTTGATGCTCGTTTCAACGTAATTCAAGCGTTTTAAAATTAACATTCATAAAAAGGGATCGTATTTTAAAATTTCTTTTAAAATCTTTTCAAATTTTGACATTAAGACATTAATTAATCGATTAGGTACCAATTTTGGGCGTGATGAGGGTGCTAATCTTTCTTCGCACGTAATCGACTCCCGAACTCGTTTTCTCGATTTTTGTAGACCAAAATCATTTGTTTTAATAAATTGAAATATTTTATTAAAACGACCAAATTTTTAGGTGATCCTATCACACCTAAATAAAAAGGATTGGTGGCGACTCCATTTTCGTTTTTAAAATAAGTCGACGCCCTTTATTCAAAAAAACTGGTTTCAACAATGATTATTTAAGTTTATTTTTTTTACCTAATTAATATTTAGATACTATTTTGTACTTTGACATTGCAATTATTTAACTTTATTTTTACCAAACTATTTAGAATTAGGGTTAACTTGATAAAATATGTAAATATTGAGGACTAAGTATGTTGTTATACCAAGTGAAAATAGGCCACTTCATCATTTTCGTTGCCAAGTTAATCAATGGGTGACCAGAACAGAAATGAATAATAACGTTAGTGATGAAATTGAAAGTTTCTATAGTTCAATGATAAAAACAAAAACACGCTAATAGTATTGGTGACTAATTGTAGAGTTTATCCATACATAAAATAAAAGTAAAAGCAACATATTATAAACTTAAAAACTGGTCGGGTCACAGCTAAGCTCAAGCTTTGAATATTGATGCTCGAGGATGGCATCTCATATATATATTTTAAATAAATCTATTTTTTTAAACCATATTTCATATTTAATATTTTTTTTATCTAAAACTTCCTAAATATGGTATTTGGAACTGGACTACCGACTTGAATACATCTTCTTGTTGGTAAACTTTCAACAAAATAATACAATTCTTATTTAATTCCAAGATTAAAATTTACATGCTCAAAAAATTATGCGTCAGAGGAAAATGATCTTTTTTTTTAATTTGTATTGAAGAAAATTTTCTATGGTGTATTTGCACGGTTATAATAAGTGAATACTAGCCTCTACTTCAACCACCAATCTAATAATATAGCAAAGGGCAAAATTAAATTACATGAAAATGAACTTTAGGAGGAGTTGCAGTTTAGTATTAAAAGAATTAACAAAAAATTTAACATTATAAATTGTTGAAGGTCAATGCAATTTGTTTAAGACAAAACTCTTAAAACTTTATTAATCAAGAAAATGTACCAAAACAGAGGGGAAACTCTATACCCAAACTATCAGGTTTTCCCTTCAATTTCAGTCGAAACATTAAATATTATCTACTAAACAGAAATGGAGTACACAGGATAACACAAACATCATACATGAAATTGAAACTGCTGTAGTTTAAGAAAGATGATAGAATCCACCACAACACTTTCTTCTATTCCAAGCTGTGACAAAAGGAAAATACTTGCAATCCTGCTACCCTCCCAACAATCTTCATTCTCTACATCCAATTTCAGTGTTTAAGCATCTCATTCTCAACAAAGCTGTGAAATAAGAGATAATTGGAAGAAAAAGAGATAAAAAATAAGTTTATATAAAGAAAATTTACATACCTTACCTAGATATAAGTTTGATATTGTATCACCTTAGTTAGCCGTTGCAGACTACATTTCCCAACAGTTCTTCCAATTTTATGCTGTTGAAAGGACTCGGTAAAGGAAGGGATTGACGACCAAGGGCTTGAGAAACTTGCTGCATGGTTGGCCGAAGTTAGGGATTGCCATTCAAGCATGCCACTGCAATCTTCATAGTAGAGACCAAGTCTTTGGCAGATTGGCCTACTGGTGGTGAAAGACGTTGGTCTATCGTATCTTTCAGTAAAACCTGTTGGTAATTTGACATCGATGACGATGTCAATTCCAGTGATGAAAAATACGAAATAAGATCACCAGGATGCCTCCCCATACAAACTTCCATCGTTAGCACCCCAAAACTGTAGACATCACACTTCTCATCTACTCTCATTGTATAAGCTAACTCTATATAAAAAAAATTTACTAATTAGCATATGCTATTTGAACTTTGTCTATTTAACAACATGCAAGAAATTAACAGTTTTAATCAAACAGATAACATGTTCAAAGCATTTTTAGGAAAAAGAATTAGTTAATACCTGGAGCTATATACCCGTAGGTGCCCGCAAGTGAAGTCCAATTGGAGGAGTCAGGCTATAAAATCCTAGCAGTGCCAAAATCAGAGACACGAGCTTCATAGTCCAAATCCAAGAGAACATTGTTGCTAGAAATGTCTCGATGAACTATAGCTTGTGAATGGCCATGATGCATATAAGACAAAGCATTAGCCAATCCTTTAACAACATTTAGCCTCTTCTTCCAGTCCAGCTCCTTAGACTGTTCATTGTTGCTTAACACCATTCTCAAACTTCCCCTTTCCACGAGCTCATAAACCAGAAAAGAATGCTTTCGATGTGAACAAAAACCATACATCTGCACAATGTTACGGTGCCTTATTTCTAATAAAGCAATAATCTCGCTTTCAAAGGCTTCTAAGTTGTTGATGAGTATGTTGTCTTCAGATTGGTGAAGTTTCTTCACAGCAACCTCCTGACCAGTTGGTAATGTAGCTTTATAAACACTTCCGTATCCTCCTGAACCAATGCGTCTGAGCGAAAATCTTCAGTGGCTTCAATAATGTTGTCATGGAGTACTCTTCCATTAAATGCCAATACAGTAAAAATATCTCCTTGTTGTTCCTCCCTTGGCTCTGATTCTTTGGTTTGAGACCTTTTGCAGAAAGTAAAGAAACTTTCAACCAATAAAAATAGCAAAAGTGGACCTCCAAATAGTGGAAGCGTAACTGAAATGATGACTTTGGTCCTTTTTCCATGACTATGGTTGGGCAGAAAAGAAGGAACACAAGCCATTAGTCCAGTGGCATTACCGCGTAGGCCTTCATTGTTTCTTAAGGCATCAAACGAAGCCTCATGAAAAGCCTTAAGATTTGGAATAGGACCTTCAAATTGATTGAAAGATACGTTCACAAATCTCAAACCACGCAAATTATTAAAAGCTTCCGGGATGGAACCGTTGAGCATATTGTGAGAAAGGTTCAATACTTCCAAGGACTGTAATTTTCCAAACTGTTGTGGGATACCTCCAATTAGTGAATTCCGACTCAAATCTAGGCTATGAAGAGCATTAATGTAGCTTATGGAAGATGGAATGCTCTCTTCGAGGTTGTTCTTGCCCAAATTCAAGTTGAATAACTTGATGCAATTTCCAAGATCATCAGGAATAGGCCCACTTAAATTGTTTGATGCCAATTCAAGTTGTTCTAGTTTTGAAAGTAGTCCAATTTCTGATGGAATTTTGCCAGAAAATTGGTTACCACTTAGAAAAAGACGGTTCATCATTGGCAACTTCCCTAGTTCCTTAGGAATCTCACCATTTAGATGATTCGAAGAAAGATCAAGTTCTTGTAATTGGGGGGCATGTCCCAATTCGAATGGAATCTTTCCAGAAATGTTATTGTTGGAGACTTGTAGGCTTGTTAGATTATGGCATTGTCCCCAATTTGGAGAAAGTTCACCGAAAATGTTGTTGTTGCTTAATGTAATATAATTCAAATTAGGATATAAACCAAAGGCTTCTGATATATTTCCCGTTAAGTGGTTCCCTTCAAGCCTAACTCTTTTTAAGCTTGTACAGTTTCTCAAACTAGATGGAATCAAACCAGTCAAATTATTGTTCATAGCTCCAAATATTAGTGAGCAATCCCCCCTGGCATACATTATCAGGTAATGAACCACTGACATGGTTGGATGATAACTGGAATTTTCGTAAATGAGTAAGATTGTTCAAAGTTTGAGGAAGAAGGCCTGATAAAATATTTCCAAAAAGCTTAACTATCGACAACTTGTTTAAGTTTCCCATGGAAGTTGGGATTGAACCATAAATGTCATTAAAATGAAGCGCAAGTATTTTCAAGTTAGTCAAGTTTCCTATGGAATCAGGGATGACACCAGTGAGATTATTGCTCGACAACTGCAACTCGAAAAGAGATTTGAGCTTACCTATCTCATTGGGGATAGAACCAGAGAGATTATTACCCCACAGATAGAGCCATTTCATGTTAGTTAAGTTTCCATACATGTTGGGATTGGACCAGTTAGGGAATTGTTTGAAAGTTTAAGCAGCTCAAGTGATCTAATCATTCCGATCTCTTTAGGAATGGAACCATTGAGCCTATTGCCAACGAGGATAATTTGGGATAAATTTTGCAAGTCTCCAACAGAAATAGGTATTGTACCAGTGAGATGGTTTTGGGAAAGATCCAGCATCCAAAGTGAACTCAACCTTCCTATTTCAGAAGGAATACTTCCAAAGATATTATTTTGTGACAAGTCCAGGACGTGAAGCTTCGTAAGGTTCAACATTTCTATTGGAATGGAACCACTGAGTGAATTGTCTCCTAAGGAGATCATAGAAAGACTTTTCAGTAAGCCAATTTCTAAAGGGATATTCCGAGAGAAATTATTGTATGACAAGTCAAGGAAGTTGAGATTGGAAAGGTTCCCGATTTGTGAAGGAATGGACCCATACAATGAGTTGTTTCGAAGCTGAAGCGAAATCAAGTTGGGGAAGTAAAAGAAGTTGAGATTGTGAAGTGTAACTCTCAATTTCAATTCATATTCTCCTAGGATCATATTGGTGATGCTTCCGGCATTGTTGCAAGTGATTCCAGTCCAATTGCAATGGTTGCTTCCGCCCCACAAAGAAGAGAGCAAGGTTTGGGTGTTGCTGGGGAGGCCAGCTTTCCATTTTAGAAGAGCTTCAGCTTCCCTGGAGGGTATGGTTTTAGAAGAGAAAGCATGGGAAGATGCAAAGAAGAGGAAGAAGATGATGAGTTTGAATGGTATTGAGAAAGAAAGCATGGCTTTGATAGTTGAAGTTAAGGACTTTTGGTTGTTAATTGTGATCGAAGACATTCCCTATTTATACAAGAATGTCAGAGCTGTTCCAATCACTCTGACAAGTACGTGTATACATTTTTCTATTATATTATCTATGAGTAGTTATTTCTTAGGTTTTTCCTTCAAATAATTATTAATTAGGTTTTTAAATGAATTTTCAGTATATTAATTTGTGAGCTTAGATTAGGTGATGTCCCCACGTTAAAAAATTGTTATATGATTTTATTTTCAATATATGATAATTCGCTTGTAATCTAATTAAATTGAAACGGTAATTTTAAATATCTCAAATTTTTTAAAATTGATCTTAAGTGCTATACTATTATTTATATAGTGTTTAAACGTAAAAGTAAATATTTTTAACTTTTATCGTTGACTTAAATCTGAAATGATATTTTAAGTGCAAAGTCTTTGATGATACTTGGCTTGATCTTCGTTTTGCCTTGCCTACCTATTTTGAAAACCCCTGCCCCGCAAAAAAAGTACATAACACCCACTGACTCCTGTATCTTACCCCATTTTCCAATTGTTGTTCACATTTACATATGAAAAGTCTGCACAAAATAAATAAACAAATAAAAGACCAAAAAGAAAACATTACACTATTAATTTACAATTACAATGATATATTCATTTGCAATTACGTTGCACTATTAATGAAATTCATTTATCTTTATTATCTTCTTCCTCTCTTTTCCTAAACCAAAACTCTTCTTCTTTCTTGGATCGCTATTGTTGATCTCGTAATTTTATCTCATAAACATGATATCCTATTATTTATTCATAAAAGAAATTTAAAAAATAATTTATTGGCGTTTCGGAAGGGGCAGCACCAACAAACAGAAAAAATGAAACGTCTTACTAGTTGTCATAGAAAAGTTGTGTATCTTTCACAAAATTGAGTTAAATTTCTAAATAAGTATAATATATTATGAAATATTTATGTGGATGTCATTATCAACCCCATAAGTTATAAAACTCTTCTTATGCCCCATAAGTTATGAGACTTTTCCTATACCCCATTAATATGGGAGATAAAAGGTCATGACCCTTTACATGCCCTATAATAATTAGAGAGTTACTTTTAACTCCTATATATTTGGGGCCCATGTACTCATGAAAAAAAAAAGAAATACACTCTCTCTTTTACATTCTCTCTACACTCTTTCTTCTATCACATTTTAGTTTATTCTTTCTTTATTATTTCACAACATATATAATAGATAATATAATCATTTAATTTTTAATAAATATATTTAGAGTTAAAGGTATTAAATTATTGTGAAAAAAATATTAATATTATAGAATATTAAATTGAACCTCAAACAATGAAAACAATATTTTAACTACTTTACTAAAAAAAGTTTTAGTCTATGGTTGATAGTTGATTTTAATGGCGGGTTTGATCAACTGATTCTATTAAATGATTTGATAAATTGATTCTATTTACTATTAATTTAAAAGTGTTTGATGAAACTTAGTTGATAGTTGAAATAAGGACATTGCACATTTCATTATTAAGTATTTATTTATTTATAATACATTAGTTTTTATTTGGTGAAATTATTAAAATAAAAAACTATTATTAAGGAATTAAAACACCCATAGCGGAAATTAATTAGTGGATATTTTTAAAAATTGAAATAAACAAATTTCTTAAGTTCCTTATTTACAAATATTAACCTTGTAGAAATTGATAAATATTAATAGTTTATCAATATAATTGTAAACTATATTTTTAGTGATAATTATGTCATGTTCTTAGTATATAAATTAGTGATAATTATGTCACAATCCGAATAAATTTGTCATACGGTGAAGTTAGTTTTTTTTTTTTTGAGATTTATTTTGGCACCTCTATTAAGTTTTAGAGCATGTGACAAATGGAGTAATTTTTGAACAAGCATGGTCAAATATATCATTCCACATATCTCATTCTCAATCAGCTGTGAAAAACATTGTTCATCTCTATGTTTTCTTTTTTTTTTTTGGAGGTTTTAGTTTAACAAGCTCTTTACAAACCTCCATTCGCCAAACACTACAATTAAAGAGGTTGACTACCTAATCATCCATTTATGTCCAAATCAACTAAAAAAAGTCCAAAACTCTGTTTATCAAACACTTCATTATCATCACCATTAAAATTAATGAATTTAAGCAAATTTAATTTTTTAAAATGTAGATGAATAAAATATTATCCCACCAGAAAATAAAACAAGTTAAATCAAGTTTTTAAAGACATTTTTAATGGTTCGAAAATATATATCATTATATCAATTTCATAAAATATTATATATATTAACATTATGAACATAACTCCCTATACTACTATTTATTTATGTTCAGGCATAAGGATAATATTTTTTATGTATTCGATATCTATCAATTCTCAAAATAGATCAATTTTCAAATATTAGCTATCATAAATTGAAAATATTGATAAGAATTATATCCAAAAGATTTTGTCTAAAATATTACTAACAATAAATAAAGCAAGATATGTGTCTCAAATTATTACAGCTTTTAAAAAAAAATTAATAATAAAAATATTTGCTTGGCTTACAAAAATGGTTTTAGTAATGGAAACAAAATTGAATGTGAAATTGAGGATAAATTTAAATTAAGGGATCTAAATTTTAAAATATCATATAATTTTTTTTGTTGGTTTAATCTCAAATGATATTTTAAGTGAATTAAAGTGCTACATTCCGGTTTTCTTTGTAGGGGTGAGTAAAATTCAATTCAATTCAAACAAATCGAAAAAAAATTGAATTTCGAATTAATCGAATCTAGTTATTCAAGTAATTTGACTTTCGAGTTCAAGTCGAATTGAATTTTATAATTCGAATAATAGATTAGTGTAAATACCCCTTTGATCCCTAACAATTTTGAAAATAAACAATTTGATTTTTTTTTTCTCAACAAAAGTTAAAAAAATTAATTAATTTTTAAATTATGAAATTAATTTTTTTTAAAAATTATAAATTTTTAAAAAAATTAATAAAGAATATATAAAGAAAGTTAAAATTTTAAAAATGTTCTAAAATAAAAATTTTGGGACCTAACTAACTTAATTAATGATTCAAGTTTATCATATTAAACTACTTTTTGCTTTGAAAAGTTTTTAAATATATATAGTTTCAAATTTATGTGCTCTAACATGAAATTAATTATATTGTAACAAGATTTTAATTTGATATGTTTACTTTTTTAATTTAACTCGATTCAATTCAACTCCACTCAAACTTCATTTTTACTTGTCTCAATTTGAAGATTTCAAATTAAATTAGGATAATAAAATAGGACTTTCTAACTATATTAACTCAAAATATTTTGACTCGATTTATTGCAACATTTAACTCTGAGTTCCTTGTCGAAGTCATTGGCGGTACTTTGTTTGATGTTTGTCTAAAAAGTAGAAGGTTCCTTTAACTTTTCTTTCTTCCAGCCCTTATCCTCCATGGCCTTACCTACCTATTCTGAAAACCCCTGCCCCCACAAGAAATATAACACCACTGACTCCTATATCTTATACCAGTTTCCAATTATTGTTCACATTTACATATAAAAGGTCTGCAAAAGAAAAAGAAAAGAGAGAGGATTTATTGGAGATACTTCTTACCATACAATTACATTACGCTATTAATGGAATTCATTTCTTCACTCTCCTTATCTTATTTATTTTGGTGTTATTTCGAAGCTATTTCCTCTTCATTTTATCTCACAAACATGACATCCCATTATTTATTCATCTCATACTCGTCCATAAAGAAAACAAAGGAATAATCGGCTTTTATTTGACCCCTTACAAATTTTATATATAGTTTGATATAACAAATTTGGTAACACTTTTGCTTGCAATTTTGTTCATTATTATTAGCTTCATATTATCCATATTTAATAAAACTTCTTTACATATTTTACATATGCAATAAAACTTTTTTTCCATATTAATTTTTATTTTGAAATATAGTTAATAATTAAAAATAAATAAGAAATTTTTAAATTCAAAAATAAAATTAAGTAAAGTTCATATTTTAAAAGCTTGAATCATACTCATGGACTTAAATGAAATTCTTATAAATGAATTCCTATTCATAACAATTTTTATTTTACTATTTTGGTCCCTGCTTAGTTATATTCCTGGTTTCCCCCGAATCAAAACTTTCTAAAGGGAAGTAAGTTAATAAGGGATTTGATTGTTTTATTAGGATTTTTTTTAGTTGGGTTTAGGGTAAATCAATTTAGATTTAATCACAATAGTGATGATGAGATGAGAGTAAAAAATTATTATTAGGAAAATTAAATAATAAGTATATATCTAAGAAAAAAATTAAAACCAGCAATAATGTATAAAATAAAATTAATGTTTTCTCTAAGCCACTAAAAAAAATTGAATCTAATCAAATAACCTAACAGTCAACATTAATTTTAATAGCATATGAATTAATCCCACACTTCATGGAAATCAATCAAACTACCGTGCGAATTTTTCTTTTTAGAAAATAATCTTAAGTGGATGTATGTTGTCGAAGTCTTCATTAAAAAAAAATTTACGCATAAAAAAAAAAACGTATACTATTAATGTATTAAATAATATTAATCTATTTTTATTTTAAAAAATATTTAATATACTGCCAATAGAGTTTTTAAGCTCCACAATCAATATCTAGAGTTGATATAATGGTCTTCCAGCGCGGGTGACAGCTCAAGTCTCGCACGAACGGCCTGTTGATGCGACAAATTGGATAGGACCATCGTTTATGGTTTAGTGCAACATGGCTACGCATGGAGGATGTTACCCTACTCTGGGAGATGCTGGGTACTTTGGTGGTTCTCCGATGCCGCCTCCGTCCTGGATTTCTCATGGTCGGCAGTAGAATATTGCGACAGCAGGTATCTTTGGCATGGTTGCTCACAATGAAATTTTTATGGTTTCCACAAATAAAATCTTTTGTTTGGAATTGAACTGCAATTGAAAAAGTTAGTACAATAAATAATAATTCAATTACAATAATGGATTTGTTTGACTATTTTGAATAGTATAAAAATTAAATTGATCCATATAATAATAGAGAAAATAATTTGATTGAGTTACTATAATGTAGAAACCCTCCAAACACTTTAACCAAGAAGAGACCAACATCATCCACGAGGTCGTGCAAGATGAGAGAGATGATTGCCATAAAATCGACAAGAGAAAACTTGAAGAACTGAGTGATGGAGGGGAAATGTGGGGTTGGCTTTAACTCTGATGGTCAAACGGGGTTAATGCGTTATAAACCTCTAACTTCTCAATGTAAAAATTTCTGTTAATTATTCTTTTGATAAAATAATATTGCCATATTGTTTCCTATTATTTTTTATCATTAAATATTTGAGAAATAGGATGAGACGGATTAAACCTATTCTAGACATGATTTAACTATTATTCCAAACACTTCTCGGCTATTATTTTTCTATTGTTAGATATAATTGAAATTTGAAATTTACCTTAAATATATTATCCGAAATGAATAAAAGAAAAGAAGAACCTTCTATATATAGAATCAATTTTTTATATCGTTCTCTCGAGGATTACAATTATTAGTAATTATCACATTTCTAGTATTTAACCTAACAATTCAAAAGATTCATTAAAATTAAAATAAATTATCTAAATTAACTAATGAACGCACCAAAGAATAAACCACAAAAACAGTCAAATATCAACCAAGTGACAAAACAATACCTAGATAAGAATCCACCTAGATTTCACCTACAACTCTCAATCTAATTTATGCAATTTCTTTTAATAGCTTTTTGATCCATATAAATCCCTAATTTATGTTAATATCTCTTTTGAACATAAGATGAACTAAGTCTAGGTTGATTAATTAAAACTCCTAATATTACATTAAGTCGCTCTATGGATCTATTAGATTTAACTCTAATCTGCCAAATTTATGTTATCATATTTCTAGGATTACATGCAACTTGATTAAATTATGCAAAATCTAATAACAAGAAGGGTCTATTCAACATCAAATTTATGCACATCAAATATGAATTAACACTCTAGAATTATTAACCCAAGAACAATTAAGCATCCGTAATTGAAAATAAAGAAACTAAGGTTTCATTGCATTAAGCGAATTAGTTCATACTTGCAAGAATAAACACAAAAAATACAATATAACCACTAAAATAAAGAAATCCATGATAACTCCCTTGGAAATCATAGACTTTTGAATCTTGATGGAGAATTACTTGGAAATCAACTTCAATGGTGTTCTTTGAGTAATTTTCATGCAATCCTATGACGACTGCTTCCCTCCTTATAATAGGCCAATTTTGGCCAAAGCCCAAGGCCCAAAAAATAAAAAGAAATGAAAACCAAAATAAATATTAATAGTCCATAAAAAAAAAAAGTAGTCCAGTTTTCTTTTACAAGCCCAAATGCACTACTCATGGCCTAAAACTGACCCTAGCCCAAACAGCCCATAACCTAAACTAGCAACAGAAACCCTAGCCCCCAGCCTAGCCTCTTTGCGTTGCCGCCTCCTTGCACGCGTCTGACCCCTTTGCTATCGCCATTAGCCACTCTACTGTCACCTGGAAAGAGGAACGAACAAGCAAACAGTAGAGAACAATGAAGAAAAAAGAAAAATAACAGTGGCAGACAAAAACCAAAACAAACAAGAAAGAATCTTGTAATCTGGCTATAAAAGCCATGGCAATCTCCTTGTAATTTTTTCGGACAGACGGATTTTAAATACAAAAGAAGTTTGAAACAGATTCAAAAAAAGATTAAGGTGATTCTTTTAGTTTTTTTTTTCTTCTTTTTAAAATATACTATTTTTGTTACATGAAAAAAAAAAGAAAAAAAAAGAAGGGAATTCACCTGTGTTGCCGTCAGACATTATCTCCGGCGTTGAAATTTACAGAGAAAAGGCCTAAGGTCGAGCCATTTCTAGTCTTTTTCCTTTTTTTTAGGCATTTGCCTTCTTGATCTAAAACCCTTGTTAAAAAAGGTGTAAAAAGGGGAAATTTTGGGTCTTTTCGGCTACCGTGGATGGCGGTGCCATTGCCGGCGATTGGCGGCTGCCACAGTGGCCGATTGTCGGATCCCTAGGCTGGATATGGAGAGGATTTTGGAGAGAAAAGAAAAGCTTTAGTTTTTTTTTTAAGAATGAGGGTTGAAATGAAGTTTAAAATTTTTTTGACTTAAATCGGCCCTACAAAATGGCATCGTTTTGGGCAAAAGCACAGACGCCAAAACGGCGTCGTTTTAAGGTCAACCCGCGCGGGACCAGACCTATTCCAGGGGGATTCGCTTGTTTTCAATTTTTGGGCCATTTGCGTGAATGGTCCTTCCGCTTTTTAAGCGGATTTCAATGTCGTCCCTTTTTCTTTTTTAAATTTGGCCATTTAATTTTATTTCACTTTTAATTTAGTCCCTTGATTTGCCGAAGGTAAATATGCTTAGCAAGGTTTTGGGATATTTTCCCAATTAGTCCCTCATCCTTTTTGCACATTTTGGAGTGGTCCTTTGTATTTATTTACCATTCAATTAATTTTATTTTATTATGTTTTATACTTGCAATTTTGTCTAAATTACAATTTCATCCTCGGTTGTTTAATATTAGCCCTTTACAGACTTTATTTGTATATTATTTTTTATTTATTTGTGTATTTGTTCATGTATGTACATTTTTTTCCTTCTTTACTCTTTTCGTTTTTTTAAATTCACATTTTTCTTTATTCTTTTATTTACACATTTATTATTATTATTATTATTATTATTATTATTATTATTATTGTTGTTGTTGTTATATTTTTATCTCTTCTTTGTTATTTTATTATTTTTCACATTTTAAAAATCTAAACTTAACATTATGTATCTATTTTACTTATTTATTTATTTATATTTATACATTTATTTTTTTATTTTTTGTTTTTTGTTTTTTTTCCTTTTACCATATTTATTATTACTATATCTATTATTATTACTATTTATGTATTTTATTGCAAATTGCACCCATAATTTCATCTATATTTTAATTAAGTCCTTTATTTTAATATTATGTATAATATTTTCCTCTATATTTATTTATTTATTTGATTTTATTATATTTAAAAATTGGTATTGTCATTTCATGCGCATATTTTGTCATTAGAATTATTATTGTTATCATTGTTATTATTTATTTATTTATTTTACTTTTCATTGATTGTTAATATTGATATTAAAATGACATGTATTATGTGATTATTGCCATCATACGTATTATGAGTTGCTTATTAGTACATTTATATTGTTGTTATTTGTTGGCTTAATATTTTGTCCACATATCATTTTTTAAATATTACATTAATTTTTACCCAAATACGCAAAAAAAAAAATAAAAATTTCAAAATAAGGTAATATTTCACATTTGGGAGATTCGAGAAATCGTACCCTAACTTACAGGGTTTTGATTTTCTTGTTGAACTCAAATAACCGAATATTTGTTCAAAATTAAAATGAATAAGATTTCAAATAAAAAATTTAAAGGCGAGCTTATTCTTGAGGGTTTAAAATGCCGCGTCTTAACTTATGGGATGTGACATTTGTTATCTCGAGACGAAAAGGTCTTTGACATTTGTTTCAATTTATTCAAGCTTTTTTTTAGTTTAACATTAATAAAAATAGGGATCGTATTGTGAATTCTTTCAAGTTTTCAAAATTTCGACATTAAGACAATAATTTATCAACTAGGTACCAATTTTGGGCGTTACGAGGGTGCTAATCCTTCCTCGCACCTAACCTACTCCCTAACCCGTTTTCTTCAATTTCGTAGACCAAAATCGTTGTTTTAGTAAATCAAAATATTTTATTAAAATGATCAATCACAAGGTGACCCGATCACACCTCATAAAAAAAAGATTGGTGGCGACTCCATTTTCGTTTTTTTAAATAAAAAGTTGATCTTTTCAAAAAATTGGTTTCAACAGCTTGGCGACTCCACTAGGGACAAAATAAGAGGGTCAAGCCATAAATTGATTATTTTCTATCTTTTGTCAAAAATTGAAAATCCAATTTAAAGTTACGACCTTTTCGTTTCATTTCATCTGTCATTTTTGTGGTTTTAGTCATAATATGTTTACTTCATTGATTTGAGCCTTTTGATATATCTCCACATATGGCATTGCATAATCGGTTAATTTTACCCTTTTAGGTGGGAGTGAGAAACTATTCCTTCGTGAGGTCTTCACCTCAGTATAGGATAGCGGATCGCTTTCGGAAAACATCCGTACCTATGTCTTCGTGAGATTTTCATCTCCGTATAGCCATTGGGAAATGTATTCCTCTGAACTGAACTCAGTCTATATGAGCATATAATGGGTAAAAATCGAGGAATCTTTCGATTCTGGTCCCCTTACTTTAGAACCGAACCGTATATAAAGAGCCTTAAGAACCTACCCTAGGAAGAACCACACCAAACCCCTAGTGGTCATCCAAATAAGTGTTCTATTTGTTATGTATATTTTTGTACTGACGTGTTTTCTTTTGTTTTTATTATGATTACATTGCATTTTCATCATAGAAAAGACGTGTTAATTCACATTCAGTTGCTAAATAGAGAGCTTGTTGTGGAAAATGGATTTCTTGACAAAATGGAGGATAATGCGGCCGTCCAAATATGATCCAAGGAAATACAACGAGAGCAGGGTGATAGTCTAATGGAGAAGTA
This sequence comes from Gossypium anomalum, assembly GCA_025698475.1. NCBI lineage: Eukaryota > Viridiplantae > Streptophyta > Magnoliopsida > Malvales > Malvaceae > Gossypium > Gossypium anomalum. Next base: position 15,722,171 of record CM046965.1, on the reverse strand, counting down.
CACGACTTTCCTTTGTTGATCGAGGATTCAAGCCGACAAAGCTTATTCTAGAGCCGCCAACATCCTGATTTTCTTAAAGAAGCTAACGAGCATCACGAGGATGAGTGAGCAATGGGTTACAGCACGGATCAAGCAAAAAAAGGAGCTAGTAGAGGCATCCATTAGAAAGTTCGTGAGATTTGATCTTAACATCCGGACATGAAGAAAAGGATTGATGTTTTCACTTTGAATATTAGGGAAAGACCATGTATGTAAATATCCGTTTTATATAAAGAGATTTGTTTTTTAGTAAAGTTGTTCTAATAGAATTAAATCAAAATCAACGCCTTTTTTTTTTGCATTTATGCCTCTACATTACATTTCATCATGTGCATTAAATTTCACAAAGGGATCCTAATTAATTGAAATTATAGTAGTTACCTTGGAACATCGTTACGGTACACACGGCAAATGGACCAAAGATTAGAGAGATTAGAGCAAATACAAAAGAATATGTAAGATCAGTTGCAAGCACAGATGCAAGAACAATTAGCCAAAATTCAATAAGACATGAGGGATCAGATGCTAGAATCCCAAAGAAGTATGATGAGCCAATTAACGTAGTTACCGGCCAGAGGGCTTGAAAAATGGAAAAGCCCAATGGTCAATGATGGGGATGATAATGAAGACCCTATCTATCCCCCAGGTTTTACCTCAATAAGCATTCAGGCCCAACCAGACACGTATCCACGAAGGGCACCAGTCACTATCAAACCCCAACAATATCAGGTCGGTACCTCGGCACCAATGAACCACCCAATAGGCTCAGGTTCTAATCCAGGGGATAATCCAACTAATCCCGTTGTCCTTGATCTTGATGATATAGCAGAAATGGAGAAGGCGAGGGTAGATCTACCGAAACAACTTGAAGACCGGTATAGATGGCTAGAAGAGAAATTCAAGACAAGAGAGAATGCTGACTACCATTGCGGGGTTGACGCTGAGGACTTGAGCTTGGTCCTAGATCTAGTACTCCCGCCAAAGTTTAAAACTCCAGAGTTTGAAAAGTATAATGGGACTAGCTGTCCTGAAGCTCACATTACGATGTTCTATCGAAGGATAACATGATACGTTAATAATGATCAGTTATTAATTCACTACTTCCAAGACAGTCGGACCGGGTCTGCGGCCAAATGGTATAACCAACTAAGTCGTGCCAAAATTAATTTATGAAAGGACTTGGCACAGGCTTTTATGAAACAGTATAATTATGTGACAGACATGACGCCCGATAGAATTACATTGCAGAATATAGAAAAGAAGCAAACTGAAAGCTTCAGGTAATATGCCCAAAGATGGAGAGAGGTGGCAACGCAAGTCCAACCACCTCTTCTGGAAAAAGAAACAACAATGCTTTTCATCAACACTCTGAAAGCCCCATTCATTAACCATATGTTGAGAAGCACTACCATGAGCTTCTCAGATATAGTAATATTCGGTAAGATGATTCAAAATACAGTAAGGAGCATGAAGATAGACGCAGGAGAAAGCGCCAAAAGATTAACCCCGAAGAAAAATGAAAATAAAATGAATAATATGAGCAATGGGTATTCCAAATCGGTTATTATAGGCCAGTCGAGGGTTGTAACTACTAACTATCAAGGCTCCTTTAGGCAAGAATCTAACTTAAGGCCAAACACAGAAAGACTCCAGTTTACACCTATCCGAATAACATATAGAGAGTTATATCAAAATTTGTTTGATGCGCATGTGGTATCCCTGTTCTACTTGGAACCCATGCAACATCCGTTCCCGAAATGGTATGATGCGAATGCTCAATGCGAGTATCATGCAGGAATAATGAGATACTCAATTGAGAACTGCACTACATTTAAAAAGTTAATTGAAAGGTTTATCAAGATGGGCATCGTGAAATTCGACGATCCATCAGGACCTAATATGGTAAGAAATCTGTTACCCAGCCATTCAGACCCAGGGGTAAACGCGATAATTGAGAGTGGAGGAAAGAGAACCAAAACCAGTGCTGCAAAAGCAAAAACCCCATTGAAATGGGTTTTGAAACAAATATTGGACAGGGGATTAATCATTCAAGATTTGTAAGAGATACCCAAAGGGATGAGGAGCTACTGTGAGTTCCACGGGGAAGAAGGTCATGAAATTCAGGAGTGTGCTGAATTCAAAGTTTTGGTGCAAAGTTTGATGGACAACAAAGAGTTGGAATTCTTTGAAGAGGTCAAAGGTCTGGAAGGAATGTTAGGGAATCTAAACATTAATGCCGTATCCAAAGAGGGAACCGGGGAAAAGAATTTTTCAAGCATTTGCACTTATATACCATACCTGAAAGTGTTTTGAGCAATGGGACTGTGGAAGAGATCCCTGTATTTTTTAGAGCTAATTTAGAGTAATGTTCAAAACACGCTTATTGCTCTAAGCTTAGGAGCAATAAGAAACCTTTGTGAAATAGGCTTATGTTCAACATCTTTATTTCAAATAAAATACATCTTTTTTCCTCATTCTGAGCAAATATTCTTTTATTCTTTCATTTCATTCATAATCATACCATACAAATAATTATTCTTTGACTCTTTCGTTCTTTGGATCTTCCTTCATCCCTACAATAGGTCTGCAGATATCAATGATATGAGCGACATTGCTATTGACTCAGAACCTCCTTTTAAGAAAGTTATGTGGCCAAAGGAACCTTAGAACTTTGAAAATGATCAAGACTGTAGTTTATCTCCTGATTTGTTAAGGATGGTAGAACAAGATGAGAAACAGATCTTACCTTACAAAGAATCAGTGGAATCCATGACCTTTCTCTATGTAGAGCATGGATGCCATTGGGCCAATTTCGCCAAAAACTTCTAACGGCTTGATATTAGAAGTTTGCAGTCTGTTAAAGATCAAACGCCATATCACCCCAAAATGAATGGTGCAGTAGAGGCAACAAAAAAAAAAGATCATGGGGAAAATGACTAAGACTCATAAAGATTAGCATGAGAAATTACCATCTATGCTTATCAAACATCTGTTAGGACCCTCATCGGGGCAACGCCTTTCTCATTGATTTATGGAATAGGGTGGTTTTGCCCATTGAAGTCAAAATTCTTTCTTACCGAGTGTCGGCTGAATTGAAGATGGATGAATCAAAATGGATAAAATATCAATGTGAGTAGTTGAATCTGATTAAAGAGAAGAGGTTAAAGGTTATACGACATGGTTAGATGTACAAAAAAAAATGATACAAGATTACAACAAAAAGGTTCGTCCTAGAGAACTCTATGATGGAAACCTATTACTAAAAAAATCCTTCCTATACAAAAGGACTTCAGAGGAAACTGGATGCTAACTGGAAAGGACATTATGTGGTAAAGAAGGCCTTCTTCGGAGGAGCGTCAATTTTGACCGAGATAGATAGCAAAGAATTTGTCTAATCCTATGAATTAGGATTCAATCAAGAAATATTTCACTAAAAAAAAAAGAAGAAAAAAGGAAAGGCCAAGGCAAAAACACGTAAAATGGCGTCTTGAGACCAAAGGGGTTTTGAGTTGAAAACCCAGGAATGGGCAATTCAAATTTTGATCAAGCGTGGGGGCATACGGTAGTCTTGTCTTCTCTGAATTAACAAGGAGAAAAGACACTACATCTTGGGGGCATCAACAAAGTACTCTAGGTCTTCTGAACACCTATCAATTTCAAAGGGTCCTCGAGAAGTTTTGTGCAGAGGAGCTCATGCTGTGATATCTGGGGCACCTATTTCCATCTTATTCATTTTTTATCTTAGCAAAATTTGCTATCTTGATTAATTTATTCATTTTGAGCTTTGCTCTCAATAAATTCCAGTCTTGTTCATTGTTACAATCTTTTTCAAGCATTTTTACATTGAAATAATGATTAATGGACTAATAATATTCAAGTAAAAGGAGTTCTGCATATTACTCTAAAAAGCTTCTAAAATAGTACAAGGAACTGAAATAGGACCATTAGTCAGAACTAACCAAATTCGAGAATTAGAAATATTGGGGAAAGAATAGCCCAAATTGTGATTATTTCCTTGGGTTTTCTGTCAAAGATACTAGCTGAAAAAGAAGGCAAGGTAATGCGTCAGTGATATAACCTTGATGAACAAAGAGCAATGTCAACTTAAGCATTAAAAGGAGATCATACTCGAAAAATTACGTTTTGTATTCATGCAAATATCATGCATACACATATAGTTAGGAGCATTTGATTCATTCTGGTCATAAATCCTAATCATTTGCCACAAAGATAGGCCTATAAAATGAATTTTATAGGTCATGTTACCCAGAGAATAGTGTAATAGATCAATGAAGTCATAAATCCTATACCCATGAAGTTGCAGTGGGATGGATTGAAGTCATCATGGCGGATCTTATCTCCCTGAAGTTGCAGCGGAGCAAATTAAAGTCACAAATCTTATCTCCCTAAAGTTGCAGTGGAGCAAATTGAAGTTATATATCTTATCTCCCTGAAGTTGCAGTGGATTAGATCAAATATAACAAGTCTTATCTCCTTGAAGTTGCAGTGGAGCAGACTGAAGATAGCAAGTCTTATCTCTCTGAAGTTGCAGTTGTAATAGTCGACTTTCAATGATATCGGGAATAGTGGTTTGAGACCACTAAATTCAAAAAATAAGCTCGTAAATTTATTTATTTAATAATTATGAGCCAAATGTGATTTTTGAGAGATTTTTAATTTAGTAATTTGTGTTTTATAAAGATTTATTAAGTCAAGAAATTTAAGAAAACAATTATCAAGATCTAAATTTTATAAATTGAGCTGTAAATATTTTTATAAATATTTATAGAGTATCAATAAGGTAGTATTAAAATTTCGTCAGAAAATTTTAACGTTTGGGTGGTTAATTAAATAAAAAGGACTAAATTGAAAAAGGTGTAAAAGTTGCTAAAATGATTAAATAGCTCAATTTTCAAATGAGGAAGGACCTAAAGTGCAAATAAGCCCAAAGGAGATATTTTGGGCAGCAATAGCTGAGAAAAATTAGGAAAAGGGTAAAATAAGGGCAAAATTGGAAAATTGCTAAAATTAGCTAAATGCAAGAGGGTTCAAGCTGGTTTTCATTCTATAGCTACATGTAAGTTTAATTCTTGCTTTCTTCTTGAAATTTCTATGTCTTTGGACTTTTACAATTGGGTCCAACTTACTATTTCATTAGCTTTTAATTTCATGGCTAATTTTTAAAGTTATTATGGATGAGTTCTGGAAGAATATGATGAATAAACATATAATTGAAGCTTTAATTTTGATATATGATAATTTTATCAAGTAAAATTGATGGAAATTGATTTTAGGACCTAATTGTGAAAATGTTTGGAATTAAAGTCTAGTGCTGAAATTATGATTTCTAAAAGTTGTGAAGTAGTTTGAAGTGATAGAATAAAGTGTTAATTGAGAAAAATCAGCTCAATTGAAAGGCTAATTGAGTAGGGACTAAATTGTTATTTATTAAAGCTTAGGGGAAAAATGGTAATAAACAGCTTGCACTAAAACAATATTGGACAGCAGCAGTAGACTAACTTTGAAAAATCACCATAAATTGTAGAAATTGAATTAGAAGATTAAAAAAATATAAAATTAAATCTTATTAAGTGTAGTTTCTCATAGAAGAAACAGTGTAAGCAATGGATCTGTAAATCATGAGATATAATGAATTTTGTGAGACAAGGTCAGAATGAATTTGGGTTCCCCTATCCTAAATTTGGAAAATCATAAAAAATTGGATAAAAATAATTAGGGGTTTAAATTTATATGTTTATAATTATGAATGATTCTATTTTCAAGAGAAATAAATGGAAACATCATTAGAATTCTGTACAAGGAGATAATTAATTTTTAGTGAAGAAGGGTTAGAACTGTTAGACAGCAGAACAGGGGTAACTTTAAAGAATAAACTGTACTTACTGGCTAAACCAAAAATTCTAAAAATTTTATGGCAAGAATACATATGAGTTTAGTTTCAGGGAAAATTATCAGATCTTAATTTTTAGTTCTATAGCTCCAGATATAAATGATTTAGTGACTATGTCACAGATGGATAGCTTGAATATTCATAAAAGTAAATAATAAAAATTATAAATGATGTTACTTACAAGTGTGTTATATACATAATGTGGAATGGAGAGGAGGAGGATAAAATATATATGAATATTCAGCTAGCATGGCTAATTTGCATGTTTTAGGCTTAAGGACTAAATTGAATAAAAGTAAAACTTTAGGGGGTAATTTTGTAAAAATGTCAAAAATGACCATATTGAAGGGAATGAATTGTTTTATTATCTAAATTAATAAATTGAATGAAACTGTTAATTTAAGATCGAATGAAAATTGGGAAAATGGTAAATTACCAAAATGCCCCTGAATCTTGATATTTTTGCAATTTCGTTAGGTAAGTTCGTATAACTTGAATTATATTCTTAAATACTTGAAATGTATGTTATTGATGTGAATATAATTTAAATATCCCTTATATGAACATTGATGAAACATTGATATATTAGATAAAAAGGGGAAGAAATTCCGGTTGAACGAAAAGGAATTGACGGTAAAAAGAATCTAGCCCGGACGGGTGATCTTATCCTGATATAGCCCTCCCGAAGAATACGTGTAAAATAGATTTAACCCGGACGGGTAATTCGAATTAGGGTCTGAATTTAGCTTGGATTGGTAATTCAGATCCAAGCTCATTAGAGTAATTGTCGTTGCAGGGGATTTAGCCTGGACTGGTAATCCCGACAAAGATTTATGAGTTTATATTACAGTGATTTAGCCTGACCGTAATCCCACTGTAAGGATGAGGTTCGCGAAAGTGTGCTATCTGAAATGAAATGTGTAAGACCATGGTTGAAAGATACCATGGCAACATGATATGAAATGTGTAAGACCATGGTTGAAAGATACCATGGCAAGGTGACATGAAAAGAATAAGACCATGGTTGAAAGATACCATAGCAACATGACGGGAAATGAATAAGACCATGGTTGAAAGATACCATAGCAACATGACGGGAAATGAATAAGACCATGATTGAAAGATACCATGGCAGCATGACATGAAATGAATAAGACCATGGTTGAAAGATACCATGGCAACGTGACATGAACAAGACCATGGTTGAAAGATACCATGGCAACATGACAGAAAATGAGTAAGACCATTGTTGAAAGACACTATGGCATCATGTCAAAGATAAATAAGACCGTGGACGGGAGACGCTATAACATCTATTGAACAATTGATATTCAAGTAATATGTATCAAATGACGAATGGTTATATGAAATGGTTGTGTGAAATGTTTACAAGAACTGGTCATATGGAAATATATGTACAAAATAGTTGTATGAAATAATTATGAAGATAGATAAACGAAATAAGTATAAGTACATGGTATATAATTTATGTTAAGTTTGACATAAACTATTACCGGAATAAATATACATAAAATATATGGAAATGATGGAGCATGGAATATTGATATAATGAAATGAATGATATATATACTTATGAAGAAACGGTAAGAGAATGATATGTTTCATGACATGTACATATATGATTATCTTTGATATGATGATACAAGGAAATTATGTAAGTAAAGACAATTATTAAACTCAAGTATGACATGTCGAGAAAATAAGTATATCAATGTTGAATTTATATGAAATATGTACTAGTGTACTAACAATGTTGTTGTTTGATGCTTATACAAGTGCCAAGCTGTTGATTGATGATAATACTCTAAAATGACGTGTTTTTACATATTAATCATGTGTTTATTTTGAGCTTGAGCCTACTAATTTGAGCTATTTATGTTTTTTTATCTTTTAGGGACTAAATTGAAGATGAAAAGTAAATTCAAGGAAAAAAGCGTCAATTTGGAGATTAAATGGGCCAATATGCAACGTGGGACTAAATGGTGCCAAAAGTGCGAACATGGAAGGCACAAGGACTTAAAAGCAAATAGAAGAGATTTTATTTTGGAAGACTCTATTTTATTTTATTTTATTTATATTAGGATAATTAATATTAAGATAAATATTAGGATTATTTAATTTTAGGATTTTATTTTAATTATCTTTATTTACTTTAATTAAATGTATTTATATTTTAGAATTTAAGTTAAATTAGACTATCTTCCTAGCACTACAAATAGGGGGTGAAGTGACTCTATTTGGGTGTTCATCTTTTCTGTAAACACTTTCCCCCCAAAAGTCTTTTGTTCTTTCCATATTTTTTTCTTTCAATAAAATTTCTTTTTCCATAATTTTATTTACTTCCCCACCATTATCATGAGCCACTAAAACCCTTCTAGCCAAAAGTTGTAAATATTTCCCAAAAAGGGTTCTTGAGGATTAGAATCCGAACTTAGCCTTTTCCACTAAGTATTCATCGTTTCTCCGCACTATGGGCTGACGCTTCCGTCCATGGCCCTTAAAAAGTAAGATTTTCAACGTATGCAAAGGCGGCCGCTTTGTGTTTTTGGAAGGGTTGCACCGTCAATTTATCAACTTACTGCGTCAGAGGCTGGCGAGCCAAAGAGACAAAATGGCGTGGGATTTGCCATTGAGAGGCGCTGATCTAGCATAGAATTTTTGGCTAGAGTCAGGTTCCCTAAAAATTGTAAGTCTAATCTTGGAGCTGGTGGCCGTAGGTGTCCTCTTCCACTATAACTAGCTTACTTGAGTCGAGAAGGATCATCCAAAAGCCAAGGATTGAGCCCAAGGCAGAATGAGACAACCGGAGGCTGGAACTTTCCTATAAGAATTTCTTTTCTCTTAAAACTCTCTTTATTATTTTTATTATTTTCGTAATCATAATTTCAGTAAACTTTAAATTCTATTTTTTATTTTATTTTCGCTTCCATAATCAATTCTTAAATTCTATTTTTTATTTTTTCTAGGAACGCAGGTTTTCTTGGGCACGATTCTACCCAGGATTTCGAGAAACAAGCGTTCGTATAATCCGGTCCCTGAGGATTCGACCCTACTTCCCCTTTACTATTTCTTTTTCGTTATTTTATAGGGAATAAGATACTTTTGGTGCTTTCAACGACGCATCAAATTTTGGCGCCGTTACCGGGGATCGGTAACGTACTAATCTTATTTTTTGTTTCTTATGACCAGATCTGCTCCAGGAACTCTTGCGCTTGATTCGGAGATTGAAAAGACTACGAGAGTTAATCATAAGGAAACAAAGCTAAAGAAAAAGCAATTAGCGGTGGTTGGGACTCAAAGTAATCCACCGCCAGAAATTAAAATCGACGACGAAGCAGAGTCTAGGGTTAACGAAAACCCTACTCAAACTTTTGAAGGTGAAAAAGTAGAAGTCAATTCCCCAGAAGAAGTGCTTAACACTAGGGTAGACGAAAAGCCTAATTTAGCACCTCAACCTATGGCTCAGACAATTCGGCAACTGGCCGAAGCGCCAACAGAACAACCGCCACTATGCATCGCGTATCCTACTATGGATACTGATTTTGAATTAAAGTCAGGCTTGATTCAGCTACTGCCAACTTTTCGGGGGTTACAGAACGAAAACTCTCACAAGCATTTAAAAGAATTTCATATGGTTTGTTTGAGTATGAAACCTCAGGGGGTAACTGAGGATCAAATTAAATTGCGCGCTTTCCCTTTTTCCCTAGCAGATTCAGCTAGGGAATGGTTATTTTATTTACCTCCTGAATCCATTACAACTTGGGCTGATCTATCTTGCTTATTTCTTAACATGTTTTTCCCTGCATCAGGAGCGGCTGAGTTAAGAAAGGAAATCGTGGGCATAAGGCAAAAAGATGCAGAGACTCTATATGACTATTGGGAGCGATTTAAGAAGTTGTGTGCAAGTTACCCAGAACACGGTATAACGGAACAGTCTTTGCTCCAGTACTTTTATGAAGGCCTAAAACCCATGGAAATGAATATGGTAGATGCCGCTAGTGGAGGAGCATTGGTCAACATGACTCCCTAACAAGCAAGAGACTTGATCTCTACAATGGCGACGAATTCTCAGTAATTTCGAGCTAATCCTGAACCCCCTAGAAGGGTTCACCAGCTAAGTATTCGACTTTAGAAGATAAGGTTGATAGAATTGCTAATTCTGAATTCTCTTGTTGTAGAAAAAGCAAAGACAGTCCGAGTATGCAGAATATGTGCTACCTTGAACATACAACTGATGCATGTCCCAGTTTGAATGATGATACAATGGCCCACTTAGATGCTATGGGAAATTTTCCTGGGCCACCAAAAAGGCGATACGACTCTTACGCAAATACCTACAACCCAGGATGGAGGGACCACCCTAACTTTAGTTATGGGGCTAATCCACAATATAACCAGCCATACCAAAATCGGGTTTCACAACAGCCACAAGATTTAGGTAATTCTCTGAAAACTTTGGTCAATAAATTAGCAGCTAATGTCCTTGATTTTCAACAGCAAACTCTTAATTTTCAAAAAGAAACGAAGGCATTTATAAGAGAATTGACCACGTCAATTGAGAAATTGAGTTCTCAAGGGAAGCTGCCATCGCAAACAAAACCAAACCCGAGACAGAATGCAAATGTAGTAATGTTGCGAAGTGGAAAGGTGCTGGAACCAATTCCCGGTAAGAATCTTGGTCAAGAAATCACCTAGGAAACTCCAGAAAACGACGAACAGATCCGAGTGAAGCCCCCACTGCAGGAAATCCAACCTCCATTCTCAGGACGATTAAATCAGTGTCAAAAAAGTAAGGAAGATAAGGAGATACTCGAAACATTCAGAAATGTTGAGATCTACATACCACTGTTGGATGCCATCAGACAGATTCCAAGGTATGCCAAATTCCTTAAAGAGCTCTGCACCAACAAACGAAATTAACAAGCAATGAAAAGGTAAGTGTTGGTGAAAATGTTTCCGCAGTGCTACAGCGAAAAATGCCGGTTAAATGCAAAGATAAGGGTATGTTCGCTATTCCATGCAAAATTGGCCATTTAGGAATTAAAAAGGCTATGTGCGATTTAGAGGCGTCGATAAATGTAATGCCTTATTCTATTTATGAATCACTTAACGTGGGTTTTTTGACAAAGACAGGTGTTACCATTCAGTTAGCAGACAGGTCCATTGTGCATCCCGAAGGGGTCCTCGAGGACGTATTAGTCAAAGTCAATGGGCTTATCTTCCCTGCAGATTTTTATGTGATAAAAATGGAGGAGGATAACACTCCTGGGTCTTCAGACATCTTGTTGGGGCGACCTTTCCTTAGTACTACAAATACTAAGATTGATGTACGAAGCGGAACCCTCACGATAGAGTTTGACGGGGAGATCGTGAAGTTTAACGTTTATGGCACTATTAGTCACCCAAGTGAAGTCTTAGACGTAAACCGTGTCGACATAATTGACTCATCAGTAGAAAAACCTTTTGAGTCATCTTATGGAGATAAACCTAAAATGATGTTTGATGATTTTGAATCTGTTAATAAATTATTGGCTCCCATAAATACTAAACTTCTACCTCTTGTTGTGCAGGCACCAGATCTGAAATTAAAACCACTTCCTGAACATCTCAAATGCACATTTTTGGATAATGATGAGACCATTGCTGACTTAAAAGGGATCAACCCCTTGGAGGAAAATACAGAACCAAAGAAAGAGGTGCAAGGACGATTAAACCCAAATATGGTGGACGTGTTAAAAAATGAGAATTTCCAAACTTATAAGAACAAAAGTATTCAGCTGGAACAGCCCCAATACTAGTTGGGACGTCAAGCTAGCGACGTTAAACAAGCGCTTGTTAGGAGGTAACCCAATCTTTCTTTTTAGTTTTATTTTTATTTATTATTTTCTTTTCCTTTCTTTTATTATTTATTATTTTATTTTTATTTTGTTTTAGTTAAATATTAATAAATTTCTCTTCTTCCATCTAGGTGAAATGGAGCGAAAATACGAAGAAAAAAAAAAAGACAGAAAGTGTGCACCAAAACAACCCTATCCATGGTACCAAACAGTTCTATTCCAGCCCTAGAATCCCCAAAACTTGCAGCCAAACACCCCTTTTCAGCAAATAAAACCCCCAACCTTACATTTTTTTCCCCAAATTTCTCCATAACTGCTGACTCCTTTCTCCTCCACCACCCACTGCTGATTTCTCAGCCACCATGGTGAGAACTCGAAGCCGAACCGCCGTTGCACACGTCACCCACCCAATCTCCACCTCTTGCCAACCGCCATCTTCTTCTCTCTCCACCGTAGCGCATCAAACCGACAGTAACTACATGGGGAGTTTTTTTAAACTTTTTTTTCTCCACCTATTTTTTTTCCTTTTACTTTCACATCGAGGACTATGTGTTTTAAGTGGGGGGGAGGCATTCTTCGTTGTTATTGTAATTATCTGCTATTTTGCTGTCATATTGTTTTTGCTGCTATTTTGTGCCCGTTTTTGCCCATTTATTTTAAGAATATCCTGCTGCTTTTCATGCCCAAGATTTTTCCAGGAATTGCCTACTGTTTGACCTACAAGCATGATTCTTACCTTCTAAAGAAGTTATGATTTTTCCCATAATTGATGCCATCTCCACTGTTTTATTTTTATTAGGCTAAAAATAATTGTGATTAATAGGGTTAATTCTATCTTGCTTTTCGTAAAATTGATCAAGTTTAATATAAAGTGAACACTTAAAATGATTGCATGCTTAATTAATGTTCATGGCTATTAGGTGATTATTGAAACTTATTTTTGACACTTAAATTTTTTCTTTCCTGAGTTCTCAAGAATTTTAAATATCGTTTAATTTTTCCATGGTTATGAGTACAGCTTAGATCGTGACTGACTGAGTAACTGGGGTAGGGTGCTTGGGTTGTCATTCTACTTCACGTCAAAAGGTTATGTGACATGACAAGTAAAACTCCACTAGCCGAGGTTATGAGTATGGCTCAAATCGTGACTGACTGAGTAACCGGGGTAGGGTGCTTGGGTTGTAATTCTACTTCGTGTTAAAAGGTTGTGTGACGTGTTGGGTAAAACTCTGCTAACCGAAAATAAATAATTTTAGGAGTATGTTGGGCTGAGTAACCGGGGTGGGGTGTTTAGGTTGTCATCTCTCTTCGCGTCAAAAGGTTTAATATATTCCTAAATAAATAATAATAAAATTTTAAAAAAATCAAAAAAAAATCAAAAAAGGAAAAAAAAAGAAGAAAAAATAAGTACTAATAAAGTTGCACTTCGGGGACTAAAGGAGGAAATAATTAAGGTGTCTTAGTAGGTTTGGTAATTTACCTAAATAGCATAACTCAAGTCGATCTTAATTTTTGTGTGAATTAATTGGAATACTTTTTCTGTTTTACTTAAAGCAAGCTTAGAGGTCTCTTTATTTTTTATATGCAATTTTAACTAATTTTTATGAAACTTTGGAGTGGTATTTCTTTTATGGCAGAATCTAGCTTTCACAATCAATAGGAACCATACTTGAGGGCAAGCATGGGCTAAGTAGGGGGAATTTGATAATACTCTAAAATGACATGTTTTTATATATTAATCATGTGTTTATTTTGAGCTTGAGCCTAGTAATTTGAGCTATTTATGTCTTTTTATCTTTTAGGGACTAAATTGAAGATGAAAAGTAAATTCAAGGAAAAAAGCGTCAATTTGGAGATTAAATGGGCCAATATGCAACGTGGGACAAATATGGTGCCAAAAGTGCGAGCATGGAAGGCACAAGGACTTAAAAGCAAATAGAAGAGATTTTATTTTGGAAGACTCTATTTTATTTTATTTTATTTATATTAGGATAATTGATATTAAGATAAATATTAGGATTATTTAATTTTAGGATTTAATTTTAATTATCTTTATTTACTTTAATTAAATGTATTTATCTTTTAGAATTTAAGTTAAATTAGACTATCTTCCTAGCACTATAAATAGGGGGTAAAGTGACTCTATTTGGGTGTTCATCTTTTCTGTAAACACTCTCCCCCAAAAGTCTTTTGTTCTTTCCATATTTTTTTCTTTCAATAAAATTTCTTTTTCTATAATTTTATTTACTTTCCCACCATTATCATGAGCCACTAAAACCCTTCTAGCCAAAAGTTGTCAATATTTCCCAACAAGGGTTCTTGAGGCTTAGAATCCGAACTTAGCCTTTTCCACCAAGTATTCATCGTTTCTCCGCACTACGGGCTGACGCTTCCGTCCATGGCCCTTAAAAAGTAATCTTTTCAACGTATGCAAAGGCGGCCGCTTTGTGTGTTTTGGAAGGGTTGCACCGTCGGTTCATCAACTTACTGCGTCAAGAGACAAAATGGCATGGAATTTGCCATTGAGAGGCATTGATCTAGCATAGAATTTCTGGCTAGAGTTAGGTTCCCTAAAAATTGTAAGTCTAATCTTTGGAGCTGGTGGTCGTAGGTGTCCTCTTCCACTATAACTGGCTTACTTGAGTCGAGAAGGATCATCCAAAAGCCAAGGATTGAGCCCAAGGCAGAATGAGACAACCGGAGGCTGGAACTTTCCCATAAGAATTTCTTTTCTCTTAAAACTCTCTTTATTATTTTTATAATTTTCGTAATCATAATTTCAGTAAACTTTAAATTCTATTTTTTATTTTATTTTCGCTTCCAAAATCAATTCTTAAATTCTATTTTTTTTATTTTTTCCAGGAACGTAGGTTTTCTTGGGCACGATTCTGCCCAGGATTTTGAGAAACAAGCATTCGTATAATCCAGTCCCTGAGGATTCGACCCTACTTCCCCTTTACTATTTTTTTCGTTATTTTACAGGGAATAGGATATTTTTGGTGCTTTCAACGATGCATCAATTGAATGGTAATATATTTATTTATATGATGCATTGAATCGATGAGTATTTAATTGAATTTTTTTAGGTGATCTGCAAATTCTAGTAATGCTCTGAAACCCTGTTTTGACTTCGGATACGGGTTAGGGGTGTTACAGCAGTGGAACAGACTGTAGATAGAAAATCTTAGTTCTTTGAAGTTGCAGTGGAACAGATCAAAGCTACAAGTTATAAATCTTATCTCCCTGCGAATCTCATTTCCCTGAAGTTGCAGTGGAATAGATTAAAGCTACAAGTCACAAATCCTATACCTCTAAAGTTGTAGTAAGTCGGATTAAATCTACAATGGCGAATCTTATCTCCCTGAAGTTGTAGTGGAGCAGGTTGAAGCCACTAATCTTATCTCCTTGAAGTTGCAGTGGAGCAGATTGAAGCCACAACTCTTATCTCCCTAAAGTTGTAATGGAGCAGATTGAAGCCACAAATCTTATCTCCCTTAAGTTGCAGTGGGGCAGATTAAAGATGCGAATCTTATTTCCCTGAAGTTGCTATGGAACAGATTGTAGATGCGAGTCTAATCTCCCTGAAGTTGTAGTGGAACAGATTGTATATGCAAGTCTAATCTCTCTGAAGTTGCAGTGGAGCAAATTGTAGATGGGAGTCTAGTTTCTCTGAAGTTACAGTGGAATAGATCGAAGAACTAATTCCTATACCCCTGAAGATACAGTGGGATGGAATGAGGCTACTTGAAGAAGAGAAGTACAAAAAGAAGTCGAGATTTGGCAAGATCGGGAAAAATTGGCCCTTTTTGAAGTCTTTGCTCCATTCTCGATACACGACAATGAGCAAGAGGGGCAGCTGTAATATGCCAATTTTGTCCCGGGCCCAAGACCCAAAAATAAACAGAAATAAAAACCAAAATAAATATTAATAGTCCAAAAAAAAGCAGTCCAGTTTTCTTTTACAAGCCCAAATGCACTACTCATGGCCCAAAACTAACCATAGCCCAAACAGCCTATAACCTAAACTAGCAACAGAAACCCTAGCCCCCAGCCTAGCCACTTCGGGCTGCCGCCTCCTTGCATGCGTCTGACCTCTCTGCCACCGCCATCAGCCACTCCACTGTCACCTACAAAGAGGAAGGAACACGCAAACAGTAGAGAATAATGAAGAAAAAAACAAAATAATAGTAGTAGACAAAAACAAAAACAAACAAGAAAGAATCTTGTAATCTTGCTATAAAAGCCACGGCAATCTCCATGTAATTTTTTCGAACAGACAGATTTTAAATACAAAATAAGTTTGAAACAGATTCAAAAAAAAAGATTAAGGTGATTCTTTTAGTTTTTTTCTTTTTAAAATATGCTATTTTTTACATAAAAATGAAAAAAAAATAAAAGAGAAGGGAACTCACCTGTGTTGCTGTCAGACACTATCTCCGGTGTTAAAATCTACAGAGAGAAGGTCAAAGGCCGAGCCTTTTCTAGTCTTTTTTTTAGGCATTTGCCTTCTTGATCTAAAACCCTTACTAAAAAAGGTGTAAAAAGGGGAAATTGTGGGTCTTTTCGGTCACGTGAACGGCGATGCCGTCACCGGCGACCAGCAGCTGATCGCCGGATCCCTAGGACGGATATGGAGAGGGTTTTGGAGAGAAAAGAAAAGCTTCAGTTTTTTTTAAGAATGAGGGCTGAAATAAAGTTTTAAAAAAATTGACTTAAATAGGCCCTACAAAACGGCGTCGTTTTGGGCCAATGCACACCGCATGTGACCCGACCCACCCCAGGGGGATCCACGTGTTTTCAATTTTTGGGCCATTTGTACGAATGGTCCTTCTACTTTTTAAGCGGATTTCAATGTTGTCCCTTTTTCTTTTTTAAATTTGGCCATTTAATTTTATTTCTCTTTTAATTTAGTCCATTGATTTGCCGAAGGTAAATGCGCTTAGCAAGGTTTTGAGATATTTTCCCAATTAATCCCTCATCATTTTTCCACATTTTGGAGTGGTCCTTTGTATTGATTTACGATTCAATTAATTTTATTTTCTTACGTTTTATACCTATAATTTTTTCTAAATTACAATTACATCCTCGATTGTTTAATATCAGCCTTTTACAGACTTTATTTGTATATTATTTTTTATTTATTTGTGTATTTGTTCATGTATGTACTTTTTTTTCCTTCTTTTTTTTTTTAAATTCACATTTTTCTTTATTCCTTTATTTACACATTTTATTATTATTATTGTTGTTGTTGTCGTTGTTGTTTGTTGTTGTTATTGTTATATTTTTATCTTGTCTTTTTTATTTTACTATTTTTCACATTTTAAAAATCTAAACTTAACATTACGTATCTATTTTACTTATTCATTTATTTATATTTATAAATTTATTTTTTTATTTTTTCTGTTTTTTTTTCCTTTTATCATATTTATTATTACTATATCTATTATTATTACTATTTATGTATTTTATTGCAAATTGCACCCATAATTTCATCTATATTTTAGTTAACTCCTTTATTTTAATATTATGTATAATATTTTCCTCTATATTTATTTACATATTTATTTATTTATTTCTTTGACTTTATTATATTTAAAAATTGGTATTGTCATTTCATGTGCATATTTTGTCATTAGAATTATTATTGTTATCATTGTTATTATTTATTTTATTGTTTATTTATTTATTTTATTTTATTTTTTCATTGATTGTTAATATTGATATAAAAATGACATGTACTATGTGATTATTGCCATCATATGTATTATGAGTTGCTTATTAGTACATTTATATTGTTGTTATTCATTAGCTTACTATTTTGTCCACATATCATTTTTTAAATATTACATTAATTTTTACCTAAATACGCAAAAAAATGAAAATTTCAAAATAAGGCAATATTTCACATTTGGGAGATTCAAGAAATCGTACCCTAACTTACGGTTTCGATTTTCTTGTTGAACTCAAATAACTGAATATTCTTTCAAAATTAAAATGCATAAGATTTCAAATAAAAAATTTAAAGGCAAGCTTATTTTCAAGGGTTCAAAATGCCGTGTCCTAACTTACGGGATGTGACATTTGTTATCTCGAGACGAGAAGGTTTTTGACATTCGTTTCAATTTATTCAAGCATTTTTTTTAAAAAAATTTAACATTTATAAAAAGAGGGATCGTATTGTAAATTCTTTCAAGTTTTTAAAATTTCGACATTAAGACATTAATTAATCAATTAGGTACCAATTTTGGGCGTTACGAGAGTGCTAATCCTTCCTCGCACGTAATCAACTCTCGAACCCATTTTCTCAAATTTTGTAGACCAAAATCATTATTTTAGTAAATCAAAATATTTTATTAAAACGATCAATCACAAGGTGACCCGATCACACCTCATAAAAAAAAATTGGTGGCGACTCCATTTTCGTTTTTTTAAATAAAAAGTCGATCTTTTCAAAAAAATAGTTTCGACACTCCTATTTTTTTTCCTTATTTTTACCTTCATAAAGTCTAAAAAATCTAAAGTTTGCAACTTTCCTGAGATCGACACACCCTGTACACATGGTCGTGTGGGTTGCTTATGTGAAAATATGTTGCATATGTGTAACCTCCAGAATGTTCCAATGTTCTAATTTCCACCCGTTTTTCACTCCTATTGCTCTCAAGTGCCCCATTAAGCATCAAAACATGAAAAATAAAGGATTAGGAATATATAAATCACAATTAATGTCACATAATCACACAAAAATGCACTAAGAATGAGACTAAGATATGTTACTTTTGACAATTATCATACATCAAATCGAATTAGAGGTTGTATATTAGTATAATTATATTAATTGAGTCTAATATTATTGAAATAATTAGTCAATAATTTTTTACATTTAAATATTTGCTTATGTGTTGACTGAGTCCTAGCTCACTTGATATTGGCATTGTTGCCTATATAGGAGGACCTGAATTTAAGCGCGTTGAAGTGTATTTATTAGTTTTAAACAATTTGTATCAACAAAATATTTTCTTATGTTTTATATGAAATATTCCCATTTGTTCAAAACCCCAAATTAACATTTAAAAGGAGAATAGTCAAAGTAATAATTCTAAAAACATATTATTTAATTAGAAAAGTTTAGGGGGAAATATGAATTATTATTTAATTATATTCAAATAAAATTATCAATATTTATTTATAAATCTTTCAATATTTTTATTTTATTTAATAATGAAATGTATATTGTATCAAATATTCTGTCAAATATTATAAAATAAAGTAAAATGGAATACAAACGGTAACTTAACAATCGCAATAGAATTTGATATACAAATTGAGAAAGAGATTATATAAAACTTAAACCAAATTACATACGGCTATTCATAGTGAGATCAACATACTTAGATTCAAATTTTGTAAGCTGCAACACTTTCTTCTTTCCTAAGCAGTGACCCTGGGAAATATACTTGCAATCGTCCCAACCGAATCTATTCAAAGAAATCCTGAAATACAAATTGGGTGGGTGATTAACCAGAGATTAAATGCTTATAGATTTTCGAAACAAAGTTGAAAAATAAGGGACAAATGAAAGAAAGAGATAGAAAGATATATTCAGTGCACTACAGGAAAATAGGGCTTTAGCGGCGTTTTCTCACAAAACGCCGCAAAAATTGTAAAACACAAAGCAATAGCAGCGTTTTTGAAAACTGAGCAATAGCGGCTTTTTTTGTTAAAACGCCTCTAAAAACAGAGCATTAGTGGCGCTTTTGGTAAAACGCCGCTAAAGACCAGAGCATTAGCGGCGCTATTGGTAAAACACCGCTAAAGACCATAGCATTAGCGGCGCTTTTGGTAAAACGCCGCCAAAGACCAGAGCATTAGCGGCGTTTTTGGTAAAACGCCGCCAAAGACCAGGGCATTAGCGGCGCTTTTGGTAAAACGCCGCCAAAGACCAGGGCATTAGCGACGCTTTTGGTAAAACGCCGCTAAAGACCAGGGCATTAGCGGCGCTTTTGGTAAAACGCCACTAAAAGTCATGTAACTCCTAAAATCTTAAACCCCTAAAAAAATAAAACACTAATCTATAACCCCTAAAATAATAAACCCTTAAACCCTAACAAGCCCTAAACACTAAACTATAACCCCTAAAACCCTAATACGGACCATACTTAAAAGAATAATGCTTGTATTGCTGTGTCATTTTGTATTTTTTTTAATTCATCGATTCCATTTTATTTCATGGATTATGATTTAAGGGTTGGGGTTTAAGGGTTAGGGGTTAGGGGTTAAGTGTTAGGTTTACTTAAGGATTAGACTTTATATATATTAAATGGTTTAGGATTTAGGCTTTATATATATTGAATGGTTTATGATTTAAAGTTAAGATTTGTTAAATGATGAAATTTTATACAATCAATAAATACTTTTATATTTAAAAATATTAATCTAAACCATTTGATATATTTAAATATTAGATTTAAAAAAACATTGATAAATAAATAAAAAAATAACAGATTGATATGGATAAGTAACTATCTATTTTGGATAGGACCGAATTATAAGAAATAAAAATAAAATACAAAAACTAAAATCATTCCACACCGAACATCTAGCAAAATAGTTATATTTTACTTAGGAAGAAATATCTCTAATCAAATGGAGATTAGATCGAAAAAAGTAACCATTGCAAAAAAAAAAAAAACAAAAATAAAGTACTCATTTCTCATTAAACTTGTCTAGTTTGAATTTTAATAGAAATTAAATTAAATTTACTCAAATTCGATAAAAGAAAAAAAATCAAACGGTAACTTGAAATCATCCAACTTCGTATATCTAAAAATCAAAATGTTTTTTTTATTCTTAAAAAGATAAAAATGATCTGAAGTCATCGTGACTCTAAAAAAGCATAGTTGTTATATATTTTTTAGTTAAATTCAGTCTTTAACCTTTAAGAAAAATTAAATCATTTTTTTAACAAAAATGCTAACTAAGTCCACGTATGATTCATGCTAAGATATTACTGAATGTTTTATATGTCATCTCAATAAATGATTTAAAATTTATAAAATTAAAAATTTTCCAAAATTTTAAAATATATATTGAAAAAATCATAAAAATTCAAAAAAAAAAGATGTACATGTGTATTGCCATGCAAGCTGTCATATTTAAAAATTTATCGTTTTAATCCGAATTTTGTTTAATAAATAACAATTTAATTCTTTTTAAAAAGTTGATAATTATATTTGATTATATTTTAAAGGTTGCGGCCAAATTTAGCTTAAAAATAGAATGAGGTTCAAATTGATAAAAAAATATAAATATTGGGGCTAAATTTAAAGTTAAGCAATAAATTAAAAAATAACTACCCGGTTGAATTCTAAAACCCTGGTATTTCGCCGTCTTCCTGCGCTATTTGTTCTCAGTTTGCAAAAACCCTAATCTTGGACCCAATAACACAAACAGAAAAAATCCCAAATCAGAAAATGGTGATAAAGGTGAGACATCCATGGAGATTTCTTCTTTTTCGAAATTACCCTCGTCGATCTCCACTCCGTATTTCCGCCATATCTCAGGTACTCATTCCCTCACCTCCTATTGTTCACTCCTTCAACAACATTGCTTCTCGTTCCCATTTCACCAGCCCCTTCAATCTTATGAAAGGTTTATCCATATTGAATTACAACAATCAATCTAATAGTTTCTTATCCGAGGTACAAAAAGACCCAGATCATGTTTTGGTAAGTAGTGTCACTGATATTTTTACTAAGTTCAGTGGTAAGGATGATATAAAGAGAGAATTGGAGTTGAATAGTGTTGTTTTTAGCCATGAAATGGTTTTGAAAGTGTTGAAGAATGTTGAGTCTAGCCCCGATGTACCAATTAGGTTTTTTGATTGGGTTTTGGAGACTAATAAGGAAAAGCTTAGTTCCAAACCGTATAACCGGATGTTAGGTATTTTGGGTGTCAATGGGTTGATTGAGGAATTTTGGGGTTTGGTTGATGTTATGAAGAAGAAAGGGTATGGTATCTCTGGTGCCGTTCGTGATAGAGTTGCTTTGAAGTTTGAGAAAGAGGGACTGGAGAGTGATTTGGAGAGATTAAAAGGGGTTTTTGCTTCGGGATCTGTCGATAATTCGATCGAAAAGGTTTGTTCCAGGGTGTGTAAGATTATTAGGAGCGAGTTATGGGGTGATAATGTTGAAAACCGGTTACTCAATCTGAATGTTTATTTTGAAAACATGGTTGAAAAACATGGGGTTTCCCATGCCAGCTATGCTTTTAACTGGTTGGTATATTCGTATTGCAGTAGGAAAAGAGCAAAGGATGCTTGTAAGCTTTTACACAAGTATGTTAGTGAGAATCAGTTAAGGCCATGGCATGATACTTATAAGGAATTGATAAGGAAGTTATTAGCTCAAGATGGATTTAAAGATGCATTGAGTCTCTTCGATTTGATGAAAAACGATGGTTTTCCTCCCTTTATCGATCCTTTTATCGAGTATGTTTCAAGGAGGTCCGGTAGTAGTGATGACGCTATTGCTTTTCTCAAGTCTATGACTTCACAAAGGTTTCCATCTATGTCAGTTGTTCTTCGTGTTTTTGAAGCTTTTTTCAAAGCTTCGAGGCAAAATGAAGCACAGGATTTGTTATCGAAGTGCCCGAGTTTCGCTCGCAACAATCAGGATTTTTCGTATAATTTTGTATTATTTAAATTTGCGGGGTTTGGTTGGATTTCATGGTATATTTGCTGTTTTTGGTTGAATTTCTTGCAGGAGGGTTGGATATAGGTGCAAAAATACATATTGCAAAACAGGGCAAATTAGCGGCGTTTTTAAAAAAAACGCTGCTAAAAGTCCTGGTCTGTAAAAAACGCCGCGAAAAGTCCTGGTTTTTAGCGGCATTTTTTCAAAAAGCGCCGCGCAAAGTCCTGGTCTTTAGCGGCATTTTTTATAAAAGCGCCGCTAAAAGTCCTGGTCTTTAGCGGCATTTTTTTGAAAAAAATGCCGCTAATTTTTGCGGCGTTCCATATAGCGACGTTTTTTGCGGCCAAACAGAATTCAAATCAAAGACAAAGCATTGGCCAATCCTCTTTGATTGTTCATTGTTAGTTAAGACCGTTCTCAAACTTCCCCTTTCAATGAGCTCATAAACCAGAAAAGAATGCTTCGCTTTCAAAAGCTTTCGAGTTGTCGATGAGCATGTTGTCTTCAGATTGATGAAGCTTCTTCACAGCAAGCACTTTACCAGTTTGTAATGCAACTTTATAAACAGTTCCAATTCTGCCTAAACCAATGCAATAGTCGGAGCTAAAATGTTTAGTGGCTTCAATGATGATATCATGGAGCATTCTTCCATTAAATCGAAATACAGTGAAAATATCTCCATGTTCTTCCTCCATTGGCTCGGATTTTCTAATTCACATCTTCTTGCGTAAAGTAGGGAAACTTGCAAACAATATAAACAACCGGAGACTACCAAATAGTGGAAACAAAATTAAAATGAAGCCTTTCGAGATTTTTTTAAGACCATGGTTGGCTTGAGAAGGGAGAAAACAAGGTCTTAGTCTAGTGGTGTTGCCACATAGGCCTTTATTAATCCTCAAGGCATCAACCGGAACCTCGTGAAAAGCCTTAAGGTCTGGAATAGGACCTTCTAATTGATTAAAAGATATGTTCACAAATCTCAATTAAACCAAGCAAATCATTAAAAGCTTCTAGGATGGAATCGTTGAGCAGATTGTGAGAAAGGTTTAATACTTCCAAAGATTGTAATTTTCCAAACTGTGGTGGGATAATTCCAATAAGTGAATTCTGACTTAAATCTAGACTTTCAAGAGCAGTAATTTAGGTTATTGAAGGTGGAATGCTCTCTTTGAGATTGTTTTTGCTCAAATTTGAATAACTGGGAGCAGTTTCCTAGATCATCAGGATTAGGCCCACTTCAATTATTTGATGCCAAGTTATTCTAGATTTGAAAGATGCCCAATCTTTAACGGAACTTTCCCTAAAAATTGGTTACACTTAGTAGAAGATGGGTCATCATTTTCAGTGCCCTTAGACTCCTCATTCCTTAGAAATCTCATTTAAGAGAAATGAATGATAACTTTAAAGACAGAATTGAATGTTTTTATAGTTGAATGATTAAAAAATAGAAATACGTTAATAGTATTGAGTGACTAATTATATAATTTACCTATACATAAAATAAAAGTAAAAGTAATATTTTATAAACTTAAAAACTGGTCACGTCAAGATAAGACTCAAGCTTTGAATATTGATGCTCGAGCATAATATCTCATATTTTAATTAGACTTAATTTTTTTTCTAAAACATTTTTTATACTTAATATTTATTTTTGTCTAAATTCTCCCATATATAGAGCTAGACTATCTGTTTTAATGAATAACCCGACCTTTAAATAGGCCTTTCTATAGGTAAACTTTCAACAAAAAAATGCAAATACAATTGTTATTTGCACCATTATAATTTAAGTGATTACTACTCTTTGCTTCAACCACCAATCTAATAATATATCAATAGGAAAAAATTTAATTATAAGAAGATGAACTTAGGGGGAGTTATAGTCGTTTTGAATTAAAAAAATATTAACAGAAACTTTAATATTATAAATTATTTTAGTAGGTCAATGCAAATTTTTTTTAGGTAAAACTCATAAGCTTCATTAATTAGGAAAACCGACCAAAACAAAGGAAAAATTCTATACCCGAATCACCAGGCTTGCTCAATACACTCTTACTACTTCCCCTCAATTTCAGTATATGAAACTGAAATGGAGTACAAAGGATAAAAAATAAAACAAACAGCAGACATGAAATTGAAATGGAGGTAATTTAAGAAAATTGATAATATCCACAACAACAACCGCCTGTGACATAAGGAAAATACTTGCAATCCTGTTACCTTCCCATTCTCTACATCCAATTTCAGTGTTTAAGCATCTCATTCTCAACAAAGCTTTTATTATTAGAATGCTTCACCATTTTCAAAACAAAGCTGAGAAATAAGAGACAATTGGAAGAAAATTAAAGAGTTTATATAAAGCAAATTTGCATACCTTACCTAGAAATATGTTTGGTATTGTATCACTTTAGTCAGCCACTGCAGACTACCTCACCCAACAGGTCTTCCAATTTTATGGTCCTAAAAGGGCTCGGTAAAGGGAGGGATTGACGACCAAGGGCTTGAGAAACTTACTGCATGGTTGGCTGAAGTTGGGGATTGCCATTCAAGCATACCACTGTTATCTTCATAGTAGAGACTAAGTCTTTGGCAGATTGGCCTACTGGTGGTGAAAGACGTTGATCTATCGTATCTTTCAGTAAAACCTGTTGACCATTTGACATCGATGACGATGCCGATTCCAGTGATAAAAAATACGAAATAAGATCACCAGGATGCCTCCCCATAAAACTTCCACAGTTAGCACCCCAAAACTGTAGACATCACACTTCTCATCTACTCTCATTGTATAAGCCAACTCTATAAAAGAAAATTTACTAATTAACATATGCTATTTGAACTTTGTCTATTTAACAACATGCAAGAAATTAACTACTTTAATAAAATAGATAACATGTTCAAGGCATTTTTAGGAAAACAAATTAGTTAATACCTGGAGCTATATACCCATTGTAGTGGCCCAATTTCACCCGCCCATATTACAAACAAACAAATAATAATAAACCAAAATAAAATAAAAAGTCCAAATTTAAACAGTCCAAAATACATTAGTCCAATTCAAGCCCAAACTTAAAACCAAGCCCGAATTAACCCTAGCCTAATACTCAAGGGCCCAAATATCTAAACACTCAGCCAAATAGAAACCCTAGGGTTTCTGCTAGGCGCCGCAGTAGCCACCAAGTAGCCAATAGCCTACCTCCGTGCGCCACAGCTGGCCACGTCGCCTCCTCTGTACACCTCCACAGCCCGTACCTGCACACCAAACACAAGAGGACAAAAACAAATATAGAAAAATAGAAAAAAATTGTATTTTTTTATTTTGATTTTTCTTTTCGACTATAAAGTGAAGGGATTTCATTTTTGTAAGGGTTACGCATACTATGAACAAAAAACACATAGACAGTGATCGAAAACAAAGATCAAAAGGTTTTCTTCATTCTGTTATCTTTCTTTAATTCCTGGCCGAAAATCGCCCAGGCTAGAGAACTGTCCCGCCTCTATCCTTTTTCTTCTTTTTTTTCTTAAGCATAGCTGAAATGAATTTTTAAAAGAAAAAAGTTGGGCTTCTTATAAGAATTACAAAACAACACCGTTTAGGGCCAGACTTTAAACGACTAAACGACGTCGTTTCCCCCTTTAACCCGTGTGCTGACCTGAAACCTGCCTAGGATCCGCATGTTTTCGGACTGAAGATCAATTTGCACCCTCAGTCCTTCTGCTTTTGAGGCTATTTTCTATTGGGTCCCCTTTTAACTTTCTTTCATTTTTTATTTTACCCCTGAATTCTTTTTTATTTTGTTTGGGCCCTATAAAGAATGACGTCGTTTTGAGGATTGGGTATATTACCCATTCGGCCCTCGAATCTTTGCGCGTTTTATATTTAGGCCCCGATTTTTTTCTTTTGAATTCTACCCTCTAATTTTATTTTAACTTCAATTCTGTCCAAGCACTACAGCAAAACAGACTTTTAGCGGCGCTTTTTTTAGCCTTTAGCGGCGCTTCTAAGCGTCACTAAAACTTTTTGCAGCGCTTTTGAAAACGCCGCAAAAAATGCTGCTATAGGCGGCGCCGCAAAAATTTGTGGCGTTTATTGAAAAAAAGCACCGCTAAAAGTCAAGGCCTTTAGCGGCGTTTGAAAAAAAAGCGCCGCTAAAAGTCAAGGCCTTTAGCGGCGTTTGAAAAAAAAGAGCCGCTAAAAGTCACGGCCTTTAGCGGCGTTTGAAAAAAAAGCGCCGCTAAAAGTCAAGGCCTTCAGCGGCGTTTGAAATAAAAGCGCCGCTAAAAGCCATTGACTTTAGCGGCGTTTGGATAAAAAGCGCCGCTAAAAGTCAAGGCCTTTAGCGGCGTTTGAAATAAAAGCACCGCTAAAAGCCATTGACTTTAGCGGCGTTTGGATAAAAAGCGCGCTAAATGTCATAAGCGGCGTTTATTAAAAAGCGCCGCTAAAAGTCATGTCCTTTAGCGGCGCTTTCCCACAAACGCCGCTAATTTTGGCAGATTTGCAATACATTTTTACACCTATATTCACCCTTCCTGCATTAAAATCCAACCAAATACAACAAATATAGCATAAAATGCAATTAAAATAGCAAATTTAGCATAAGAAAATACAACCAAAAATATTAAATCTAAATAATACTTCAAATTTAACGAAAAATATATGATGTAATTAATAAAGTATGATTTAAAATATTCTTAGAATAATGTTAAACGTGACAAAGTTAAAAATATTCTTACAACGAAAAAACTAATGTCTAAGATGGCGGCTTTTGTGGATCATTGAAACATTTGCATCATCTGCTTTGTCGTAGAGTGGCTGGAGGTCATCGTACTTTTCCTATGCTCGCCTCCTCCCTCCTTCTGCCGCCCGCTCCTCCTCGCCGCGCCATCCTCCTCTCTCTGCTGCGCCTCTCTCTCGCCTCCGCTCTAAGTTGTTGCTTGGAGTTCTTCATATTTTCGTTGAACCTCGACAATTTGCTCAATCGTGTTCGCTTGCATCCGAGCCATCGATATATCTTAACCTCTGAACTTCACTTTAGCTTGACTTCCGGAAGGCATGTATTGTTGGGAGCCGGATCCAAAATATTGAGTCGGGTAATACGGATCCTTGAAATCGAACCCGACTGCACCTTTTCAGACCCAAAACTTCAAAGTGATAATTCATTATCAATGTTCTCAAGATTAACAGAACTATCGATCGGCGATCGCTTCATATTCTCGCTTCTTATCCTTTAGTTTCTCCTAAAAATCAATTAAAAAGTTAGAAACGAAATATATAATAAAAAGGAATGCAACATAGCATTATTTAAAACTACTAACGATAAATTGAATTAAACAATTATAATTAAACATTATAAATATTTAGAATAAATCAAATAGTATTAAGTAAATATACCATAATTTCTCCAAATTTTCTGGATGTCATAGGAGATCCATCTTTCTTCCTATCGTAATCTCAAAAAAGTGAAGGCGCCCAACTTTTTGTCCAGATTTAACTTCCTACAATATAGTAGTAAAAATATTATTTAATATTAGAAAGTTATTAATATTTGAAAGAATTAATAAAATTTTGATACCTCGGCCTCATTCTGAAGCAAAACTTCTCAACCCTGCCGTGTGCGTGAATTTTTTTTTTTTTGCACGCTTATTCCAACTCGCTCATGGTCCTACATAATGAAATTATTATTACGTATATAGTAAACACTATATATAAGAGTTTGGAAATACGTAATACCTCTCCTTTCTTTGAATTCCGAGAATCTAACCGCATCTTCCCATTGGTACCTCAAAGATTCCCAACATACATTTCTTAATTTTTCCTCGAGGCTTATGTCTTTCTTAAAATATTGTTTTTTTAAAGTGCTTTTATTGTCTCTCCATTTTTTACCCAATGTCTTCTTGATATAATCATCTGAGACCTCTAAAGCAAATCTATCCTAAAAAACACAAGTTTAGAATGTAAATATGAATGAAACTTAAACCAAAATATTATAAATTACATTCACATTTTGTTACCTTAATATTAGCGAGAGCTCGATTTTTGTTGCTATCGGGCATGTGATGCCATGATTCGTAGTTGATGGGCAACATATTGGCATTTCGTGCTAAAATGCCAATATAGCCTGCTAAAAGTCGAGCTTGGATCCAACAGTGGCCATAAGTATTTCTACTTACTTTGACACGGTTGGCGGGATCTAAGTCGTATAAATCACTAAGCGATTATGCGTCCTCGAACTCTGCGCGCCCCACCATTTTCAAATGAAAAATGATATACTATTATTATATTAAAATTTACAAATAAATTAATAATAAAAGTCAACACATGTAAAATAAACGTAACATTACTTTGAAATTCTTCGTGCTCGTCAAGTGTCTCTGGCACATTCGAAGATCCAACACGGTATCTCACTTGTTCACTATTTCCTTCTTCCGAATTTGGAGTATTCTCGACAATACTTAAACCACGTAATCTTCTTCTACGTATTTTTCCTGCAATACACATAAAATAGTTAAAGTTTTAGTAACAAATTACAATAATATTACATATAAAATAGTCAAATTATATAACATGACCAAGATTAAAATTATAATATTACATATAATTAAAAAAACGTAAAATCTTACTACATCATTATTCGTAAATATCTTCATTCACATCATCTCGAACCCATTGATATTGTGTACTAGTACTAGGGATATTTTCATCTAAGTTTTGTTCGAAAGGGTAATGTTTCGATCTTTCGACAATGTCATCTCTACTTCCATTACCCATGTCAAACAAGTCTCTAGGGGTGTTCCGAGTACAACATACCAACCCTCATCGCTTGGATCTTTCGAATAAAAACTTGTTTCACTTGAGAGGAAAATACATATGGCTCGGCCATCAATTGTTGTCCAATGTGAATTAAGCGAGAGAAATTCACCATTGTAAATCCAAATTGATCTTTTTAATTCCTCGAGCGAGATTAACATCACCCAATCACACCGAAATAAGATAACTTTGCATCCGCCATAGTAATCCAACTCAATAATGTCGGTAAGAAGTCCGTAATACTCCACATTACCCTCAACCGGATTACTATCCCTAGCACTAGCATAACTTGTAATTGAAGAATTAACAACAACTCCACAATTTTGAGTTCTCCTCATTCTCTCGCGATACTTTGTATGAAATCTGTATCCATTGATGAGGAAGGCACTATATCTTTTTATTACTCTGTTCGGACCTTGGGAAAGCCATTTAATTTCGTCATTGACGTCCTTCCCACTCCAAACCTATTGAATCGAAAGTAAATTAAATAATTATAAATGTATTATGTAAAAACATTCTTATTTGATTAACTTAATTTCGTGATTATATGTAACTTATTAACTTTAGTTACATACCGTTTGACTTAACCATTCATGAAAAGATTCTATGAATAACTTATTAATCTCTCGATGTTGTAATCTTCGAGAGCGTGCACGAGATCTCAAAATTTGTTTGTACTCACTATGTTAAAAACAAGTTTAATTGGTTAGAAGATAAACAAATCAAAACGACGAATATGTAAGACAATTTTATAACTTACTTGCGCAACGGTTCCATTGAATCGTGGTGAAAAAGTACATATCGATGTGCCTGTATCCACGATATATCATCTAATTCTACAATTTCAACTTTGCCGATTGGTTCTCCATAACTTTGAAATAAATAAGTTTCGGCCAAGTCATGATCATTAAGCCCAAATTTTCTACTTGGTCTATTCAATCGTGTTTCAAAGATCTTCTAAATATCTAGAAATGTAAGGTCATGCACTCTTCGCCGCCAAGTAGCCTTCAGCAATTGATCCTTCGGATAACGCTTATTGCGACAATATGACTTCAATTTGCTTAGGAACCTAAACACGATATACAATATTTATCAAAAGGCTGTAACTAAATGTATAGAGGTGAATGAGTGAATACTTGAGAAATAAATTAGCACCTTTCAATAGGATACATCCAACGATAAAAAACCGGTCCACCAAGGATTGCTTCGTGAGGGAGATGGATTACCAAGTGCACCATAATAGTGAAGAAGGAAGGTGGAAAGATCTTCTCTAAATTGCATAAAGTCAAAGCCGCTCGATCCTCAGTACTCTCTCAAGCTCTTCGACATTCAAAACTTTGCCACAAATAGCTTTCATTATATTGGATAGTTCAATTATACAGACGTTACATTTTTGACATACAAAGACCGTAAAGCAATTGGGAGTAAACCTTGCATCAAGATGTGGTAATCATGTGATTTTAATGAATATAATCTTCGATCTTTGAAACTCACACATCGAGATATATTTGACGATACGCATCTCGGGGACCTTTATATCCTTCAACACCATGCAGAAAACTTCTTTCTCTTTCTTTGACATTAAAAATAGAAGGTGGCAACCGACATTTCCCATTCTAAGTACTTGAGGATGAAGATCACGCCGGATTCTCATGTCAACTAAATCAAGTCGGCTCTGAAGATTGTCTTTTGATTTTCCATCGACATTTAAAATTGTCCCAATTATGTTCTCGCAGACATTCTTCTCAATATGCATGACATCAAGATTGTGGCGTAAAATGTTGTGCTCCCAATAAGGCAACTCAAAAAAAATACTCCTTTTCTTCCACAACTCCGCCTCATTAGGATCATCCTCTTCGTCAGATTCATCATCAGATTCATCCCTCGATCTTCTCCTTGTTTGCGTGAT
Organism: Gossypium anomalum; assembly: GCA_025698475.1. Classification (NCBI taxonomy): domain Eukaryota; kingdom Viridiplantae; phylum Streptophyta; class Magnoliopsida; order Malvales; family Malvaceae; genus Gossypium; species Gossypium anomalum. The sequence goes on along the minus strand of CM046965.1, from coordinate 15,690,955 downwards.
AGGTGGTTGATTCATCTTCCCGTAACTAAAGTTGATATCTTTTAACATAAACAAGATTTCAGATCCAACGGTCTGCTCAGGAGCTCCTCTGTACTCTTCAGTACCGTCAAATAGAGTCCTCTGAAATCTAAATTTATGATTTTCATCTAACCACCGACGGTGGCCCATGTAAGAGAACTTCTTCCCATTATACAACCACTTCGAACAAGTTTGCGCAGCACAACAAGGACAGGCATAACGTCCTTTAGTACTCCAACCCGATAAATTGGCATAAGCCGGGAAATCATTAATTGTCCACAATAAAGCTGCACGTAAATTAAAGTTCTCCTTTCTCAATACATCATATGTCTCAACACCCGACCATAATTGTTTTAACTCTTTAATAAGTGGCTGCAAATAGATGTCAATATCATTTTCGGGACCTTTCTCTCCAGGGATAATCATTGATAAAATAAATGAAGATTGCTTCATGCAAATCCATGGAGGCAAATTGTAAGGAACAAGCACTACAGGCCAAGTCATCGTGCATGAAGTACTCATGATTTTAAATGGATTAAAGCCATCACCGCTAGCCCAAGCCTCACATTCCGAGGATCGTTTGCAAAGCTTGGAAATTTATCACAAATGATTTCCAAGCTAAAGAATCCGCAGGATGTCTTAATAATCCATCATCGGTCCGTTGATCATTATGCCATGTCATAGATTCGGCTGTCTTTGAGGACATGAAAAGCCTTTGAAGTCTTGGTATCAGGGGAAAATATCGCAAGACCTTGACCGCTTCTTTCTTAATCGTGCCCCACCTTCATCCGTATTCACATCTTCTCAGATTACTATTCATCCAACGAGACTTACCGCAAACATGACAAGATTGTTGGTTTTTCCGATCACCCCAGTACAACATGCGATCATTTGGGCAACTATGAATTTTATCGTACCCAAGGCCCAAATCTTTTATTAGTCTCTTCATATCTTGACAAGATCGGGAATTTTTGCAAACGGAAACATCTCTCTTAGAAACTCTAGCAACATTGTAAAAGAGTTTCCTGGTCCACCCTCCCAAACATTTTAAGTGAAATAGACGAATGCGTAAGGACAATTTCGAATATTTTGATCCTCGTAAAGTTCTTCATTCATTTCATTAAGTAAATTGTAGAACTTAGCCGCTTCTTCATTTGGCTCCTCATTAGGTGCACTTGTTCCCGCTTTCATAAAAAACATTTCGAGTAATATTACAATCCTCGGATATAATAAAGTCGTGGAAACGATTGCTCACCATGACTACGCATATTAAATGCATCCCGCAACATATCTTCCATGTCATCTTGTCTAACATACTGATGGTAATCGATGCGTCGATAAGTCGGATTAATCGTTGAAGAAGTTCCACTAGATGTACACTCTCCATGGAAAATCCATTTTTATACCCCGAATAAAGCCATCAACAATTAGATGTTCGTAGACAACTTCACGAGAATGCCGATAGATGTTGCCACACTTCTTACACGGCAAAGAATCATATTCTCTTGGCTTGCATTTTGAAATGCAAAATTTAGAAAAGTTTGTACTCCATTTTGATAGGCATTGCTTACCCTTGACAATTTCATCCAACTCCTATCCATTTTGTAGTTCTTGAAATCTAAAGTTGACAACATATTACAGTTACTTAAATGTTCTCAATTGATTTAAATCATATCATTATACTAAATATCAAGTCTCTAATGGGTATAAACTAATTCAGGCAAGTTGCGAGATTTTCAACTATAGATTTATGTATTATGTAAGTTAAGTAAATTTCGTAAACTAGTTATGTATGATATGATATATTTATGTAAATTATATATTTATCTAAGTTATATAAGTTATGTAAGTTATGTAAGTTATATATTTATCTAAGTTATATAAGTTATATAAGTTATGTATGTTATATAAGTTATGTATACGTTATGTATGTTATATAAGTTATGTATGTTATATAAGTTATATATTTATCTAAGTTATATAAGTTATGTACGTTTTGTAAGTTATATAAATTATGATATCAAATATATTTATGTATTATGTAAGTTTTTTATATCACGATGTGGAAAATCACATGGATAATACATATCAAGTATGAAGTATCTACAGGTAAGTAGCGGGATTAAATAATATTTAATTAAATAATATTTATAAAAATTATTTTAATTAAGTAATATACATGTCGTTCGTTTTTATTTGACAAATCACATGTGCAGTTAAAATAGTCCACACTTAATTTAATTTATGTTTTACAAGTCATCTTTTCTTAAGTACATATTAAAGCACTGTGTGGACATCCGTATTTAGCTTAAAAGCTATGATTTAGTTTGAATAAAAGTTTAACTTAAATGGTAAAACGGACGATCCATTATTTAAGATTCATCGTACGTGGCGTTGTTACACCTAGGAGGATCCATTATATCTTGCACTGATATAAGGCAACCCGTCAAGTCCAAAACCTATATACTTTGAATCTTTAAAATATTTAAACTTTGTAATTTTGATAAAATTGTTGCCATTTTGATAAAAATTAGTTATAACTTTCAAAGACATTTAAAAATATTAAATATTAAAATCAAACATTATTAATATAAAAAAATAGTAATATGAATATAATAATATAAAAAAATCGTAGTTTAATTTTGATAAGTCAATTGGAAATAAATTAAGGTTATATAAATATTCGATAGTAGATGAGCTCGATAGAATTTTTTCAAGTCTTTTTAATTTATTTAAGATTCATCGACGTGGCGTTGTTACACCTAGGAGGATCCATTATATCTTGCAGCTCGATATAAGGCAACCCGTCAGGTTTCCAGCCTATATACTTTGAATCTTTAAAATATTTAAACTTTGTAATTTTGATAAAATTGTTGCCATTTTGATAAAATTGTTGCCATTTTGATAAAAAATAGTTATAACTTTCAAAGACATTTAAAAATATTAAATATTAAAATCAAACATTATTAATATAAAAAAATAGTAATATGAATATAATAATATAAAAAAATCGTAGTTTAATTTTGATAAGTCAATTGGAAATAAATTAAGGTTATATAAATATTCGATAGTAGATGAGCTCGATAGAATTTTTTCAAGTCTTTTTAATTTATTTAAGATTCATCGATGTATGCGTTGTTACACCTAGGAGGATCCATTATATCTTGCAACTCGATATAAGGCAACCCAATCGTGTTTCCAACCTATATACTTTGAATCTTTAAAATATTTAAACTTCGTAATTTTGATAAAATTGTTGCCATTTTGATAAAATTGTTGCCATTTTGATAAAAATTAGTTATAACTTTCAAAGACATTTAAAAATATTAAATATTAAAATCAAACATTATTAATATAAAAAAATAGTAATATGAATATAATAATATAAAAAATCGTAGTTTTAATTTTGATAAGTCAATTGGAAATAAATTAAGGTTATATAAATATTCGATAGTAGATGAGCTCGATAGAATTTTTTCAAGTCTTTTTTAATTTATTAATTCATACATATTCATACTTAAGTTGAACCAAATAATAAGTAAGTTGATCCAAATATTAAATATTAAAATCGAAATAAAATAGTTCTACTCCAAATGTAATGAGCAATTAAATCTTTACAAAATCGCAACCCCAAAATATTAAATTTTCCAAAATCATAATGATAAAACTATTATTGATTAGAATTTTGAAATAAAACGTACCTTAATAAAACTTACCTGTCTACTCCACTCTCACCAAAGAAACAGAGGTAAGGAGTCGGAAAAGTAATATTTGTTAAGTAGGTTAAAGTGAAAATGCATAGAAATAAGGAAAAAAATTTAGCAACAAAACACATGACGTACCTAGAACAAATGTCAATGGTCATGGTGTATTTAGTTGCACCAAATATTAATTCAGTGCTCGATAGTACCTAGAATGATGTAAGATTATAAGAGTAGCACCAAATATATTTCAGTTTAAGCAAATATAAAAACTTTACCTATATCGGTTTTGCAAGTGCCCACTTGTACCAGGATCAAAGACATCGCCAATGAAGTCTGTACACCTTAGCAAAATATGGCAAAAGCACACAAGATAAACACATAAGTTGGATAGAAACATGAAAACAGACCAAAAGAACATCTAAAAAACAAAAATGGAATCAGCATTAGTATGTAAACATGAAAATGCACATCTTTAAACAAACCAACTTTGCATGTGCAGAATCATACTCCACAAAACTCATAAACATTAACTTCTCCTAACCAGAATACCAAAACACTATACTTCATATTATTCTTTTTGATATCCGTATAGACTCGATTCAGCTACCACTCCCCGTGAAAATGCCTTTGCAATTGTACAAACATTAATTGAAAATTTGCAAAAATAAAACATTCCAGTTGTTTGTGCACAAATTCAGAAACATGAGATTCTTTTTTGATAATTTACTCGAGCAAATTACTATTAGGCACATATATAAAATACAGACAGATAATAACCCAAAGACTTATACAGACAGATACTCGAGCAAATACCTGCCCAAACATTTATATATGCCAGTGGAGGAGTACTACTGAGACTTGGTGTTAAGGCCAACAACACATGATTAATTATTCAGCATATAGCTATCCAAATGAAGAAGAAGAAGTCGACTCAAGATAATCTTTTAGTCCAAATGACCAAATTGATTTAGACTTCCTCTATTGAAGTGTCATTATCAACATCTATATCATTCTCCACACCTTTCTCACCCAGTTTTGAAGCGGTTGGCAAATCTGTTATATTAAAAAAACAGATTAAAAAGCAAAAAGCAATCACATTTAAACGCAAAAAGCAAAAAGCAATACAGAGACAATTTCAATTTTAATTAGGTCTAGGATGGTAACCATGTCCACTTCTAGAATATCTTGTTTTATTCACAAGAAAAGGGTGATGTAAGAAGTTTTTACAATTTCTTTCTTTTTTAATTATTCATAGCTTTATTTTCCAAGTCATTAGATTTACTTTTGCATTCATTTTAATAAATTTTCTCGTCATTTTCTTGTCATACTATTCAATATACAATATAATTAATGGCTAAAAAATATATACAATATCATTTTACTTTCATATTATTAATACCAAGCAATATTATTTAAAATAATAAATAAGTACCAATAAAAAGTTCCTAATCATTACTAAAAAATATATACAAGTTATAAAAACTTAATATATTATAAATTAAACTCTTCGCTATTCAATTTTTATTTTTTCTTAATAAGGAATAAATTATTCATAGATAAGGTATAACTATAGTATATTTGTAAAATTATATATATAAAATTAATAATAATGATGAAGATGATGCTGCATTTAATTGAGAACCACTAAAATTTCTAGGTTGCCCATGAACAAACACCATAACTTGCAGTACAAATGGACAAACAAGGAGATAATACGTCCCAACTATGACATCCAAGTCAACAAACATGCTCCACGTGAAACACCCAACTATATCTCACCCTATCACAAACCAATCTCAAATTTAAAACACCTACAAAACACACAAATGCACTTCACACATCTGAGAAGGAATTTGGGTTTTAGATTACAATAAATTATAGTGGTGAATGAATTTGAAAATCAAATATTTATAGTCTTAATTAATTATTGTATAGTGGGTGCATTTCATTCTCAAAATTTAAAATAAGTGATGGTAACATCTTCTTGTCAATACTCAAGCATTAAAGTTAGAAGCCTTTGCAAAAAATATCAATCGATTATCGATATATATACACACATTTATTTAATCATATTGGATATGCACAGTCTAGAGATACAAAACTTTCCACTATAGGATATAACTTCAATTTCCATGTACTCTATAGAAGGGATGAGAAGAAGAGGAGGGGGAATAAGACATATATGTCTTTCCATAAGTGCATTTGCAACCTATCAATTTACATGCTAACTGTAGGCGACTTTTAAGATTATCTTTTTTTGCAGCAAAGAAGGAATACAATGACCTATACCATCATTTCCATAGATAAATCAAAATTCTCAAATATTTTTAGAAATAATTCGCACTAAAAGCGGGGCTTAAGGGTTCCTTTAGGAATAAACCATGAATGTTGTCCCGATCAACAAATGAGAGATGACATATTCAACCCATCATGGCTTTAGAAGCAAAGTATTGATGCCTTCAACATTGGCCATGAGATATTCTGAGAAAGCATCAAGATATTTGTCAACATTAATTCTATATCCTGCTGAAATAAGCAAGTATAACAATTGTACATCATCATGATATGATGTAGAACAGCTTCACGTACATAAACGGGGAATGTATGAAACACAGAACCTGAACCCTCAACTCCCAAAATTTAAAAGTTGAAACAGAAATACGAAATCCTAAAACTTAAACTCTATGAACATCGAAATTAAAGGAGAAGAAAATATCCAAATTATTCCAATCATGATTGAAAAAAACAGTAACATCACATTGTAGTCACAAAGATGACATTCATTATCCATTTTCAAAGAGACTAAATTAAACTAAATAAAGTGCCCATATAAGTAGTAACAATACCTATAGGACTCGAAATTCCAATGACAGCGGCGGAGAGAAGAGGCAGACACAGACGCAGACGCAGACGCAGTTAGGGTCCAAAAATCAAAAATTTTGATTTGGGGTTATGGGAAAACTACTGATAGCAGAGCAAATCAAAGGGAATTCGGGGAAAACGATTTGAGGATATCTCTTTGGGGGAAATTATAGGGGATTTCTGAAATTAGGGCTTGAAAGAAATGGGAAATTTTAAGGGAAATTTGAAACAGACGAAGTAAAAGGAAAAGTAGTCGGGGTAAATGAACTGGGGAAAAGTAAAGGGAAATTGGGGTTCCAAAAAACGACGCCGTTTTGCAATCTATTAATAGATTTTGTGGCGTTTTTAGAGAAAACGCTGGAATTTCACACCTTTTGTGGCGTTTATTAAAGCGCCACTAATAAAAGACAATGAAACGACGACGTTTTGAAATCACTTTAAATGTTTTGTGGCATTTTTATATAAAGCGCCACTAATAACAAGGTAATAACGATGTCGTTTTACAATCTGTTGAAAGATTTTTGTGGCGTTTCTGGATAAAACGCCGGTAATTCTCACCATTTTGCGGCGTTTATGGAAGCGCCACTAATAACAACAGTGTAGACGACGCCGTTTTACATTCTTTTAATAGATGTTTTGTGGCGTTGTTTAGAAAGCGCCACTAATAAACTATACATATTGGCGGCGTTTTTTGCTAAAACGCCACTAATTATGACAATAATTTTTCCTCCTTTTTTTTCCTCTTTTATTATTATTATTATTATTATTATTTCCTATTAATACATGGTTAAATTTTAATTTGGTCTCTCTAATATATTTAAATTTTAGATTTATTTGCATATACTTTAATTTTTAATATCATTTAGTCTATATATTTTTATAATATTATTAATTAATCTAAACAGTTTAATGTTATTGACTTTTTAATAAAACATCACATGGTAATATATAATTTGAATATTTAGAGAATAGAGATTGAAATGTGGTTTCCGTTTTTATATGTTTACATGTTTCTTTTACATTAATATCTATATATATCAATATATATATATATTATTTATTCTTATAGGTTAATTTAGGATTTATATAGTATTTAAGTGTTTAAGGGTTTGTTGTCTACAGATTTAAGGTTTTATGGTTTTGGATTTAGGGTTTATAGTTTTAAGTTTTATAATTTAGGGTCTAGTGATATTAGGTTTATAGTTTTATGATTTAGGAATCTATATTTAAGGGCTTAAGGGTTTAGTGTCTATAGTTTAGGGTTTTATGGTTTTAAATTGAAGATTTAATGTTTAGGGTTTAAGGTTTACAATTTAGGGTTTATGACTAGAGATTTAGGGTTTGAGATGTAAAAAGGTTATTGATTTTAGGGGTTAGGGTTAATTAAGGTTTAGAGAAAGCCATAATGATGATTTTAACATCTTCGTAATTTAATTAAATGAAAACTTCTAAATAGTTTATTTATCAAAGTGTAACTTTTCATAATAAAGTAACTAAAATGAAATTAACTTTCCCATAGTTAATTCATATTGTGTCTTTAATCTTTTAGCGGCGCTTACGTAAAAACGCCGCTATAGATCGGTCTATAGCGGCGCTTCTATAAAAACGCCGCTAATGCTCAATCTATAGCGGCGTTTTAAGGAAAGCGCCGCTAATGAACTGAATACGGCATCGTTTGCATTAATCTTTTAGCGGCGTTTTTAATAAAAACGCCGCTATAGATAACCTATAGCGGCGCTTTAATGAAAACGCCGCTAATGAACTGAATACGGCGTCGTTTGCATTAATCTTTTAGCGGCGTTTCTATTAAAAACGCCGCTATAGATCAACCTATAGCGGCGTTTTACTGAAAACGCCGCTAATGAACTGAATACGGCGTCGTTTGCATTAATCTTTTAGCGGCGTTTTTATAAAAGCGCCGCTATAGGTTGATCTATAGCGTCGTTTTACTGAAAACGCCGGTAATACTTATTTTTAGTGGCGTTTTCTATTAAAACGCCGCTAAAAACGCCGCTAAAACCCTATTTCGCTGTAGTGAAGGTCCATTTAACTTCAAAATTTCTTTTTTCTTTTACAAGCTGTTTTGTTTGCTATTTTTATTATTACTATTTTATTTACTATTATCCCTATTATTTTTATTTTTATTATTATTTTCTACTATTGTTAATACATTATATATTTTCTTTTTGTTATTTACTTACATTATTATTATTAGTAATTATTATTACTATTATCATTATTATTGTTACTCTTTTGTTTTATTTTATTTTATTTAATATTTTTTGATCCAGGGTCCATTTACCTTTCTTAATTCTCATTTATTCACTTATTGTTTCCTATTAGTATTTTTATATATTTGTCTATCTTGTTAATTATTCTTTTCGCTCTTGCTATTTTTGCTTATATCATCGTGTTCATTATCATGTTATGCAATGTGTTGTCGAATGTATGTTGCATTATCATTTTTGACAAGCATGACCCTTTCCGTGTTTTAAATATTTTTCAACATAATTAAATGGAATACGTGTATGTCATTTTAAACCCTTTATTATCCTTTTTAAATTCATGAACGAAATTTTGAAAAGAAGCGATATTTGGTATTTTGGGGATTTGAGAAATCGTACATTAACTTACGGGGTTTCATTTTTCTCGTCAAACCTAAAATGCCAAATATCCTTTCAAATTACAAAATACATGAATTTTAAATAAAAATATTTTGTATTTAGAAACTCAAGAAAGTCGTGCCCTAACTCATGGGGTCTCGATTTTTCTCGTTGGATCTAAACAACCGAATCCCCTTTCAAAAAAAAATCAAAGTACAACTTTTTAAAAAATAAAAAAATTAAAAAGTAAGCTTCTTTTCGAGGATTTAAATGTTGTATCCTAACTTACGGGATGTGGTATTTTGCTATCTCGAGACAAGAGGGCCTTTAATGCTCGTTTTAATTCATTCAAACATTTTTTTAACATTAATAAGAAAGGGTTGTATTTTTAAATTCTTTTCGAGTTTTCAATCTTCGACATTAAAACATTAATTAATCAATTAGGTACCAATTTTAGGCGTTACGAGGGTGCTAATCCTTTCTCATGTGTAACTGACTCCTGAATCCGTTTTCTCGAACTCCGTTGACCAAAATTATTGTTTTAGTAAATCAAAACGTTTTATTAAAACAATCAATCACAAGGTGACCTAATCACACCTCAAGAAAGGATTGGTGGCGACTTCAGTTGTTCGTTTTCATTTTCAAAAATAAAAAGTCGACTGTTTTCAAACCCTAGAAAAAAATGGTTTCGACAGCTTGGTGACTCTACGGGGATCCAAAATAAGAGAGTAAAGTCGCAAATTGATTAATTTCTATCTTTTCGTTGAAAATTGAAAATTTTGATTTAAAATACGATCATTTCATTGCATTTCATCCGTTATCTTTGCAACTTTGGTCGAAATATCTACTTTATTTGTTCGGATCTTTAAATGCTTTTGCATATTGCATTGCATAACCGTTCGGTCTTACCCTTTTAAGTGGGAGTGAGAAACTAATCATTCGTGAGGTTTTCACCTCCGCATGGGATAGTGGATAGTTTTCGGGATACATTTGTACCTATGTCTTTGTGAGATTTTCATCTCCGTGCAGCCATAGGGAAATGTGTCCCCCTGAACTGAACTCGGTCTGTATGAGCCTATAATGGGTGAAGATCAAGGAATCTGCTAGTTTGGGTACCATTTCTTTAGAAATCGAACCACATATAGCAAGCCTTAGGAGCTCACCCTAGGTAGAACCACTCAAAACCCTTAAAGGTTGTCCAAATAGGTTATTTATATTCTCGTATTGATGTGTTTTCTCTTGTTTTGATTATGTTTGCATTGCATTTTCATCATAGAAAAGAGGTGTTGATTCACGTTCAGTTGCTAAATAGAGAGCTTGTCATGGAAAATGAATTTCTTGATAAAGTGGAGGATAATACGGCTGTCTGAATATGGTCCGAGTAAACACAACGATAGAAGGGTGATAGTCTGATGGAAGAGTACGCGACTTTGCTTCGTTGCCCGAGGATTCAAGCAGACAATGATTACTCGAAAGCAGTCAACATCCTAGCTTCCTTAAAGAAACTAAGAAGTATCGCGAGGATAAGTGAATAATGGGTCACTGCCTAGATCGAACAGAAAGGAGCTGGTAAAGGCATCCATTGAAAGATTCGCGAGGTTTGATCTTAACATCTGGATATAATGAAAGGGATTGATGTTTTTGCTTGGAATATGAGGGCAACACCGTATAAATATCTGTTTTATGTAAAGAGATTTGTTTTATGGAAAAGTTATTCTAACAGAATTGAATCAAAATCAACGTCTTTTTTGCATTCATGCATCTGCATTGCATATTTATCATATTCATTAAATTTCACAAAAGGACCTTAATTTAGTAAAATGTATTTTAGTAACAAGGGAATCGACAAAAATCTACCAAGTTCGAATCCTAAAGAAAAACCAAAGCGATGGATAAAAGATTGGAAATGCTGGAACAAATACAGAAGGAGATGCAAGAACAGATGCAAGCACAAATGCAAGAGCAATTGGCTAAAATCTAGCAAGATATGAGGGACCAAATGCTGGAATCACAAAAGAACATGATGAACCAGCTAACACAACTACTGACTGGTGGACCAGAAAAAGGAAAGAGTCTCATGGTCAATATTGGGGACGGTAATGAAGACCACATCTATCCCTTAGATTTTACCCCAATAAGAACCCAAACAGACGCATATCCACAAGGGGTACTTGACACTATCAGACCCCAACAACATCAGGCCGGTACCTCGGCACCCATAAACTACCTGACGGGCTCAGGTTCCAATTCGGGGAACAATCCAACCAATCATGTAGTTCCTGATCTAGACGAAATCATAAAAATAGAAAAAGCAAGGGTGGAACTGTCAAAACAACTCGAAGATCGGTAGGTGGTTGGAAAAAAAAACTTAGAACAATGGAGAATACTGATTACCATTGCAAGGTTGACGCCAAAGATCTGAATTTGGTCCCAGATTTAGTACTCCCGTCGAAATTCAAGACTCTAGAATTTGAAAAGTATAATGGGACTAGTTGTTCAAAAGCTCACATCATGATGTTCTGCCGAAGAATGACAGGATACGTTAATAACCATCAACTGTTAATTCATTGCTTCTAAGATAGCCTAATTGGGTCGGCTTCCAAATGGTACAACCAACTGGGCCGTGCCAACATTCATTCATAGAAGGACCTAGCACAGGCTTTCATGAAGCAATATGGCCATGTGACAGATATGGCGCCCGACAGAATTACACTGCAGAATTTGGAAAAGAAGCAAAGTGAGAGCTTCAGGCAATATGCCCAAAGATGGAGAGAGGTAGCGATACAAGTTCAGACACCTTTTCTGGAGAAAGAAACCACGATACTTTTCAACAACACTCTGAAAACCCTATTCATTACCCATATGTTGGGAAGCGCCCCCATGAGCTTCTCAGATATAGTAATGTCTAGCGAGATGATTGAAAATGCAATAAGAAGTGAAAAGATAGACGCGAGAGAAAGCGCCAAGAGGTCAACCCCAAAGATAAATGAGAATGAAGTGAATAATATGAGCCAAGGGTATTCCAAATTGGTCATTGTAGGCCAACCGAGGGCCGTGACTACTAATCAATGCCCTTTCAAGCAAGAATACAACTCGATGCCAAACACAGAAAGGCTCCAGTTTACACTCATCCCAATGTCATATAGAGAGTTGTATCAAAATCTGTTTGATGCACATGTGGTATCCCCTTTCTACTCAGAACCCATACAACCTCTGTTCCCAAAATGGTATGATACGAATACTCAATACGAGTACCATGATGGTATAACAGGGCACTCAATTGAGAACTGCACCACATTTAAGAAGTTAATCGAAAGTTTCATCAAGATAGGCATCGTGAAGTTTGACGACCCATCAAGACCTAATATGGTAGGAAATCCGTTACCCAGTCATTCAGACCCAAGGGGTAAATGCAATAATTGAGAGTGGGGAAAGAGGTGAAAATCCCTAATTGAAATGGGTTTTAAAATGATTGATAGATATGAGAATTCGGGAAGATACCCAAAGGGATGAAGAGTTACTGTGAGTTCCACACTGGAGGTGATCACGAAATCCAGGAGTGCGCTGAATTCAAAGTTTTGGTGCAAAGTCTAACGGATAATAAAAATTTAGAATTCTTCGAAGAAGTCAAAGGCCCAGAAGGAATGCTAGGGAATTTGAATACAGTATCAAAAGAAAGACCTAGAAATGAGAATTTATCAGGCATACTTGGAAGTGTTTTGAATAATAAGACTGTGGAAGAGATCTCTGTATTTTTAGAGCTAACGCAGATTAATGTTCAGAACACACTTATTACTCTAAGCCTAGGAGTAATAAGAATCCTTTTGTTAAATAGGCTTATATTCAAAATCATTATTTTAATGAAATGCATCTTTGCTATCATTTTTGAGCAAAATATTATTTTATTCTTTCCATTTATAATCACATATTCTTTTATTCTTCATTCATAACCATACTATACAGATAATTATTCTTAGATTCTTTCGTCCTATTGGATTTATTTTCTAATATTCTTTCATTCATGATCATACCATATATAACTATTCTTAGATTTAGTTATTGGAACATTCCTTCATACCGACAACAGTTCTCCAAATATCAACTATACGAGTGACGCTGTTTTTAGCCTAGAATCTCCTTTTGAGCAAGATATGTGTCTAGAGGGATCTCAGGACTTTGAAGATGATAGAGATTGTAACCTATCTCCTGATTTGTTAAGGATGGCAGAACAAGATCCTAGCTTACAAAGGCTCAGTAGACATCGCGAGCTTAGGAGAAGAGAAAGTGGTGAAGGTCGGAGCCTATATCACCACAGAGACAAAGTAAGACTTCATTGAATTCAAAGATGTTTTCACACGATCGTATCAAAATACGCTTGGACTACTAAGACATGTGGGTGATGTTAAGGCTAAGAAAATCTTAGTAGAGGTTCATAAAGTTATCTGAAGAACACATGCCGATGGTTTTATAATAGCCAGGCAAATCATGAGATTCGGATACTGCTGGTCTACCATGGAAGGGGATCGAATCAGAAATGCCAAAATTATGGAGGCAAGATTCACGTGCCTCCTCCATTTTTCATAGAATTTCTCTATGTGGGGCATGGATGTTATTAGGCTGATCTCGCCAAAAACTTCTAGGGGGCTTCGACTCATCTTGGTAGTCGTCGATTACTTCAGTAAACGGGTAGAGGCTACTTCATATGCCAATGTTACAAAGTCGATAGTCAGTAGTAAAAAAAAAAAGAAAGAAAGAAAAAAGAAGAAAGAAGAAAGAAAGAAAGAAAAGTCGTGTGTCGGTATGGAATTCCAAAAAAGATCACACATGACAATTTAAGTCTATTCAAGATCAAACACCATATCGCCCTAAAATGAACAGGCAAAAAAAGATCGTGGGAAAAATGACTGAGACTTGTAAAGATTAGCATGTGAAGTTAGTATTTACCCTCTATGATTATCGATCGTCTATCAAGACTTCCATATGGGCAATGCCTTTCTCATCGGTTTATAGAATGGAGGCAGTTCTACCTATCGAAGTTAAGATTCTTTCTTTCCGAGTTTTGTCAGAAGGGAAATTAGATGAAGCAGAATGGATTCAGCCCCAACACGATCAGTTGAACTTGACCGAAGAAGATAAGGGTTATCCGTTATAGTCAGATGATGCAAGCTTAAGACAAAAAAAGGTTCGCCCAAGAGAATTCCATGAGAGAGATCCGATTTTGAAAAAAGATCTTTTCGATACAAAAGGATTTCAGGGGAAAATAAATGCCAAATCGGGAAGGACCTTATGTGGTAAAGAAAGCCTTTTCTGGAGGAGCATTGATCCTAGCCAAGATGGATGGTAAAACTTGCCCAATCCTATGAATTCAAATTCCGTCAAAAGGTACTATACTTAAAAAGGGGAGAGGCCAAGTGAAAACCTACAAAGGGCGCTTTGAGACCTTTCAAAAAAAAAAGATGATAGAGAGGCCAAGGCGAAAACCTGTAAAGGGCGCTTTGAGACCAAAGGGGTTTTGAGTTGAAAACCCAAAAATGGTTGGCACAAATTTCAAAAATGGGGCATGCAATAGTCTTTTCCTTTCATAATTAACAAGAAGGAGGAGTGTTACGTCTTGGGGCATCAACAAATGCTTTAGATCTCCTAAATACATATCTAGCTCAAAATGGTCTTTAAGAAGTTTGAACAAAGTAGCTTGTACTACGATATCTGGGGCACCTGTTTTCATCTTATTTGTACCTTAGCAAAATTTGCTATATTGATTAATTTTTCCACTTCGAGCTTTTCTCTTAATAAAATTATATATTGTTTATTGTGATAGTCTTTTCAAGCATTTTTCATTGAAATAATGATTTTTCGACTTATAATATTCGCATAAAAGAAGTTCTGCATATTACTCTGAAAAGTTTCTAATTGGTACGAGAATCTTAGAACATGACCACTAGTCAGAACTAACCTGGACTTAAAAATTGGAAATATTGGGGGAAGAATAGTCCAAATTATGACTATCTCTTTAAATCTTCTGTCAAAAATATCGGCCGAGTAAGAAGACACGGTAGTGTATCAATAATAGAACCTCGATAAATAACAAGCAATGACAACTTAAGCGTTAAAGGGGAATCATTCTCGAAAATGACATTTTGCATCCATGCAAATATCATTCACATACATCTAGTTAGGAGCATTTGATTCATTCTGATCATGGCATCCTAAGCATTTTGCATAAATAGGCCCATCAAACGGATTTTACAGGTCATGTTTCCCAGAAAACAGTGTAACAGGCTAGTGAAGATACAAATCCTATAACTCTGAAGTTGTAGCAGGTTGGATTAAGTCATCATGGTGAATCTTATCTCCCTGAAGTTGCAATGAAGTAGATCAAAGCCACAATCCTTATCTCTCTGAAGTTGCAGTAGAGCAGGATAAAAATACACAAACCTTATCTCCCTGAAGTTGCAGTGGAGCAGGTTGAAATTACCAGATCTTATCTTTCTAAAGTTGCAGTGAAGCAAATCGAAGCCACAAACCTTATCTCTCTAAAGTTGCAGTAGAGCAGGTTGAAATTACCAGATCTTATCTTCCTAAAGTTGCAGTGAAGCAGATCGAAGCCACAATCCTTATTTCTCTGAAGTTGCAGTAGAGCAGGATAAAAATACACAAACCTTATCTCTCTGAAGTTGCAGTGGAGCAGGTTGAAATTACCAGATCTTATCTTCTTGAAGTTGCAGTGAAGCAGATCGAAGCCACAAACCTTATCTCCTTGAAGTTCTAGTGGAGTAGGTTGAAATTACCAGATCTTATCTTCCTGAAGTTACAGCAAAGCAGATCGAAGCCACAGTCCTTATCTCCTTAAGGTTGCAATGGAGCAGGAAATACACAAACCTTATCTCCCTGAAGTTGCAGTGGAGCAGGTAAAAATCACCAATTCTTATTCTAGTGGAGTAGATCAAAGTTACAAATCTCTTCTCCCTGAAATTACATCGGAGTAAATTGAAGCTACAAGTTTCATCTCCCCAAAGTTGCAGCAGATTAGAACGAGGCTACTTGAAGAAGAGGAGCACCAAAGAAGTCAAGACTTGGCAAGACCAGGCAAAATTGGCCCTCTTTGAAGTCTTTACTCCATTTTCGTTACACGACAACAAGCAAAGAAGGGTAGCTGTAGTGTCCCAATTTCGTCCTGGCCCATATTACAAACAAACAAATAATAAACCAAAATAAAATAAAAAGTCCAAATTTAAACAGTCCAAAATACATTAGTCCAATTTAAGCCCAAACTTAAACCAAGCCTGAATTAACCCTAGCCTAATACTCAAGGGCCAAGAAATCTAAACACTCAGCCAAACAGAAACCCTAGGGTTTCTGCTAGGCGCCGCAGTAGCCACCAAGCAGCCAACAGCCTGGTTCCATGCCTCCGTGCACCACAGTTGGCCACATAGCCTCCTCCGTACACCTCTACAGCCTGTACTTGCACACCAAACGCAAGAGGACAACGAAAAATACAGAAAAAATAGAAAAAAATTGTATATTTTTTATTTTGATATTTCTTTTCGGCTATAAAGCCAAGGGATTTCATTTTTGTAAGGGTTACGTATACTACGAACAAAAAACACATAGACAGTAATCGAAAACAAAGATCAAAAGGTTTTCTTCATTCTGTTATCTTTCTTTATTTTCTTTCGCAAGTTTATTCAAAATACAGTACACATATACACATTTAAAAAGGAAGTAATATCGTTACCTTTTTGAAGATCAGAAAAGTCAGAGTCGAACGGTTCTCATGGCTTTATCCAATTTTCTAGAAGGCTTTTTTCTTGTTTGAAACTTGAATATGAGGTGAAGGGAATGAGAGGATTGAAATAAGGATATTTTCGCACCTTCGGTCACTGTGCATGGCGGTTGCTGGCGACGGACGGGCCGCGGTCCAGTGGCTGAAAATCGCCCAGGCTAGAGAATTGTCCCCCCTCTATCTTTTTTCTTTTTTTTCTTAAGCATAGCTGAAATGATTTTTTTAAAAAAAGTCAGGCTTCTTATAAAAATTACAAAACGGGGCCCTTTAGAGCCAGACTTTAAACGACTAAACGACGTCGTTTCCCTCCTTTAACCCGCATGCTGACCCGAAACCCGCCTAGGATCCTCGTGTTTTTAGACTGAGGGTGTATTGCGCCCTCAGTCCTTTCGCTTTTGAGGATATTTTCGATTGGGTCCCCTTTCTTTTTTATTTTACCCCTGAATTCTTTTTTATTTTGTTTGGACCCTATAAAGAATGACGTCATCTTGAGGATTGGGTATATTACCCATTCGGCCCTTGAATCTTTGCGTGCGTTACATTTAGGCCCCGATTTTTTTTTTTTTTTTTTGAATTCTACCCTCTGATTTTATTTTAACTTTCCATTTAACTTCAAATTTTCTCTTTTCTTTTACAAGCTGTTTTGTTTGCTATTTTTATTATTACTATTTTATTTACTATTATCCCTATTATTTTTATTTTTATTATTATTTTCTACTATTGTTATTACATTATATATTTTCTTTTTGTTATTTACTTACATTATTATTGTTAGTAATTATTATTACTATTATCATTATTATTGTTACTCTTTTGTTTTATTTTATTTTATTTAATATTTTTCTTATTTACTTGCTTATTTTCAAGCTTTTCTTTTATCTTATTATTTAAACCTTTATTAATTCTCATTTATTCACTTATTGTTTCCTATTAGTATTTTTATATATTTGTCTATCTTGTTAATTATTCTTTGCGCTCTTGCTATTTTTGCTTATATCATCGTTTCATTATCCTGTTATGCAATGTGTTGTCGAATGTATGTTGCATTATCATTTTTGACAAGCATGATCGTTTCCGTGTTTTAAATATTTTTCAACATAATTAAATGGAATAAGCGTACGTCATTTTAAACCTTTTATTATCCTTTTTAAAATCATGAATGAAATTTTGAAAATAAGCGATATTTAGTATTTTGGGGATTTGAGAAATCATACCCTAACTTACGGGGTTTCATTTTTCTCGTCAAACCTAAAATGCCAAATATCCTTCTAAATTACAAAATAAATGAATTTTAAATAAAAATATTTCGTATTTAGAAACTCAAGAAAGTAGTGCCCTAACTCACGGGGTCTCGGTTTTTCTCGTTAGCTCTAAACAACCGAATCCCTTTCAAAAAAAAATCAAAGTACAACTTTTAAAAAAATAAAATAATTAAAAGCCAAGCTTCTTTTCGAGGATTTAAATATCGTATCTTAACTTACTGGATGTGACATTTTGCTATCTTGAGACGAGAGGGCCTTTAATGCTCGTTTTAATTCATTCAAACATTTTTTTAACATTAATAAGAAAGGATCGTATTTTTAAATTCTTTTCGAGTTTTCAGTCTTCGACATTAAAACATTAACTAATCAATTAGGTACTAATTTTGGGCATTACGAGGGTGCTAATCCTTCCTCGTGCGTAACCGACTCCCGAATCCGTTTTCTCGAACTCTGTGAACCAAAATTGTTGTTTTGATAAATCAAAACGTTTTATTAAAACAATCAATCATAAGGTGACCCGATCACACCTCAAAAAAGGATTGGTGGCGACTAGGGGTGTGCAAAATTCGGGTAAAACCGAAAAAATTTGGTTAACTGACCGAATTCGGTTAATCGGTCGATTAACCGAATTAATTCGGTCGGGGGTCGATTAATAATTTTTTGAGTTTTCGGTTAACGGTTAATTCGGTTCGAAACCGGTCGGTTAACTGAATTTTTTCGGTTAACCGAAAAAATTAATAAATAAAATTATAATATATAAATAGATCACTATTCACTCAAACCAATCCAACATAAACCCAAATACCCAATCTAATATATATTAATCTAAGTACCCAACCCAACCCAACCCAATTACCCAACCCAATCATAAAAATTACAAATAATTTAATAACTAAAAATAAAAATCTAAATTTAAAAATAAAAATAAAAAAATATAATTTTATACAAATAATTCGGTTTATTTGGTTAATTCGGTTAATTCGGGTAATTCGGGTAATTCGGTTAATTCGATTAATTTTATACTTAGTTTAACCAAAAATTAAAAAAAAAATATAATTTTCGGTTAACTGACCGAATTAACCGAAAAAATTTCGGTTCGGTTAATTTTTTTGAAAAAATTTCGGTTCGGTTAATTTTTTTGAAAAAATTTCGGTTCGGTTTACGGTTAAAAATTTTGAAAAGTCGATTAATTCGGTTAGTATTATTTCGGGTCGGTTAACCGATTGAACACCCCTAGTGGCGACTCACGTTGTTCATTTTCATTTTCAAAAATAAGATGTCGACTGTTTTCAAACCCTACAAAAAAATGGTTTTGACGCCCATAGGTGCCCGCAAGTGAAGTACAATTGGACGAGTCAGGCTTTAAAATCCTAGCAATGCCAAAATCGGAGACACGAGCTTCATAGTCCAAATCCAAGAGAACATTGTTGCTAGAAATGTCTCGATGAACTATAGGTTGTGAATGGCCATGATGCATATAAGACAAAGCATTAGCTAATCCTTTAACAACATTTAGCCTCTTCTTCCAGTCCAGCTCTTTAGCCTGTTCATTGTTGGTTAACACCATTCTCAAACTCCCCCTTTCCATGAGATCATAAACCAAAAATGAATGCTTTGGATGTGAACAAAAACCATACATCTGCACAATGTTATGATGCCTTATTTCTAATAAAGCACTAATCTCGCTTTCAAAGGCTTTCAAGTTGTTGTTGAGCATGTTGTCTTCAGATTGGTGAAGCTTCTTCACTGCAACCACTTGACCAGTTGGTAATTCAGCTTTATAAACACTTCCGTATCCTCCTGAACCAATGCAATAGTCGGAGCTAAAATCTTCAGTGGCTTCAATAATGCTGTCATGGAGTACTCTTCCATTAAATCCCAATACAGTAAAAATATCTCCTTGTGGTTCCTTTTGAAAGAAGTCCAATCTCTGATGGAATTTTTTTGAAAAATTTGTTATCACTTAGAAAAAGACGGCTCATCATTGTCAACTTTCGTAGTTCCTTAGGAATCTCACAATTTAGATGATTCGAAGAGAGATCAAGTTCTTGTAATTGGATTGCCTGTCCCAATTCGACTGGAATCTTTCCAGAAATGTTATTGTTGGAGATCTGTAGGCTGGTTAGATTTTGGCATTGTCCCCAATTTTGAGAAAGTTCACCGAAAATGTTGTTGTTGCTTAATGACATAAAATTCAAATTTGGATATATACCAAAGGCTTCTGATATATTCCCTGTTATGTGGTTCCCTTCAAGCCTAACTCTGTTTAAGCTTGTACAGTTTCTCAAACTTGATGGAATCAAACCGGTCAAATTATTGTTGATAGCTCAAATATTAGTGAGCAATCCCCCAGGCACACATTCTGAGGTAATGAACCACTAAGATGGTTGTGGGATAAGTGTAATATTCTTAAATGAGTAAGATTGTTCAAAGTTTGAGGAACAAGGCCTGATAAACTATTTTCAGAAACAGTAAGCATCGACAACTTGTTTAAGTTTCCCATGGAAGTTGGGATTGAACCAGAAAGCCCATTAAAGTTAAGCACAAGATTATCCAAGTTAGTCAAGTTTCCTATGGAATGAGGGATGACACCAGTGAGATTATTGGTCGATAACTGCAACGTAAAAAGCGATTTGAGCATTCCTATATCATTGGGGATAGAACCAGAGAGATTATTACTCCACAGATAGAGCCATTTCATGTCACTTAAGTTTCCTATACTTGCTGGGATAGGACAACTTTGGTAATTGTTTGAAAAATCAAGCATCCAAAGTGATCTAATTCTTCCGATCTCTTTAGGTATGGAACCACTGAGCCTATTTTCAACGAACAGAATTTGGGATAAATTTTGCAAGTCTCCAATAGAAATAGGTATTGTACCAGTGAGATGGTTTTGGTTAAGCAAAAGAATAGAAAGTGAACTCAACCTTCCTATATCAGAATACTTCCAAAGATATTATTTCCTGCCAAGTCCAGGTGGTGAAGCTTTGTAAGGTTGAAAATTTCTATTGGAATTGGACCAGTTAGATTGTTTCCCATGAAATAAATGTGTGAAATTGTACTCAGCCTTCCAATTTCTCGTGGAATGGAACCACTGACTGAATTGTAGCGTAAGGAGATCGTATAAAGACTTTTTAATAAGCCAATTTCTAAAGGGATATTCCCAGAGAAATTATTGTGTGACAAGCCAAGGAAGTTGAGGTTGGAAAGGTTCCCGATGTGTGAAGGAATGGACCCATACAATGAGTTGTTTCGAAGATCAAGCGTAATCAAGTTGGGGAAGTAAAAGAAGTTGAGATTGTGAAGCTTACCGCTCAATTTCAATTCATATTCTCTCAGGGTCATATTGGTGACGCTTCCAGCATTGTTGCAAGGATTCCAGTCCAATTGCAATGGTTGCTTCCGCCCCACAAAGAAGAGAGCAAAGTTTGGGTGTCGCTGGGGAGGCTAGCTTTCCATTTTAGAAGAGCTTCAGCTTCCCTGGAGGGTATGGTTTTAGAAGATAAAGCATGGGAAGATGCAAAGAAGAGGAAGAAGAAGAGTTTGAATGGCATTGAGAAAGAAGGCATGAGTCAAGGATTTTTGGTTGTCAATTTTGATCAAATACATTACCCATTTATACAAAAATGTCAGAGCTGTTCCAATCACTCAGACAAATCGTTTTTCTATTATACTATATAGGAATAGTTATTTATTAGGTTTTTCCTTCAAATAATTATTAATTAGGTTTTTTATATTTAATGAAATTTCAGTGTATATTAATTTGTGCATTTAGATTATGTGATGTCTCTATGCTTAAAAAAATCGTTATCTGAATTTATTTTTATGGAATTCTTTTACAATTATTTTGAAGTATTTTTAACGAGATACCAACATATAATATATCATTACAGTAAAGACAGTGAGCAAAATACAAACCCTGATTATTATATATGAAAGCGGTGAGGATAATAAGCCATATTTGTATGGTTAATAGTTTATTAAAGGGAAACACCCAATTATCTAATTTTTAGGCTGCTTTAATTTTGGTCACTTAAAATAATTTTTTTTGATTTCGTCACTTAATTTTTAAGGTGTTTTTATTTTAGTATCAAAGCATTAAATCTTGAATGACGGTTGATTGTATACATCATATCATGTTTACACTTTTATTTTGGTTATTAAAAAAAATATTTTTTTAAGTATTAATCGGGATAAAAAAATAAGAATTAAAGTGAAGAATGATAAAAATTAAAATAATACATTAAAAATTTGTCAAATTACACTTATTTATATCATTGTCAAAAATTCTAAATTATATATTTTTATTTGGTGAATGACAATAACAGAATAAAACTTGAACAACCAACCTGGTTAGCGCGACTCAAATTTAAACTACACTTGAAATAATAAACATCCTTAATCATCGAATAATCACATGGATTCTTCAAATTATACATCTTAAAACTATAAATTACTATAAACAATATTTATATTATATATCTGCCAAATTTCAAGGCGTTAAAACTATAAATTACTAAAGATTAAAGCGCTATAATTCTATACCAGTCTTAAATTTCTGATCTTTTCTCTTTCTCCTTAGCTAAGTTCTTATCGTGGAGGTCCTTTGGTGGCGGCGATGTAAAGGGCTCGATGATCAAATGTTCTATGAAAGAACTTTTATTAGCCCCATGAAGACATTAAAAATTTATTGGTGGCCGTTGACAACTGAGTCAACAAATTAACAATAGCCACACAATCGAGGAAAACAGAAATTGTAGGGTTCCTTTCCATCCTCATGGATCCATAAATGGAAGTGTATGTTAATGCCCAAGGTTTCAAGGACAAAATAAAAGTAAATTTTAGAATTAAACACGTTGAAATCTACATCCTCCCAACTATGACAATAACAATTATGTTAAATAACTTTAAAAGTTAAGACTTAATCAATTTTTTTATAATTAACTTTAAAAAAGTTTTTTAATGAAATATCAACTTGTATTACCCATAATATATATGATAACAGAGTAAATATAAATAATCACTAATTATTATATATAAAAGCGACAATTATGAGAGCCAACTTCAGCAATGGATCTAACTTTTCTCTCCATGTCAAGCAATGAGTGGTCTCTCATACCCTCAGAGATTACGAGATCCAGGAAATAAAGGTGGAGAAGAATTGGATGAAGGAAATTTAAGGTGTGATTGGTTGAATAGAAAAGTGAAAAGAGAAAAGAGAATGAAAAAATTGGAAAGAAAATAAATTTTAACTTACATTTAGTAGGAAAGAAAATAGGAGAATATATTTTTTTATCCTAATATATAAAAACAAATAATTTCGAATTGAAATTATAAAAGGATAGAAAATGAAAGAGGGATGTGTGTTAGTTTAAAATTATGCATTTTTGAAAATGTTCATTTCTTTCCTCTCATTTTTTCAACTCTACCAAACAATGAACGGAAAGAAAATTATTTTTCTTTCAATTTTTTCATCTTTCTTACTAAGCACACCTATAAAAATAAAAAATATATTTTTTATAATTTTATTTTTTCTCTTTCAATTTTTTATCACTCCAATTTTTTCCCACCCTAACAAGCAAAGCCTCAATAATGGAGGATGTGTAGGGATAGAGCCAATTCATATAAAATAGACGTTCAAAGTAGAGGTGTTCATGGGTCGGGCCAGGCCGGGCCGGGTTCGGGCTAGGCTCAACTAAAAAATCATGCCAACCTGGGCCCAAAAAATGGGCCTAAAATTTTTTCCCCAATCGGGATAAAAATACAAAGGCCTGGGCCCGGCCTGTATTAATTTTTATATTATTTTTAAATATATATAATACATCAAAAAATACTATAAACATCAAAATAAATATTTCTCAACAAATTGAAAA
This sequence comes from Gossypium anomalum, assembly GCA_025698475.1. Classification (NCBI taxonomy): domain Eukaryota; kingdom Viridiplantae; phylum Streptophyta; class Magnoliopsida; order Malvales; family Malvaceae; genus Gossypium; species Gossypium anomalum. The sequence continues at coordinate 15,666,850 of CM046965.1, read as the reverse complement.
TAAATTTTAAAAAATATGTAGACTTAAATAACACTAAGATAAATGCAACTTAACAAGCAAATGCTTCTAAAATAATAAAACAAAATTAACAAATTCCTTTAAAATAATAAAAGAATTAACAATAAAATAAGTTTTATACAATATCTAAACAATAACAACAAAATAGTAGCAACATAATAGTAAAATGGTAGCAAAATAGGGAGAAAATAATAAGAAAATAACATTCAAAAATAAAAAAAAAATGCAGTTTTTTTCTATCCTTTAGTGAATTTGGGTCAGGCCCAGGCTAAAAGTACTTTACCCAAGGCCCGGCCCATTTTTTAAACGGGTCTTATTTTTTTGTCCAAGTCCATTTTTTGGGCCTATATTTTTGCCCAAACCCTCCCACATTTCGACGGGCATTCGGGCCGAGCCGAGTAGCCCGGCCCATGAACACCTCTAGTTCAAAGTATACCTAACTTGAATGGGTCGGACATACTTTTAACAAGTAAATTTGGGATAATCTTGACTACCAAAATTAACATTTAAAAAAAATAAAATAAGTTAATGCTTGGTTTGTATTAGATATCGCAATTATTCAGGTATATTTTTTTTACCTAATTAATAGTTAGATACTATTGTCACACCCCAAAATATAAAAGGTTTAATTGAAATAATTAACCAAGTAATGACTTAGGTTTAATAATTAAGTAGTTAGTGCACTCTTTTAGAGGTTTTAGGTTCAAACAACTCTTTTCCCATTTCTTTTCTTTAGTTTTCAACAAACTAAAATAAAATTTATACTAAAATAAATACTATTTGAACTGATAATTTAACAAGAGTGGGTAGTAGTCCTGTAACGCCCCTAACCCGTATTCGCTGCCAGAATAGGGTTTCGGAGCATTACTACCATTTGCAGATCACTAAAAAAAATTCACTTACATACTTATCAATTCAATGCATCAATAAATATATTACAATTCAATCAATGGCTTGGCACTTGCCTAAGCATCAACAACAACACTTGTTAGTGCACTTACACATATTTCATATAAATTCTTATTTTCTCAATATGTCATATTTGAATTTAATACTTGTCTTAACTTACATATTTTCCTTATGTTAACATATAAAAGATAATCTCATATGTACATGTCATGATACATATCATTCTCTTACCATTTCTTTAATAACATATATCATTCATTTCATTATATCAACATTTCATGCACCATCATTTCCTTATATCTTAGGTATATTTATTTCAGTAAAGTTTATATCAAACTTAACATAAATTAAATTCCATGTACCTATACTTATTTCATTTATCTATCTTATAAATTATTTCATACAACTATTTTGTACATTTATTTTCATATGACCAATTCCTGTAAACATTTCACATTACCATTTTGTATAACCAATTCATTTAACCATTTGTTATATTACCTGAATATTAGTTGTTCAACAGATATCTTGGCGTTTCTCTTCCACGATCTTATTTATCTTCGACATGATGCCATAGTGTCTTTCAACTATGGTCTTACTCATTTTCTGTTATGTTGCCATAGTATCATTCAACCATGGTCTTATTCATTTCCCCGTCACGTTGCCATGGTATCTTTCAACCATGGTCTTACACATTTCATGTCACGTAGCCATGGTATCTTTCTTACACATTTCATATCAGGTTGTCATGGTATCTTTCAACCATGGTCTTACACGTTTCATATCAGGTTGCCATGGTATCTTTCAACCATGGTCTTACACGTTTCATATCAGGTTGCCATGGTATCTTTCAACCATGGTCTTACACATTCCATATCAGGGAGCACACTTCCGCGAACCTCATCCTTACAGTGGGATTACCAGTTCAGGCTAAATCCCCCGTAATATAAACTCATAGAGTATTGTCGGGATTACCAGTCCAGGCTAAATCTCCTGTAACGACAATTACTCTAATGAGCTTGGATCTGAATTACCAGTCCAGGCTAAATTTAGACCCTAATTCGGATTACCCGTCCGTGCTAATTCCTTTTTACCGTCAATTCCTTTTCATAGATCCATCGAATTTTCCTTCCATTCAACAGGGATTTATTTTCAAGTTATATCGAGTATTTACCAATATTTCATCAATTATCATAAATTGAATATTCAAATCATATTTTCATTACATAACAATTCGAGTTACACAAACTTACCTTATTGATTGTTCGTGTTTATGATTTCATTATTCTGATATATTTTCTTTTCCATGTTAAGTCTCGTATTTGTGTCATCCGGATCTTTATAACTAAATTTGATCATCATTTTCATTCATTTCATATTCTAATGCATTTAATTAATGCTCCAGGCAAAATTACTATTTTGCCCCTAAACTTTTAATTAATGATGATTTCATCCTTAGGGTCAAGAAAATAAAATTCTTGCAATTTAATCCTTATTTCCAGCTATTATTATCATACATATCAATAACAGTCCATGAATTCTATAAAATATCAAAATTTTTCACAATTTCAACACTTTTCAATTTAATCCCTAAAACATGTTTTCCCCCGATCTTGAACTAAATTGATAATTTCGTTAAATTTTGTAATTTAAATAATAAAATAATCTATTTCATGCAATTTAGTTATTTCTGACATTTTTACAAAATTGCCCATAAAGTTTTACTTTTATTCAATTTAGTCCCTAAGCCTAAAACATGCAAATTAGCCATGCTAGATGAATATTCATACATATTTTCCTCCTCCTCCTCTCCATTCCATATCCTTAATTTATATAACATGCAACAAGTAACATTATCAATAATTTCACTATTTACTTATATGTACATTTAAAACTGTCCATTTGCATCATAGTCACTAAATTATTTATATATTAAGCTACAGAACTCAAAATTAAGATCCGTTAATTTTTCATGAAACTATACTCACATTTCTTCTTACCATAAAATTTTTAGAATTTTTGGTTTAGCCAATTAGTACAGTTTATTCATTAAAGTCTCCTCTATTTTGCTATTTGACAGTTCTGACCACTTTTCACTAAAGTTTAATTATCTCTTTAAACAGAATTCAAATGATGTTATAATTTGTTTCTTATAAAACTAGACTCATTAAGAAATTTAACCATATAAATTATGTAACAAAATTATTTTTTTATAATTTTTAGTGATTTTTCCAAGTCAGAACAAGGGATCTCAAAATCATTCTGAACCAGTCTCACAAAAATATAAATATCTCAGAATAAAAAATTACTTTAGTTTCTATATTTATTTTATATAAAAATAGACTCAATAAGCTTTAATTCCATATCACCCTTAGCTTCTAATTAAATTTCTATAATTTTTGGTGATTTTTCAAAGTTAGCCTATTACTGCTGTCTAAAACTACTTTAGTGCAACATATTGATTACCAAGTTTATAACACTCCTATTTCCATTTTCTACCATATTTCCCATTATTTGCTCTCATTTCCCTTCACTAATATATCAAAAACAAGGGACCATATAAAAGAAAACTCTACATTAACATCAATTCCATGCTTTTTCAACAATATTAAACTTAAAAGTATATTGAAATCTTAATGTTCTTACCTTTTCTTATTAACTTCAATCTTTAACTTGATTTTTATCTCTCCTCCAGCTTCTATTTCTTGAATCCAACTTGATATTCTTGCTCCCCATCATCTCCTTGCTATCTTTCTCTCTTGATGGCTATGGAAATTCTTTCAATTTTTAGGTAAGAATAATAAATTTTTGGTGAAAGGACTAAATTGTAAAGAAATAAAACTTCTTTTCTTCTTACTCTTTCTCACGTTGGTTTGCATGGAAAGGAAAGATGATGAAAACTCTTCATCTTTCTTTCCTTATATACTAAATAAATAATAATAAAATAATATTAAATATCTCATAAAATATTAATAAAATAATATTTATCTAATTAATTAATTTAAAATATCATCAACATAATCATTACATTCTAGAATTCTCTCTCTTACCAATTGACCATTTTGCCCGTCATGATCTTTTAGAATTCCATCCTTGAGTCATCATTTAATTTGGTAAAATTGTAATTTAGTCCCTCATAGTTCTTCACTTATTCAATTTGGTCCTAATTCATCCATTTTCCTTAGCTTCTAGATCATTCTACCCTTAAAATATTTACATTATTGGTCCTTCAACTTTTTTATATTTACACTTTAACCCCTTAAGTCTTGAGTATTTACACTTAGGCAACAAAACTTTTCTGACTTTTACAATTTAGTCCTTTCCTGAATCAAGATATCATAATTTACTTCCCAATGTTGCCATAACTCAAAACCTCCCTTTTTATCACTTTATTTCCTTATTTTATTATATCAAGGATAATATATTACTGTAAAGATTTTCGGGGTATTACAAGTCCAATGGTTAAGCATTTACTCTATTTTCCCCCTTATTTGTCCAAGTTTGAGCCACCCTATCTCTACCAACAATCCCTTTATTTTTCCTCCTTAATTTCGGCCAAAATGATGGGTTAATTGCCAAACCACCCCTAGGGTTTTCTAACCCTAACTATTTAAATCTATCTTTTTCCAATTGAACTAGATTTTCTTTCTTTCCTAATCTTAACTAGAATTTTGTTTTTCTCCCTATTTCTTCTTCCTTTTTCTTTTATTTTTTACATCAAAATTTACATCTTTTTGTTGTTGAGAATTATTTTTGTTTTCCCGAATCGGAATTAATTCCCATTTGAAATGTTTTTATACTAAATTTGTAATTGTTGATCGTAACACCCTTAATCTTTGCCAAGAATCGGTAAGTAGGACTCAATCCCGATGTTTGATCTTGAATCATTATAAAAAATTTATCTAATCATAATCTTGTGATCAATTAAATGATCATTCTCAGTTCTTGCTGAAATCTTCCGTAAATCTTAAAATAAACCATTGATTCTTGTGTAAATATCATTTGAAGGACCTGTCTTAGGTGAATCGAACTAGATTTGATCATAAGGGGCATCATTCGGGCTTCTGGTGAAAGGTATGTGTTCTTTTTCGAGCGAATCATGGAAAATCAAGCCTAGAATTAGTGCCACACGATTTGCCACACAGACGTGTGGACCACATGACCCCTCACACGGCTATGTGCCTCTAAAACCTAGGTTAGTTCGTATCTCACACGACTGTGTCTCCTCTGTAGGTTGATTTTACAATTTCCACACGACCACAGTATGTTACATGGTCTAACCACACGACCGTGCAATCCCTCCACATGGTCTATAGCATACCACATGGCCTAACCACACGGCAGTATGTCCCCTACTTTATAGTTTTGTCTAGAAATTTATGATTCTGTTGAGTTTAGTCATTGCTTGATCCTTGAATTGTTCTTAGAAGTTTTGGTGCACTTAATTGATCCTTGAATTAGTGTTTATATGAAAACCAATTATTTATATGCCTGAATTACTACTGTTATAATGTGTTTATTGATATTGATTAATTGAATCATTAATGTGTTATAAATAAACATGTGATATTAATCATGCCTACTCCTAAAGTGTTATTGATAGATTGTGAGTGTTAATGTTGTTATCGCCCTACTGAATACACGATAAACATATTTATTGCCAGTGTTGAATGGAATAAGTGTTAAACATGCCTACGGATTTTTGCATTATTATGTTATAAAGTATGTCATATTGCATTGCATGAGGAGGGATGTAACACCTCTAACCCGTATTTATTTTCGAAATAGGGTTACAAAGCATTACCGAAAATTTCAGAACATTTTCAGCTAATTCATGATATTTACTCTTCATAGTGAAACTGTCCACTTGAGTCATAGTCACTAAATTATTTACATCTTAATCTACATAACTTCGAATTAAGATCTGGTAATTTTTCATAAAACTAGACTCACATATATTCTTACCATAAAAATTTTGAAATTTTTGGTTTAGCCAATAAGTACAATTTATTCTTTAAATTTCCCCTATTTTGCTGTCCGACAATTCCAACTCCTCTTCACAAAAAAATTAATTATCTCCTCATACAGGATTCGGATTATGTTCCCATTTGTTTTTTTTTAAACTAGACTCATTAAGTATTTTAAACATATAAGTTATAACCCATAATCATTTTTATACAATTTTTAATGATTTCCCAAATTCAGAAAAGGGGATTCCAAAATCCTTCTGACCCTATCTCACAAAAATTCAAATATCTCATAATATGAAATTATTTTGCTTACATCGTTCCTTTATATGAAAATAGACTCAATAAGCTTTAATTTCATATCTTATTTAACCTATAATTCAATTTCCACCATTTTTGCTAATTTTTCAAAGTTGAACTATTGCTGCTGTCTATAACTATTTTAATTCTAATTTTACTCTTTCATGTTCTTTGTATTAACTTTCATTTAGACATATATAACACCTAGGCATATCCATAACTAGCCATTCCAATAGCTAGTCATTATCAAATATTTACATGCCATTCAATGGCCAAATTAACCTATACATGCCATTATAACCATAATTATTTTACCTTACATAGCAAACTGAGTCATTAGATAGTGTGAGTGATCTCCGTTGAGCTTCCAATTCAATGAGCTTTCAATTTACTATAAAATAGGGAAAAATAGAACGGAGTAAGCATATAATGCTTGTAAGCCTGTATAACCAGAATATAACTTACCAATCATACTTTAATAGTTAATCATACAAAATATAATTTCCATCCATTTGACAATTTTGCCTAATCACACATATTCAATCAAACATGTTAGTCACAAATATACCAAAATGCATAGATGAGCTCATCATGTCATGTTCATGTTTCATATTGTATTTCTCATGTCATTTAACATGTTATCTATTGAATCATTAAATTTTCGATGGATATTTCATGTAGTACACTCGAGGTGTACAATTTCATTTTCCGTTAATTCATATCCTGTAGTACCTATGAAGGTACACTCTCGAGCTACCCTTTTTAAGTCATTTGGGCAATTCGTATATTTCGATGATCACACAGAGCTATGGTAGTCCACAACATGCGGAATACTACCAATCCTCGATGCTCACACAGAGCTACGGTAGTCCACAACATATGTGGTATACTACCAATCCTCGATGCTCACACAGAGTTACGGTAGTCCGCAACATATGCAGTATACTACCAATTACTATACTTATGGAAATTTATCTCATAATGCCCGAGAGACTTATTAGGATTACTCATCTGAGCTAAATCCTGTCTGCAACATATGCAGTTTCAATAAGGAAATCTCCTTTTACCCATCGGAAATTCAATATTCAAACGGAATATAATCATTTTCAGTAATTTTCCAAGCAACTATCATTTTTACATTTCACATGTGCATTTTCCTATAATACATTCCATACAATACAACATTCAAATCAACACATTTTCACGTTCATTTAAGTTATACGAACTTACCTCGATAATTGTTCGTGTACATAAAATATATTAAATCTGACATTTTCTCCTTTCCTCATTCTAACTCCATATTCGATCTACTCAGATCTATACGAGTAAATTTAACATCAATTTAATGTAATTCATACTCATTTTAGTCCAACTTACATCTTAGGCAAAATTATCATTTTGCCCCTAAACTTTTAATAAATGACGATTTCGTCCTTAGGCTCGGAAAATGAAATTCATGTAATTTAATCCTTATTCCAAGCCTATCTGAAATTCTAATATAATTTTTACGACACACATGTTCCATAAAATCTAGAATTTTTCTATGGATTTTACCCTTTGATAACCTTTCAAATAAATCCCAAAAATAGAAAGATTTAACTATCCTGATCTAAAAAATATAAAAATTAAAATAAATGGGTGAAAGATGACTTACTATGCATGAATTATAGCATGGCCGAACCTTAGTTCTTCTTGCCATGGTGTTTCGGTGGTTTGGAGAAGATGATCAGTACCAAAAAAAAATCTTCCTTCCTTTTTATTTTTTTATTTTAATTTAATTCATTAAATTACCATGTTGCCCTTCATTAATAATTAATTTAAAACACCAAATCTATGCCCATTTTTGTCCATCACATAAATGTATGGCACAATTACCATCAAAGGAAGGTTTAATTTCACAATTGGTCTTTTAATTTAATTAAATTCTAACTAAATAAACTTATTTATAATTTAATCCCAAACTTATTAGGACTGAAAGAACAATTAATCCAAAAGCTAGTGGAATCAATCATGACACTAGCGCTTGGAAACTTTGACCATGGTTTAATTACCATATAAGGACCTCCAATTTAAAGTTCTATAGATATTTAATCCTTTTAGCTATTAGAACTCAACTTTAGCACTTTGTGCATTTTGGTCCTTTATCGATTTAAACATGTAATAGTTAAAATTTCTTTGCGAAATTTTTACACGACATTATTGTCGTGTTATAGATCATAAAATAGAATTAAAATAATTTTTTTATTTTTTAAAAATTTTTTCCGAACTCGGGTCTGTGGTTCCGAAACTACTATTCTGGCCTCTCTAAAAATGGGCTGTTACACGGGATGATTTTTACAGAGGAAGAATGGCAGTTTAGTAATCTGCAAACAAGTAGTGGCTTGTCCACAAACCAAGTGGTAGTTTGTTTAATATGCAAATATGTTGTACACCCATAACAAGTGGTAGCAACTACAAATATGACATTTGATCTCAAACTAACTGGCGGTTTATCCACAATTTTACAAACTCAGTGGCAGCTTTATTTGTAATTAAGTTGTATATCCATAACAAGTGACAGTTTAACTGCAAATTAGTGGTGGTTCATCCACAACCTAGGGTGATATGATAGATGAGTTTTGGGGAACTCATAAGTGAGATGTGTAATGGAGTTGGGTAGGACCTTTTTGATAAATTGAATTTGCAATGTCATTCATTAGCACATGCATTCAAAACTATGTTTTCTGAGATAATGTGGTGAAGTGATATGATAAACCGTTAATCTAAAGTGCTTTATAATTGTGTTTATTATAAGAATTGCTAACCCATGTGCTTTGCGTACGATTTTGTTTCAGTTTTCTTGTATTTGAACTCACAGTAAGCTTCATAGCTCACTCTCTTCACTTTACCTCTTTACAGATAACTCACCATGTTAGGAAACGAAATCGACAAATCGAAGGGCTCGGCTCGGATTGAAGTTATATTAATATTTTTATTTTCACCTTTTATTTATAGTGCCTATTATTTTAAGAACTATAACATCTTATTTACATTGTGGCATGAGACTTAGTTTCGAGTTCATTTAGGGCACACATGGTATATTTAGGCTAATAATGCATAAGTTTTATTTTATTTTATAATGCATAAAACATGGTTTCCTTAAAACTACGTTAGTATCACTTTTCCGCTACACTATTAAAAAAATGAGGTTTTAAACGAGTAGATAATTTATAATTCAACCGATTTTGAATTAATTTGTAAGAGGGGTGGTAAAAACGCTAAGTTTGTTTTAAAAAAAAAGACTAAGTTTTTACTAAAGATTAACAAATGTTTTAAAATGACAATTCTATAAACTCCGCCAGCTTAGTGGGTCATCTCGATGGCTAACGTAATCTTCCGAATTCAGGTCTAACGTCTAGGCCGAGTTGGGGAGGTTACAACTATTTTATACTTTGACATTGCAATTATTTAACTTTATTTTTATCAAACTATTTAGAATTAAAGTTAATTTGATAGAATGTGTAAATGTTGAGGTCTAAATATGTTGTTATACCAAGTGAAAAGGCCACTCAATTATTTTTGTTAACAATTTAATTGATGGGTGACTAGAACAGAAACGAATGGTAAAATTAATGATGAAATTGATAGTTTTTAAAGTTCAATGATAAATACAGAAACACGCTAATAGTATTGGATGACTAATTATATAGTTTACCCATATATAAAATAAAAATAAAAGCAACATATTATAAACTTAAAAACTAGTCAGATTAAGGCTAGACTCCAACTTTGAATACTGATGCTTGAGTATAACATCTCATATTTTAAATAGATCTAATTTTTTTTTCTAGATCAAAACACAGGAGAAATTCTATACTCAAATCATTAGGTTTTTCTAATACACCCTTCCAACTTCCCCTCGATTTTAATTGAAACATCTGTACAGTGTTTAAATAATATATATGGAACTGAAATGGAGTACAGAGGATAACTTAACAAACACGATAAAACAGGATGCAAAATAAAACAAGATAATTTAACAAACATGATAAAATCCACAACGACAACCGCAACACTTTCTTCTATTCCAAGCCGTGACATAAGCAAAATACTTGCAATCCTGCTAGCCTCCCAACACACTTCATTCTCTACATCCAAATTAGGTGTGTAAGCATTTGATTCTCAACAAAGGCCTTTTCATTATAATGCTTCACCATTTTAAAACAAAGCTGAGAAATAAGAGATAATAGGAAGAAACAGAGATAAAAAAGAGTTTATATAAAGCAAATTTACATACCTTACCTAGAAATATGTTTGATACTATATCACTTTAGTTAGCCATTGCAGACTACATCACCCAATAGTTCTTCAAATTTTATGAACTTGAAAGGGCTCGGTAAAGGAAGGGATTGACGACCAAGCGCTTGAGAAACTTGTTGCATGGTTGGCCGAAGTTGAGGATTTCCATTCAAGCATGCCAATGCTATCTTCATGGTAGAGACCAAGTTTTTGGCAGATTGGCCTACTGGTGGTGAAAGACGTTGGTCTATCGTGTCTTTCAGTAAAACCTGTTGGTCATTTGACAGCGATGACGATGTCGATTCCAGTGATGAAAAATACGAAATAAGATCACCAGGATGCCTCCCCAAAAAAACTTCCAAAGTTATCACCCCAAAACTGTAGACATCACACTTCTCATCTACTCTCATGGTATAAGCCAACTCTATATAAAAATTGTTACTAATTAACATATGCTATATGAACGTTGTCTATTTAACAACATTCAAGAAATTAACAGTTTTAATCAAATAGATGGCATGTTGGAAACATCTTTAAGGAACAAAAGATATTAAGTAATACCTGGAGCTATATACCCGTAGGTTCCTGCAAGTGAAGTACAATTGGAGGAGTCAGGCTTTAAAATCCTAGCAGTGCCAAAATCGGAGACACGAGCTTCGTAGTCCAAATCCAAGAGAACATTGTTGCTAGAAATGTCTCGATGAACTATAGCTTTTGATTGGCCATGATGCATATAAGACAAAGCATTAGCTAATCCTTTAACAACATTTAACCTCTTCTTCCAGTCCAGCTCCTTAGCCCGTTCATTGTTGCTTAACACCATTCTCAAACTTCCCCTTTCCACGAGCTCATAAACCGAAAATGAATGCTTTGGATGTGAACAAAAACCATACATCTGCACAATGTTACGGTGCCTTATTTCTAATAAAGCACTAATCTCGCTTTCAAAGGCTTTCAAGTTGTTGTTGAGCATGTTGTCCTCAGATTGGTGAAGCTTCTTCACTGCAACCACTTGGCCAGTTGGTAATGCAGCTTTATAAACACTTCCGTATCCTCCTGAACCAATGCACTAGTCGGAGCTAAAATCTTCAGTGGCTTCAATAATGCTGTCATGGAGTACTCTTCCATTAAATCCCAATACAGTAAAAATATCTCCTTGTGGTTCATCCCTTGGCTCTGATTCTTTTGTTCGAGTCTTTTTGCAGAAAGTAAAGAAACTTCCAACCAATAAAAATAGAAAAAGTAGACCGCCAAAGAGTGGAAACATAACTGAAATGATGACTTTGGTCCTTTTTCCATGACCATGGTTGGCAACGAAAGAAGGAACACAAGCCATTAGTCCAGTGGCATTACCGCATAGGCCTTTATTGTTTCTTAAGGCATCAAACGAAGCCTCATGAAAAGCTTTAAGATTTGGAATAGGACCTTCAAATTGATTGAAAGATATGTTCACAAATCTCAAACCACGCAAATTATTAAAAGCTTCCGGGATGGAACCGTTGAGCATATTGTGAGAAAGGTTCAATACTTCCAAGGACTGTAATTTTTCGAACTGTTATGGGATACCTCCATTAAGTGAGTTCTGACTCAAATCTAGGCTTTGAAGAGCATTAATGTAGCTTATTGAAGATGGAATGCTCGCTTCGAGGTTGTTCTTGCTCAAATTCAAGTTGAATAACTTGAAGCAATTTCCAAGATCATCAGGAATAGGCCCACTTAAATTGTTTGATGCCAAGTCAAGTCGTTCTAGTTTTGAAAGAAGTCCAATCTCTGATGGAATTTTGCCAGAAAATTGGTTACCACTTAGGAAAAGACGGTTCATCATTGTCAACTTTCCTAGTTCCTTAGGAATCTCACCGTTTAGATGATTCGAAGAGAGATCAAGTTCTTGTAATTGGGTAGCATGTCCCAATTCGAATGGAATCTTTCCAGAAATGTTATTGTTGGAGATCTGTAGGTTTGTTAGATTATGGCATTGTCCCCAATTTGGAGAAAGTTCACCGAAAATGTTGTTGTTGCTTAATGAAATAAAATTCAAATTTGGGTATATACCAAAGGCTTCTGATATATTTCCCGTTAAGTGGTTCCCTTCAAACCTAACTCTGTATAAGCTTGTACAGTTTCTCAAACTTGATGGAATCAAACCAGTCAAATTATTGTTGTTGTGAAAAAAAAAATAAAATAAAATAAAAAATAAAGAACACAAAATTTTACGTGGAAACCCTTTCGGGAAAAAACCACGGGCAGAGGAGAAGAAAATTCACTATGTCGAAAATTTGAATCAATACAAAAGGAATAGACTATGTCTATTTATAGGCTTGTAAAGCCATATTCTAGTAGGATTGAAACACCTTATCCTAGTAAATATAAAATAGATGGAGTTTAATAAGGTTTAAAAAACCTTATTCTAAAATAAAATAAAAGAAGTCTAGTTCTATATGGATTTTACTTTTATTTTATTTTCCATCGTATTTTATTTAAATAAGAATTAGGGTCACTTAATTCTAACAATCTCCACCTTGACACAAATTCTCAATGAACAAGTTTTTTTTTTTTTTATCGCGAACAAGTTCTCCACCTCTTCCATAAAACCCCTTAAGGGTTTAACTTCAACAATGAACACCAACCAAGTCTAAGCAATGCTCAAACTTGGTTATAGGAAGTGACTTGGTCATCATATCTGCAGGGATTTTCATGAGTACTAATTTTGCTCACAACAACATCACCACGAGCAATAATATCACGAACAAAATGATACCGAACATCAATGTGTTTTGTTCTCTCATGAAACATTTGATCTTTTGTAAGAAAGATGGCACTCTGATCATTGTCACAAAATATCATGGCTGATTTGAAGGTCTTCATTTAGTTCACTAAAGAGTCCCTTCAACCAAATAGCTTCTTTACAAGCCTCGATGAATCGCCATGTACTCGGCTTCATGGTAGACAAAGCGATCGTAGTTTGCAAAGTGGCTTTCCAACTTATTGCACAACCTCCGATTGTAAAGACGTAACTCGTGAGAGATCTTCTTCTATCAAGGTCTCCAAAAAATTAGCATCAACATACCCAATAACTCCATCTTCGCTTTTTCCAAACTGTAAGCAAACATCGTAGTACCTCGTAAGTATCTTAAAATCCATCAAATCGCTTTCCAGTGTTCTTTACCGGATTCGCTATATATCCGCTAATCGCACTGATCGCATATGATAAATCTGACGTGAACAAACCATAGCATACATGAGAGATCCCATTGCACTAGAGTATGGAACATGTGACATGTACTCAATCTCATCATCCGATTGTGGAGACAAAGCCGATGAAAGTCTAAAATGGGTCACTAAAGGAGTACTAACAAGCTTAGCACTCCGCATATTGAACTCCGCAAAGAAGTTTCTCGATGTACCCCTTCCGACTTAGGTACAATTTACTTGTTTTTCTATCTCTAAGAATCTCCATACCAAGTATCTTCTTTGTTGGTCCCAAATCTTTCATCTCAAATTCTTCACTTAGTTGGGCTTTGACCTTTCTTATCTCTCCTTTGTCTTTTGTCGCTATCAACATGTCATCAACGTAAAGAAGTAGATACACAAAAGAACCATCATTGTTTTTCTTAAAGTAAACACAAACTGCCAAAACTACTTCTTTTGAAATCGTGAGAAGTCATAAAGGAATCAAACCTCTTGTACCACTCGCCTTGGTGGATCGTTTCAAACCGTAAAGGGACTTTTTCAGCAAGCAAACATAATCCTCTTTTTCTCAAATCAGAAAACCCTCTGTTTGTTGCATGTAAATATCTTCCTCAAGTTCTCCATGCAAAAATGCGGTTTTTATATCTAATCGCTCAAGCTCTAAATCATGCATGGCCACAATACCAAGCAAAGCTCGAATCGAACTATGCTTCACAACCCAGGAGAACACATCTGTGAAGTCCACTCCTGGAACTTGATCAGTAACCCTTTGCAACAAGCCTTGCTTTATATTTAGGTTCTTCAACTCCTGAGTCCCTTCTTTCTTTTTAAACACCCATTTACAACGAATGTCTTTTCTTACCTTTAGGAAGTTTCACAAGATCCCATGTTTTGTTTTTGTGGAGTGATTCCATCTCCTCTTGCATAGCAAACATCCATTTTTCTCGAGTCTTCACAACTAATCGCCTCGTAATAATTTGATGGCTCTTGATTCGCATCTATATCTTCACCACATTTAAAGCATAAGCAACTAGATCACCCTCGGCCATACTTCTTTGGAGGTTTAATTTCTCTTTTAGTTCTGTTTTTGGCGATAGAGTATTGAGGCGAAGAAGCAACTCTATTCTCAATTTTTGTACCGACTTGAGGAGTCGACTCAGTATTAACTGATGCTCCACCGCTTTTGATTTTCTTTATTGGAAGAGTCTTTAAGAGATAAGTTAGGAAGCATAGCGCTTTCATCAAAAACAACATCTCTCGCTAATCACAACTTTCCTATTTTCAGACACCATAACTTATACCCTTTTACACCACCACTTTATAACCAAGAAAAACACATTTAATGGATCTCGGTTCCAATTTTCCATTATTAACATGAGCATACGCGAGACACCCAAAGATCTTTAAATCGTAATAATTAGCGGGATTACTGACCATACCTCTTGTGGAGTCTTTTTCTCAATGGCAACGGATGGAGATCGGTTGATCAAAAACATGCGATGAGGTCGCTCGCGCCCAAAAACGACTTCGTAAGTTGGCATTTGACAACATACATCGAACCTTCTCCATGATCGTTCTGTTCATTCGCTCGCAACGCCGCTTTGCTGTGGAGTATGACGAATCGCCAAGTGTCTCACGATCCCTTCGACTTTGCACAATCTATTAAACTCATCGAATGTAACTCTAAGCCATTGTCCGTGCGGAGGTATTTTATCTGCTTTTCCCGTCTGCTTTTTCAATCATAATTTTCCAAGACTTAAATGTGGAAAACACATCGCTTTTCTCGCCTTCGGGAAGAACGCCCAAACTTTTCTCGGAAAAATCATCAATAAAGGTTAGCATATAATTAGCTCCACCTCTCGAAGGCACTCTGGATGGTCCCCATAGATCGAATGAATATACTCCAACGTTTCCTTCGTGTTATGGATTCCTCTAGTGAATCGAACTCTCTTTGCTTCCCAAAACACGGTGCTCACGAGAAATTCGGTTTGCAAATTCCTTGCCCATCAAGAAGTCCTCTTTTGCTCAATTCTACCATGCCATTCTCACTCATATGCCCTAGGCGCATATGCCAAAGTTTAGTAATATCATCATCCGACAAGGAAGAGGCGGCACAATTGCATCACCGATAATAAGATGAACCTCAAAAAACATTCAACTTGGTAGTTTTTCTTTGCCCTTTCATCACAACAAGGGACCCTTTGAAATCTTTAAAACCCCACTTTCAAATTGTGTATCATGCCCTTTTGAATCAATAGTACTCAACGAAATTAAATTTCTTTTCAATTACGGAACATACCGTGCGTCACTAAGTGTTACGACAACTCCATCAAACATCTTAACTTTAATTGTTCCAACACCGCGATCATACACGAAGCATTATTTCCCATCAAAACAACACCTTCGACAATCGTTTCGTAAGTTGTAAACCAATCCCGATTGGGACTCATATGGAAGGTGCAGCACAATCAAGTATCCACTCCTCACTTACTTTAGAATCATTGATGAAGCGACTAGAAGTTCACCATCATTTGTAGTCTTCTACAACATCAGCTTCACGAAATTTTCGGTTGTTTTCCCTTTGATTCGCAAACCTCCCTTTTAATCTTATTTTGTAGCTTATAGCACTCAGATTTAATGTGCCCTTTCTTCTTGCTTACAGAAGTTACAAGTTTTACCTCTATTTGAAGACTTGATCTACCCTTAGATTTACCACGATGATTTCTTTCCTGTGTCCTACCACAATCATCATCGTATTCGATCTTGTCTCCCACGAACAATGAGACCCTCTCCCGAGAGTCGAGTTTAACCACAAGATGTTTCATCTTATCATACGAGGTTAAAGAATCATAAACCTCATCAACCGTGAGAGACTCATGCGGCTATATAAAATCGTGTCTCTAAAGGTTGAATAAGACGGAGGCAACGAACAAAGTAGAATCAACCCTAGATCTTCCTTATCATCTTGAACCTCCATGGCCTCCAAGTTTGAGAGAATTTCTTTAAACAACAAGTATGTTCGTATCTGCACGCACCTTCCTCCAAACGATGAGCATAAAGACGCTGCTTCATATGCAACTTGCTTGTTAGAGTTTTCGACATACATATTTGTTCTAGCCTCTTCCATAATGCAATATGGCGATCTTCTCTTTCATCACATCCTGCAAAATTTCATTGGACAAATGCATGCAATTGTGTTAATGCCTTTCGATCCTTACGCTTCTTCTCTTCATCTGCATTAATGTCGAAGGCATCTTATCTATCCCTAGCGGGGCATCCTCCGAGATCCATCTCAAGCAAGAACCGCTTGCATCTTAATCGCCACAACGCAAATCTGTGTTGCGATCCAACAACGGAATTTCATATTTCAAAGACGCCATTACCGTGATCGAGATGAACAACCCTAAGCTCGGATACCAATTGTGAAAAAAAATAAAATAAAATAAAAAATAAAGAACACAAAATTTTACGTGAAACCCTTTCGGAAAAAAACCACGAGAGAGAGAAGAAAAATTCACTATGTCGAAAATTTGAATCAATACAAAAGGAATAGACTATGTCTATTTATAGGCTTGTAAAGCCATATTCTAGTAGGATTGAAACACCTTATCCTAGTAAATATAAAATAGATGGAGTTTAATAAGGTTTAAAAAACCTTATTCTAAAATAAAATAAAAGAAGTCTAGTTCTATATGGATTTTACTTTTATTTTATTTTCCATCGTATTTTATTTAAATAAGAATTAGGGTCACTTAATTCTAACAGTTGTCAGCTGCAAAATGAGTGAGCAATCCCCCCAGGCACACATTCCCAGGTAATGAACCACTAAGATGGTTGTCTGATAATTGTAATATTTGTAAATGAGTAAGATTGTTCAGAGTTTGAGGAACAAGGCCTGATAAACTATTGTCAAAAACATTTAGTGTCGACAACTTGTTTAAGTTTCCCATGGAAGTTGGGATTGGACCAGAAAGCCCATTAAAGTGAAACATAAGACTATTCAAGTTGGTCAAGTTTCCTATAGAATGAGGGATGACACCAGTGAGATTATTGCTCGCTAACTGAAAACACGGAAAGTGATTTGAGCATTCCTATCTCACTGGGGATAGAACCAGAGAGATTATTACGCCACAGATAGAGAAAGTTGAGGTTACTTAAGTTTCCTATACTTGCTGGGATAGGACCACTTAGGTAATTTCCTGAAAAATCAAGCATCCAAAGTGATCTAATTCTTCCGATCTCTTTAGGTATGGAACCAGTGAGATGGTTTTGGTTAAGCAAAAGAATAGAAAGTGAACTCAACCTTCCTATATCAGAAGTAATACTTCCAAAGATATTATTTTCTGCCAAGTCCAGGTCGTGAAGCTTGGTAAGGTTGAAAATTTCTATTGGAATTGGACCAGTTAGATTGTTTCCCATGAAATAAATGTGTGAAATTGTACTCAGCCTTCCAATTTCTCGTGGAATGGAACCACTGACTGAATTGTAGCGTAAGGAGATCGTATAAAGACTTTTCAATAAGCCAATTTCTAAAGGGATATTCCCAGAGAAATTATTGTATGACAAGTACAGGAAGTTGAGGTTGGAAAGGTTCCCGATGTGTGAAGGAATGGACCCATACAATGAGTTCTTGGAAAGATCAAGCGCAATCAAGTTGGGGAAGTAAAAGAAGTTGAGATTGTGAAGCTTACCGCTCAATTTCAATTCATATTCTCTCAGGGTCATATTGGTGACGCTTCCAGCATTGTTGCAAGTGATTCCAGTCCAATTGCAATGGTTGCTTCCGCCCCACAAAGAAGAGAGCAAAGTTTGGGTGTCGCTGGGGAGGCTAGCTTTCCATTTTAGAAGAGCTTCAGCTTCCCTGGAGGGTATGGTTTTAGAAGATAAAGCATGGGAAGATGCAAAGAAGAGGAGGAAGAAGAGTTCGAATAGTATTGAAAAAGAAGGCATAGCTTTGATAGTTGAAGTCAAGGATTTTTGGTTGTCAATTGTGATCAAATACATTACCTATTTATACAAAAATGTCATAGCTGTTCCAATCACTCCGACGAATCCTTTTTCTATTATACTATATAGGAATAGTTATTTATTAGGTTTTTCCTTCAAATAATTATTAATTACGTTTTTTATATTTAATGAAATTTCAGTGCACATTAATTTGTGCATTTAGATTATGTGACGCCTCTATGTTTAAAAAAATCGTTATCTGAATTTATTTTTATGGAATTCTCTTAGAATTATTTTGAAGTAATTTTAACGAGATACCAACATATAATAAATATATCATTACTGTAAAGACAGTGAGTAAAATACAAACCCTCATTATTATATATGAAAATAAAAATAAGAAAATAAAAATAATACTTAAACTAAAATTTAGCTTTTCTTTAAAAGAAGAAAATTATCAATTATCAATTAAATAAAATTTATTTAATATATATGTTTATGGTAATAAGGAAAAAAATTACAAAAGTAAATATTTTATTTTAATAAAGGGTAAATTACACCACAGGTTACTCTAAAATAACATCGTTTCTATTTTGGTTACTCTAAATTTTTTTGTCAATTTAGTCACTTTAAGTAAAACAATTGCTCAAATTTGTCATTGTTATTAAAAATTCCATTAATCCACTAACTGGTTGCTAATATGACTTTTTTTGGCTTTTAAGTTAAGTTGGAGTCCTCTCTATAATTAGTTCAAAATACTTTCTTTTGTTTATTTGCAATAAGACTAAAGTTTGTAAGTTTTCTCTTTTTTCTTCTTAACAAAGAAAAATGATGATAGTTTGGACTTGTTTATTTGACTTATAGGTTTTACAGTGAGTATGATGTTCATAGTGTTTATTTGTACACGTTTGATTTGTACTCAGATTCAATTATGTGCTTCCCAGAGATCCTTCGCAATTTCTTCAAGATTTAAATTTAATATGGTAAATTTTTCTTTTTTTTTAAAGAAAAGTTTATTTTCCCTCTAAAATTTCAAATTTTCAAAATTGGTTTGTATTTTGTTTCTTTGTGTGTATGTTTGATTTATTAATAAATCTGGTTTTGTTGGGTGGTCAACTTTATTGATGAAAAACAATAATTCTCTAGATAATTTTTTTTCTAATATAAATATTTCTTAGGTAATCTCATATGATATTAATCTACCTTAAAATTAAATAGTTTTAATATATAATTTAAGGTTATTATTTAATTTGACCTCTGAATTTGTTTATTTGTATCTAGTTGGTTCTTAAATTTCTTTTTGACCCTAACTGGTCTTTGAACTTGTATTTCGTCAACCAGGTTGGTACCTCAGCACTGGCACCATTAGCTGTGTAGATGTGTCACTACTAGCTAACCTAGTGGTGCCATGTGGCAAACAAAAAATTTTAAAAATATAAATCTATAAAATTTTATGCGTCAGTTTCAGTGTTTATTAGTAGATATTTTATGTTTCAGATATTAGAAGTTCAAAAGTATTTCAAAAGTTTTAGTCTCTAACTAGCTCAGTATAGTTTTAGAGAGTTTTAACTACAGTATTTTCTAAGTCCAAAAGTGCTTACAAGATCGGCCCCGAAGACTCGGTGTACCATATACCTACTCAAAAAGAACCAACTTTTATTTGAAACCCAGTTATTTTCAAAACACAAATTTGAAACCCAAAATTCACAGCCCAAGTTTTGTCACTTGACCCTGATACCACTAAATGTAGCACCCTAAACCCTTCTTAGACGTTATGGTCGAATCAGGGAGTATTAATCTACCTTAAAATTAAACAGTTTTATTATATAATTTTGGGTTATTATTTAATTTGGCCCCTGAACTTGTCCATTTGTATCTAGTTGGTTCCTAAATTTTTTTTTTTGGACTTAATTGGTCTTTGAACTTATATTTCGTCAACCATGTTGGTACCTTAGTACTAACACCATTAGTTGTGTAGATGTGTCACTACTAGCCAACCCAGTGGTGCCATGTAGAAAATAAAAAAGTTTAAAAATATAAATCTATAAATTATGTTTTCCATATAACGTTCTGAGAGGCTACCACACGGCACCACCACATTGGCTAGAAATGTCAGCCAGCACAAACTATCGGTGTTAATATAGAGGGACCAACCTGGCTGGTGGAATATAAGTTCGAGGACCAACTAGGTCTAAAAAAATTTAGCGACTAACTAGGTACAAATGGATAATTACAGAGACCAAATTATATATTATCCCTATAATTTAATTTATTTAAATTAAGGCCTTGTTTGATATCCCGTTGAAAAAATTAAATTAAATAAGCTGAAAATTAATATTTGTAGTGATTTAATTTTTTTAAGCATGTGTTTGATAATCCAAACTTAAAAAAAGAAAAAAAAAAACAAATGATAGAATTTTTTAGTGGCAAAGAGTTGAAACTAATAACTAGATAGGGAGGTATCTATCACTTAATGTGGAATTTTTTTTAAATTTTTTTAACATTGTCCTTTAAACATTTTAAGTTTAAATTTTTTAAATTTTTATTTATTAAATAATCTAATACATTTCATACTTAATTTAAGTAATATATCAAATTAATTTTTTAGTACTTCAACATTTAAATTTTTAGTATATTCAACAACACCTTAAATGAACTAAATAGATAAAAAAACAAAATGGTTAAATTTCAAAGATAGTTCATGTACCTATTGATTTATGTGAATTTAGTCCATCTCTTTCAAAGTTTAATTAAGTACTAATGATTATTAAATTGATAATGAAAATATTATTAATAAATAAATTTATATATTATAGATTAAATTATCAATATATTAATACTATTTATATATATAATGTTAATTTCACATATATAATTTTTGTTAATTTAAAAAATTGATATTATCATTATTGATGATGTGTTTTGATGGCAGTGTAAAAAGCTGGACGGTGTAGGGTCCTAGGGAGGAAGAGAAAAGAGGTTAATAGCGTGTGGAAATTTGAGAACCAATACATTTTAAGGCCTAAGACTTGGAGGAGACTAGAAATGCAAAAAAGATTGAAAAGGAATCTATAAACGTTTATAGCACAATATGAACGGGGGAAGGATTGGTGTTTACTAGGGATTGACAAAATTTAAACTGTCCAATAGATTTCGAGTCTATCCATCTCGAATGAAACAAATTATTTTTGAAATGTGGATGCAAGATACTACAGGTGGTTTTTTTTTCTTGGAATATTGATAGAGAACAATTATAGTAATTATTTATTTAATTCCAATCTACTTTATTATATGAAATTATTATTTTATTCTTGTATATATAAGTTATTAAAAGGGTAAAAGTGTAATAATATAATATAAAAAATTTATATATTTTATGTTTAAATATTTATTTAATTTTTAAAATATTTAAAATATCAAAGATAAGTCGCAAAAATTAAATTGAAAAAAAGCGGGATGGGACAACGATGGATGTATCCAACATTAATGGAGATGATAGTAATTTTCAAGATTATACATTTATAATAGAGCGACTTTAAAGATTTATGTTTATATATTTACTTAGTTTTAAAATATTGAAAATATTAAAAATAAGTAATAAAAATTAAATTGTAATAAAACAAAGTGGGGCAACGATAAATATATCTAATATTAATAGAAATGATAGTGATTTTCACCATAGATAATGTTACATACAATTTATTTCTCTTAATTGTTGTTTTCATTCATTCCATAGTGTTGGTTCTACATGCAATTCTTTTTAGGTTATACCGACTTAGTGGAGGGACAATTGAACATATATAATTATGCTGAGATAATAAATTATTTTGTAATTGAGTCATTCCACTAAAGTACTATGATTGAGCTCTCCCTATTATATACCATTATGAATCTACTTATAAAGTGCTCGTCCGATGATCTTGTCATATATGTGTTACATTCATAGGATATCTTTAATCTTTTTGAGTTAAATATGCTCCCACAATATCATTGTAGCAACTTGGTTTTAGGTGATGTTGAAAAATGCACTTTTTGTAACACCCCAAACCCAACCTAGAGGTTATGGCCGAATCAGGGAGTATTACAATGAAGGGTTTTGGAACCGATGTTACCTCGACAAAATACATTGTAAAGTAACTTGTTAAAAAGAGTCCAAGTTTCACTAAACATATACATTTCTGAAATCATCGTTAGTTTGTTCATAGACCAAAACATAATTTGCAGCGGAAATCTTAAAAGCTGTTATATTTAGAAAACTCAATTCGTATTTTTAGAAAACATTTGTTTACGTAAAACTGAAATTTTTTCAACGTCGCAGAATAGAAGACAAAGTGCAACCAAAACCAAAATTTAAAATCAAACAATCCCGAGAGTCCAAAAATTACACAACTTTAAAAAGTAATCCATAATTTAAATAAAAATTGTTCGTGAACCAATGGTTACTGCTGAGACTCCGTCGCACCAACTCGCATATATTTGAGGATTACCTGTACAGAACAGACAAATATATGTGAGTTTTCATAAACTCAGTGTGTAACTCAACAGAGATAGATATGCAAATATACACAGAATTCTCATGTGCAGAATAGATACAGATACAGACTTAAGTCCTTAACAGAAACACATATCAGAATTAGATAATCAGAACAGATATACAGAATCCTACCCCTATCCTCTACACACCATATTCGACCATCCCATCACACCATGTGGGGTATAAAACACCCACTTGTCCCTACACACCACATAGTGTCTATGCGACACATAACAGAATAGTATGCAACCAAGCTGCCAGAAAATAGGCGAAATGTCACCGTACAGAACACTTCTCCAATAGACAGATCCATCCCATATACAGATACATATATCAAATAACATATATACATATATAACATGACTCGCATGCTCGTGTATAGAAATCATACATGTTTATACAGAACAATCAGACATACATATCAATTTTCTAACTCAGATCAGTCTATCATAATAACAGATGTTATATAATAGGGTTTGATTAGCCCTTACCAACCCTATGAAAGATGCACAGTCGATCGGAACGACACGTGTGACCCTAAGAAAAATTTCAAGCACACATGCCCATATGGCTCACACGACCTAGCCCAAGACCCACACGCCTAATTCGACAGGCCATTTTTTACTTTCGTCGAACCTCATTTTCTCGTGTTTTCGTTACACACCTGGTTCGTTTACGAAGCAATCGCACCCCTGCAGTGAACAGCACCCTCGACAATAGCGACCTCAAAGCTTTACTATATACTCGAAGGGTCTCGATTTTCTTGAAGAGCACCTAGCAAAACGATATACCGGATTACACTCATACACCAACAGAAACTAAAGTAAAAAAATCAAAACTCACTCAACACCGCGACAAACCTTTATCTACGAAGCAGTAAGACAGAATCGAGAAGTTAAAACACCGTGATTAGAAGGGAAATTTTTGGATAGAGATCAGAAAAGAAAACGAAAGTTTGAGAATGGGAAAAAAATAGGAAAGAACGTCAGAGGAGGACAAATTTTCTGGGAAAAGAAAATAAAAATTAAAAATTAAAAAAATTAAAAAAATGATAATATATCCTTAATTTTCCTCCAACTTCCCACTAACCCACTAACTCTTAACTATCTCCAAATTTCACTTCCACCAAACCTCTATCACCCCACCGATAGAAGCAAAAATTATCATCCCTGCTCGCATGAAGATTCGAACACAAAACCTCAAGGCAAGCTAACACCTTACCACTTGAACCAACAGGCTCATTCTGATATGAGTTTACAAACATAAGCCCACCCAACAAGGATAAAGCTAGGATAAAAAAAAAGAATTTGCCAAAAGTGAGACTTGAACCAAGACCTCAAACACACACCTGAAATACTTAGCCACTGCAGCAGATACACATTTGTGATAAGATTCACAGAAACAAAATTAAATTATTCAGGGCATTACAACTCCATCCTTAAAAGAAATTTCGGCCTCAAAATTTACCTGATCTGAATAGATAAGGATATTATTGATGCATTGAATCCTTAGGTTCCCACGTGGCTTCCTTAGTGCCATGATTTCGCCACATAACCTTAACTAACGGAATGGACTTCTTCCTTAGAACTTTTACATCTCGGTCTAAAATCTGAACCAACTCCTCCTGAAATGTCAAATTTGGTCTAATCTCTCAACAAAAACAACGTGAGATGGATGAGACTGATATCATCTCAATATCGAGACGTGAAAGACATAATGGATATGGTCTAACTCTGGAGGTAGCTCTAACTGATAAGCAACCGACCCTACATGCTTCAGAACTTGATACAGCCCAATGAACCTAAGGCTTTACTTGCCCTTATGACTGAACTATAGAACCTTCTTCCATGGAGATACCTTAAGGAATACAAAGTCACTCATAAAGTACTCGGTATCCCTCTTTTTTAGATCTACATGAGACATCTGTCTATCAGAAGCTGCCTTAAGATGATCTCGAATCAATCTGACTTTATCTTCAGTCTCGAAAACTAACTCTTGACCCAAAACCCGTGTTCACCCAATACAATCTAACAAAGTGGAGTGCAACACTTACGACCATACAGAGCCTCGTAAGGTGCTATCAGAATGCTAAACTGAAAACTGTTATTGCAGGCAAACTTGGCGAAAGGCAGAAAATCCTCCCAACTACCTCAGAAATCAATCACACATCTCCAAAACATATCCTCCAATATCTGAATCACCCTCTTAGACTGACCATCGGTCTGAGGATGGAATGCAGTACTGAAGTCCAATCTCAAATCCAGAGTTTCATGAAGTTTATTCCAAAATCGAGAAGTGAGGCGAGGATCCCTATCAAAGATTATCGACACCGGAACCCCGTGAAGTCTTACAATCTCAGAAGTGTAGAGCTTTGCTAACTTCTGTAGAGAATAGTCCATCTAAACCAGAATGAAGTGAGTGGACTTGGTCAACCGATCCACGATGACCAAAGCAGAATCCTTCTTAGTTGGTGTCAAAGGCAACTCACTAATGAAGTTCATCGTCACACCTTCCCATTTTCATAAGGGAATCTTAACGGGTTAGAGTAAACTCGAAGGTAACTAATGCTCAACTTTAACTTGCTGGTACATCAGGCAACGAACAACAAACTCTTTTACCTCTCGTTTCAAACCTGACCACTAGTACAGTTTACGAAGATATCGATACATCTGATTACCACTAGGATACATAGCATAAGGGCTACTATATGCTTCCCTCAGAATTGACTGTCTCAAATCAGAGTCCTTAGTTATACAAACTAGACATCAGAAACATAGAACTCCCTCTTTATTCAGTCAAAAATAAGATGTACTCCCACTCTCAACTTGACGAAACCCCAAAACCAGAAAATCATCCCCTAACTACTTTTCTCGAATATGATCCATCCAAGTCGTCTTAACTTGTAACTCGGCTAACATACTTCTATCATCAAATAAGTTGAGACAAACGAACATCGCCCTCATATTGACATTGCTCTCCGACTTAGAGCATCGGCCACCATATTGGTCTTACCGGGATAGTACTCTATCATGAAGTCATAATCTTTGAGCTACTCAATCCATCTACGCTACCTAAGATTCAAATCCTTTTGGGTAACAAGGTACTTGAGGCTCTTGTGATCGGTATAGGTAATACACCTCTTACTATGCAAATAGTAACTCCAGATCTTTAACGCAAACACCACGGCAGCTAACTTAAGATCATGTGTCAGATAATTCCCCTAGTGTGACTTAAGCTGTCAAGACTTATATGCCACAACCTTACCATCTTGCATCAATACACATCCAAAACTGACGTGTGACGCATCACTATACACAACAAACTCCTTATAGAATTCAGGCTGTATCAGAATAGGAGCCTAAGTCAGAACAAACTTGAGCTTCTTGAAGCTAGATTGTTGCACATAGGTCCAGGCAAAGGGAGCATTCTTACGTAGAAGTTTAGCCAGAGGAACTGCAATTAGTGAGAACCCCTCAACAAACCTCTGATAATAACCCACAAGACCCAGAAAGTTATGAATCTCAGAAATGTTCTTAGGCTATTCCCAATCAAGCACAGCCTCAATCTTTCTAGGATCAACTCGGATCCCTTCAACAGAAACCATGTGCCCTAGAAATGTTACTTCCCATAACCAGAATTCACACTTGCTTAGCTTAGCGTATAGCTATTTCTCTCGAAGTATCTAAAGCACTACACTAAGAAACTGATCATTCTCATCTTTAATCTTAGAGTACACTAGAATATAGTCGATAAAGACTACGATGAACTGATCTAGATATAGCTAAAAAACCCAGTTCATCAAATTCATGAATGCAGCCAAAGCATTCGTCAAACTAGAGGGCATCACTAGGAACTCGTAGTGCCCATAATGAGTCCTAAAAATCGTCTTATGAATATCAGTTTTTTTAACCCTATGTTGATGATACCGAAAATAAAGATTTATTTTCGAGAATACCCCAGCCTCACGAAACTGATCAAATAGGTCGTCGATCATCGAAAGTGGATATTTATTCTTCACAATTAGCTTGTTCAATTACCGGTAGTCGACGTACATCCTCCTGGTACCATCCTTTTTCATTACAAACAGAATTGGTGCCCCCCACAGGGACACACTAGGATAGATGAACCCATGATTTAGAAGCTCATGAAGCTGAGCCTTAAGTTCCTTAAGCTCGTCAGTGTCATACAGTAAAGAGTGATACACACCGAAGTTGTACCCGGTAGAAGCTCAATGCTGAACTCAACTTCTTGATTCAGAGGTAAACTCGATAACTCCTAGAGAAAAAATCTAAAAATTCCCTCGCTATTCTGATATCCTCGACAGAAGAGTGCCTAGAAGCTGAAACACTGATGTAGGCCAAATATGCCTTACACCCCTTCCGAACCAGTTTTCGGCCACTAGAGCAGAGATCACATTAGATAAGTAATCTCAATGCTCGCCGATCACAACCACTTCTTTATCATCCTCGATCCTCAAAACGACCCTCTTGGTCATACAATCTAGACTGGCTCAGTGCTCTACCAACCTGTCCATACCCAGAATCAAGTTAAACTCCCCAAACGGTAGCTTCATTAGATTTTTCAAAAATACAACCCTCAAACGGTAACCCGAACAAATTGTCCCAATGGACTCAGTATAGAAATCTCACCTGAAGTACTCTCAACCATAATCCCCAAGTTTTCAGAAATAGAACTAGCTACATACGAGTGAGTTGACCTTATGTCTATCAAAACAGTATACGAAATATCATACATAAAGAACGTACCTGTAATCACATCAGGGGTGTCTCTATCCTCTCGGCATCGAGCAACATAAACCAGGACAGCTGTCTCACCTTAACCTGATTAGCACCTCTTCCCGGTGCTCTCTGTCCTCTCCCTATGCCATTACCACCCGTAGTCAGACCACAGCCCCTAGGTGGCGCTGTACTGCCCTTTGAGGTTGAACAAAACCCAATCCTGTAGCATGCATCTGATCAAAACAATGTGGACTCTCTCTAATTTGATGCTCCAGTGACCCACATCGCAGACAAGCCCTTAATCTCATCCAACACTCGCTCGGATGGCACCTACCATAATTACTACATGACTGAATCCCAGTAAGAGCAACTGGGAATCCCACTCTAGCAGGCCCATTACGTCTGGCCCATTTCTTAGGCCTCTGAGCAGAACTAGAGGGCTTCAAATCCCTCTTATTCTTTCCTCTCTCTTGGTCTCTATTCTGGCGCTCCACATGCTTAACTCTTCGGTAATCTTCGCCTTATCTATTAGAACATCAAACTCTTGCTCCCTCTGTGGAGCTATCAATACCTTTAGACTGTCCCTTAAGCTGTCCTCAAAGCGGACACACTTCTCATACTCGGATGCCACCATGCCACGAGTGTAGTGACCCAGTCTAAAAAATTTGGCCTCATACTCGGCCTCAGTCTTATCACCCTGCATGACGTTCATGAACTCACACCTCAGAGCATCCACATAGCTCACGCCCACATACTTCCCCTGGAAGGTAGTCTTAAAGTAGCCCCAATTAAGACGATCCAATTGAGTACCCTCCTCAACTGATAACCACCACTGATAAGCCTTGTTGCAAAGTAAAGAAACTGCACTATTCAGTTTCTACTCAGGAGTGCAGTCTATGTCGTTCATTATCCTCTTAGTGGCCTCAAACCAATGACCCACGGTCCCCAAATCCAGAATGGGGTCCAATGACCTTCTCCAGCACTCTTAACATAGTTTAGGATAGTGCGTCGTCCCCAGTCGATCGGCTTTGAGACCCAATCTCGGTAGAAGGTGTAGGCGAAGTCTCGCTCTTATCCAAATTCGGCATATTGCCCAGAGAGGAAGATTCAAAGCTGGACGGTGTAGGGTCCTAGGAAGGAAGAGAAAAGAGGTTAATAGCGTGTGGAAATTTGAGAACCAATACATTTTAAGGCCTAAGACTTAGAGGAGACTAGAAATGCAAAAAAGATTGAAAAGGAATCTATAAACATTTATAGTAAGTCCTCATCCAGTGAGCAGCACAATATGAACGGGGGAAGGATTGGTGTTTACTAGGGATTGACAAAATTTAAACTGTCCAATAGATTTCGAGTCTATCCATCTCGAATGAAACAATTTTTTTTTTGAAATGTGGATGCAAGATACTACAGGTGGTTTTTTTTTCTTGGAATATTGATAGAGAACAATTATGGTAATTGTTTATTTAATCCCAATCTATTTCATTATATAAAATTATCATTTTATCCTTGTTGTCGAAACCTCTTTTTTTTTAAAAATGAGATTTTTGAAAGACGAGAGTCGCCACCAACCTTTTAAAGTGTGATTGGATCACTTTATAAAACATTTTGGTCTACGAAATTACGAGAAAACTGGTTCTGGAATCGGTTACGTACAAGGAAGGATTAGCACTCTTGTAATGCCCAAAATGGGTACCAAATTGAATAGTTTTGTCTTAATGTCAAAAGTTTGAAAGAATTTAGAAATAAGTTCTCTTTTAAAACCGTAATAATTTGAGTTAAAAA
Organism: Gossypium anomalum; assembly: GCA_025698475.1. Classification (NCBI taxonomy): domain Eukaryota; kingdom Viridiplantae; phylum Streptophyta; class Magnoliopsida; order Malvales; family Malvaceae; genus Gossypium; species Gossypium anomalum. Next base: position 15,637,187 of record CM046965.1, on the reverse strand, counting down.
GAATCAAGATTCTATCATATCCAGCATGATTGGACACGATATTTTTTAACTTTTGTAACTAAAATCATCTTGTAATTTTCAAAACTTATTTAGAAGGATATTTTAGATATTTAAACAAACGGGAAATCCCAACCCAGCATGTTAGGGCACTATTTCTCGAATTCCTAACTACCAAAAACATTGCCTTATTTTTAAAATTCTTTTGGATTGAATGAAATATAAAAGTTCTTTAAAGTGATGATGCATTTAATATATTACCAAGAATCAATATAAATTAACCTACATAATACTTACTTTAACATTCTATGAATATATAATATAAAGGATGATGAATAATAGTATAAATTACAATATACGTTATCATTTTATACATGGTCATATACATGCATTATCGTTACATGCAAACTACAACGTTGAGCATAATGAGTTCAACAATATAAATTGCATAATACATATATACGATAATATTTCATGCAAATGTAACTTAGATAATTAATTTTCATGCAAATATGTAAAAACAATAACATAAAGTAATAAATAAATCTATAAAAAAAATTAACTTACTAAAACAATACTAAAAAAACAAAAATAGATATGCAAATTCTAACCATATAAAAATATAAATCAACTAAAATAAAAAAATAAAGATATTTAAAAATATTTAGAATAATATAAGAATGATAAGTAGAATCTTTTTTAAAAAAAAATAATTAATATATATTATATTATAGGATATAATAACTTAAATATATTTAATATATATATTATATTATAGGAGCAGATTGAAGACAAGGATCTGATAAGACCGGGCAAATTTGGTCTGTCTATAAGTCTTTGCTTGATTCCTATTACACAGCAATGAGCAAAGAGGGCACTGTGTGACCCAAATCTGCCTGCCTTAAAACCAAAAACAAAAAATAAATGAATAAATGAATATTTATTTATTTAGTAATGAAATTCAAAAATATATAATTAATGAGTAATAAAATAATGTATATTTCATAATAAAATGATAATAATGTAAGGAAATAATATATTGTCAAATATATAACATATAATGAGCAAAACTTCATTTGTGAAAATTATTTAGTTCATCTATCATTATTTTAATGCAACATACTTTAAGAATAATGGAAGATGAATTTAATCTTGAGAATAATTAGATTTGAATGAATTTGTCAAAAATACAAAGGAAATTAATCTGATAGCCTATCTTTGAGAAGAAAGAGAATCTAAAAATAGCAAACAGGACAAAAGTTAGATGCCCTAGATAGCGCCACTTGAGCGTCTATACACCAGCTCCATGAAGACTTTCTTGAGTTCAACATGTGTTTAAAAGATCCAAAGTACTTTGTTAATGCACCGATATGCAACGCGCTTCACTCTTTGTTGAATCAGATATAGCAAGATTACCGTGTGCTCTTCAAAATTTGAGCTGCCCTTTCGGGTTTTCAACTCAAAACCCCTTTGGTCACAAGGCGCCCTTTGCGGGTTTTCACCTTGGCCTCTCCATTTTTTTTTCGAAAACTCAAGGCGCCCTTTGCGGGTTTTCACCCTGGATTCTCCTCTCCTTTAGACAAAGTATTTTTTGACTGAGTCTGAATTCACTGGATTGGGTAAACTCTTCCTATCCATTTCCGTTAAGATTAATGCACCCCCAAAGAAGGCTTTCTTCACGACATAAGGCCCTTCCCAATTTGGCATCCATTTTCCTCTAAAGTCCATCTGAACGGGAAGGATCTTTTTCAGCATAAGATCCCCCTCGTGGAATTCTCTTGGTCGCACTTTTTACTCATAAGCTCGCATCATTCGCTTCTGATATATCTGACCATGATGAATGACCCTTAACCTTTTTTCCTCAATCAAGCTCAACTGATCATATCGCGGTTGTATCCATTCAGCTTCATCCAACTTAATTTCTGACAAGACTCAAAGAGACGGTATTTCTACTTCAATGGGTAACACTGCTTCCATCCCATAAACCAACGAGAAAGGAGTTGCCCCAGTAGAGATTCTGACAGATATTCGATAGGAAAAGAGTGCAAAAGGTAGTTTCTCATGCCAATCTCTATAAGTCTCAGTCATCTTCCCCACTATCCTCTTGATGTTCTTCTTGGCTACTTCTACTGCCCCATTCATTTTTGGGCAATACGGAGAAAAGTTATGATGCTTAATCTTGAATTGACTGCAAACTTCTGCTATCGTTCTGTTGTTCAAGTTCAATGCATTGTCTGATATGATCCTTTCAGGCATCCCATACCGACAAATGATCGCTTTCTTCAAGAATCAACTTACAGCCGACTTAGTAACATTTGTATAAGAAGCAACCTCTACCCACTTCGTGAAGTAATCAATGACCATAAAAATAAAGTGATGCCCATTTGAAGCTTTTGGTGATATTGACCCAATGACATCCATGCCCCACATGGAAAAAGGCCATGGAGAAGTCATAACATGTAGAGGTGAAGGTGGTACATGAATCTAGTCTCCATAAATCTGACATTTATGGCATTTCTTGGCGTAGTTGATACAATCCCATAGTAGACCAATAATATCCAAACCTCATGATTTGTCTAGCCATTGTGAAACCATTAGCGTGTGTCCCACAAACACCCTCGTGAACTTCTTCCAAGATTAACTTAGCTTCCACGGCGTCAACACATCTCAACAGTACTTGGTCCTTTCTTCTTTTGTACAAGATGTCCCCATCCAAAACGTAATCGCAGGCTAATCTCCTTAAAGTTCGCTTATCATTTTCAGTTGCCTGTTCTGGGTATTTACAATCTCTCACATATCGCATTATATCCTGATACCAAGGGTTATCATCCTTTTCTTCTTCCTCAATGTTACAACAGCGAGCTGGAGCCTCAAAGATACTCATCTGAATGGGTCTCATCTCCTTCTCTTTATTCGCTTTAATCATTGAAGCCAAGGTTGCTAGAGCATCTGCCATCTAGTTTTCATCTCGTAGGATATAATTGAAAGTGATGTCATCGAACTCCTCAAGTAACCCCAAAACTACCTTTCGACAATTGATCAATTTAGGATCCCTTGTCTCCCATTCACCTTTAAGCTGGTAAATTACCAACGCAGAGTCTCCATATACTTCCAAGCTTCTTATTCCTCGCTCTATAGCCACTCGGAGTCCCATGATGCAGGCTTCATACTCGGCCATATTTTTTGTGCAATCAAAATCCAACTTGCACGTGAATGGATAATAATCGCCATTTAGGGATACCACGACTGCCCCAATTCCATTTCCCACCGTATTGGATACCCATCAAAGCTCAACTTCCAAGGATAATCCTCTGTAGTTGCTACGCACATCAACTCCTCATTTGGGAAATTATAATTCAACGGCTCATAGTCCTCTAGAGCTCTACTAGCCAGAAATTCCGCTATCGCACTTCCTTTTATAGCCTTCTGGCTCACATAGATTATGTCAAACTCTGAAAGCAGAATTTGCCACCTCGCCATTCTCCCATTCAAAGCTGTTGACTCTATCATATACTTCAAAGGATCAAGTTTTGAAATAAGCCAAGTAGTATGATATAGCATGTACTGTCTTAACCTTGGAGTCGTCCAGATTAAAGCACAACACAATTTTTCAAGTGGAAAATATCTCATCTCACACTCTGTGAATTTCTTACTGAGGTAATATATCGTCTTCTCCTTTCTTCCCGACTCCTCATGTTGGCCAAGCACACATCCCATAGAATTACTAAACACTGATAAGTACAGAATTAATAGTCTATTTGGACTAGGTGGAGATAACACTGGAGCATTTAACAAGTATTGCTTAACCTTATCAAAAGCATTCTGGCATTCCTCATCCCAAGTACCTTGGTTGTGTTTTCTAAGGAGGCGAAATATAGGATCACATTTCTCGGTTAATTGTGAAATAAACCGAGTAATATAATTCAATCTTCTAAGAAAACCCCGAACTTCCTTCTGAGTACGTGGTGGAGGCAATTCTCGTATGGCTCTAACTTTGTCTGAGTCAACTTCTATTCCCTTTTCGCTGACCACAAAGCCTAATAACTTCCCCAACCTAGCTCCGAAGATGCACTTTGTCGGATTAAGCTTCAACTGAAATTTCCTTAATCTCAAGAACAACTTCCTCAAAACTTTAATATGTTCCTTTTTTGTTCGAGATTTAGCAATCATGTCATCAACATACACTTCAATTGCTTTGTGCATCATATCGTGGAATAAAGTCACCATAGCCCTTTGGTATGTTGTCCCTGCATTCTTTAGCCCGAAGTGCATTACCTTGTAACAAAAGGTGCCCCACAATGTTAAAAAGGTGGTTTTATCCATGTCCTCAGAATGTATCTTTATCTGATTGTACCCTGAGAAGCCATCCATGAAGGAGAACAACGAATATCCCACTGTATTGTCTACCAAAGTGTCTATGTGTGGCAGAGGGAAATTATCTTTTGGGCTAGCTTTGTTCAGATCTCTATAATCAACGCACATTCATACCTTCTATCCTTCTTAGGGACTAGTACAATGTTAGCTACCCATTCAGAGTACTTCACCTCTTGTAAGAATCCTGCATCGAACTGCTTCTTGACTTCGTCCTTTATTTTCAATACAATATATGGCCTCATTCTTCGCAACTTCTGTTGGACAGGCTTACAATCCTTTCTTATTGGAAGACGATGCACCACAATATCGGTATTTAACCTTGGCATATCTTGATAGAACCATGCGAAGATATCCTTGAACTCATGTAGCAACTCAATCAGTCCTTGCCTTGTGTCCTCGGCAATATGCGTGCCAATTTTTACCTCTTTCCCTTCCTCTAGGGCTACATTCTCTATTGCCTCTTTCTCATGGGATATGATTTGTTTCTCCTCCTATTTTACCATCCTCAACAGATCCAGAGACACATCACAATCCTGGACATATCCAAAATCTTGAGATTCCTCTAAACACATGTCTTGCTCGCGAGAAAAATCAGGATTGGTAATATTAGTGCTCATGTCATTGATATCTAGGGACCTGTGAAGTATAAAGAATATACAAAGAATGAATGAATTTAAGAATGATTATTTATGTGCTATGAATGAAAGAATAAGAATTGCAAAAGTTTAACAGAATATTGGTTGATAAAAATGAAACAATACTCGTTCAAATTGATAAAAGTTATGTTTTATTAAAATAATAGATGATTGTAAGCCCATTTCACAAATGTAATCCTATTACTCCTAGGCTCTAAAGTAACAAGAATGTTTCAAGAATTACTCTAAAAAATTCCTAAAGACTACAGGAAGTTCCTCCACAGTCTAATTGTTCAGAGAGCTTCCCGATTTGTAAGGGCGAATGCCCTCAAGGTTTCCTTGCGTCGATCCTTCGTCGTGTATAGCATTAATCTGATGACTTTCTTCTATAAGTAACCCTCCTGATATGAAGGTTTGGGATATTGGAGGGAATGTCATTGGCTCCCACTCCACTTCTCTTCCATTAAGGCGCACCCTTCTTCCCTCTTGGCACTTCTCAACTTCCTTCCTCCTTTACTTATAGTCTGGCTTGAAGCCCAGACCAAAATGATCTCTCTTCTCTTTCAGTTTTGGGATTTGAGTCCCTCCTTGCAGGTATTTTCCTAACCCTCTTCCTGGTAAGACTCCTTTTCCCACCATCATTTGTAGAGCCACCCTTGTAGCTCTTGCTATCTTTGGCACTGGTAGCTCACTCCCTTCTGAAATGAAGGTTGCATTCACAAATTCTAAAGAGTGAAAGGAACACTCAATAGACTCTTCATTCATCTCGACATAAAAGGCATTTTTAGTGACCACGGCTATAATGTCCTCCTCCACATTGATGGTTATTAACCGTCCATCCGTCACTAACTTTAATTTCTGGTGCAACGATGAGGGCACCGCTCCTGCTGAGTGTATTCATGGCCTGCCTAATAAGCAATTGTAGGAGAGCTTGATATCCATCACCAAGAAGTCTACTTCTTATATACTCGGCCAAATTTCCAAAGGGATGTCAATCTTTCCCATCACCTTCCTTTTTGTACTGTCGAAGGCTCTTACCATATTTTGACATGTCTTTATGTGAGAATCGTCAATAGGTAATCTGTTCAATGTAGACAACGGTAGAATATTCAAGGCCGATCTATTATCGACGAGCACGCTTGGCAGTGTGTACCCCTTGCATCTAGTGGTGATATGCAAGGCCTTAGTTGACCCCCTGCCCCTCGGTGGGATTTCATCATCATTAAAGTAAATAAAATTATCCACACTTATGTTATTCACCAACCGGTCCAACTTGTTAACGAATATGTCATGAGTGACATATGTTTCGTTGAGCACCTTCATCAATGCATCCCAATGCACCTCAGAACTCAGAAGTAGAGCCAATACTAATATGCGAGCCGACTGCCTACGTAACTACTCGACCACGCTATACTCGCTATGCTTAAGGAACTTTAGAAATTCCTTAGCCTCCTCCTCCTTTACTGGCTCCTTGACAGCACTTTAGCCTCTTTCTCCTTCTCCGCACTAACATTCTTTGTTTTTGTGAGCTCCTCTCTGACACCCACCATATCATACCGCTTCCCACTCCGTGTATGGGAACCCTCAACTTGTACATCCTTAGACGTACTGACTATACTCTCATCTTCCGGCACTGTCACACTACAGTCATAACTCCATTGTACCCTATTGCTACCCTTATAAGGGAAAAGCGTAGGCTTATGGATAATGACCTTAGGCACCGTTTGTGCCCCCACTTCATTATTCTCTAGCAGGAAAATAATAATCCTTGGCCGGCTAGTTCCTTTCTGTTCATCCTCCAACACACATACTTGTTTTACACAAGAGCTACATTCTCCAACAACGGTGGTTGAACTTGCATTGCCACCTCTCTCCATCTCTGTGCATATTACCTAAAAGTTTCATTAGGCTTTTTCTCCATGTTTTGCAGGGTGATCCTATCCGGAGTCATGTCAGTCACATGATTGTACTGCTGCATGAAGGCTTGTGCAAGATCCCTCCATGAACTTATTTTGGCTCAAACTCGATTGATTATACCACTTGCCGCCTGCCCAACCAAACTATCCTGAAAACAATGGATCAATAATTGATCATTGTTTACATAACCAGTCATCCGTCTGTAGAACATGGTAATATGGGCTTCCGAGCAAGTAGTCCCATTGTACTTCTCGAATTTTGACATTTTAAACTTATGGGGAAGCACCAAATCTGGGACTAAACTTAAGTCCTTAGCATCCATTCCCTGACGATTATCAGGGTTTTCTAGTGCCCTAAATTTCTCCTCTAACCATCTGTAACGTTCCTCTAATTACCTTGATGGTTCAAGTCTCATTTCTTCCCTCTCAGCTACATCTAGATCGGGGATAACTGGATTGGCAGGATTGTCTCTAGGATTGAATCCCGAACCAGTTTGAAAGTTCATGGGTATTCTAGTATTGACTTGACCCTATTGAGGTCTTATTATGACAGACGGCCCTCGGAGATATGCCTTAGGTTGGGTTTGTACATGAGGTGGAGTGAAACTAGGAGGATGACCCTCGTTATCCTCTTCAGTGATGGTCATAGGGGCTTTTCCTTTATTCGTTGCCCCCTTCAGCAACTGAGCCATCTCAGCCATCATATTCCTTTGAGCCTCCAACATTTGATCCTTCATCTCTTGTTGGATTTTTGCCAGTTACTCCTGCAACTGCTCTTGCATTTCTTTCTGAATCTGCTCAAGTCTTTGATCCATATTCTTTGACTTAGCGCGTGTATCGTAGGGATGTGTTGCTTCCAGGTTTTCTTTAGGGATGTGTTGCTTCCAGGTTTTCTTTCTCTTACTCTCTCTTTCTCCCTAATGATTTTAACTAATTAGGGTCTTTCTATAAATTTGAATGCATATGATGCAATGAGATGTAAATGCATGAATGCAAAAAATATCGATTCTGATTCAATTTCTTTTAGAAAATGTTATTTAAGAAACAAAAATCTTTATACAAAATGGATTACAAATACGTCTTTGCCTTCAGGCCTAGAGTTTTAACCCTATCTAATAACAAAGCTAACTCTTGACCTTTATCTGACACTGACTCATAGTTTGTGCTTAATACATTGGCTTGCATTGCCATATCTTACAGATGGTCAGCAACCTCTCTAATCTGGACTATGGGTTCTCCCATGAGATAATCTCTATCTTCCACTTGATCCCGAAGATGGTGAATTTCTCCCTTCCACTGTTCTTCTGTTGTCTCGAGCTGCTCAATCCGTAGCTCACAGTCCTGTAGTGCTGCTTCCAACCCTCCAATATTGTGCCTCATTTCCTCGATCTTATCCAAGCTTGCCTTTAACTCGATCGCAGAGTTACGACTTCAGTGATGATAAAGAGATCGTCCAAGCTGAGCCACCTTAGTTTTTAATCCTTGATTTTCCTTTTCTAGGGCCTGATTACGCAACTGCATCTCTTGAAACTTTTTCTCCCAATACTCGGTTTTGATCATTTCCTCTCGAATCTCTTGCTGCCACTGCTCTGATGATCTCCCTAATCCAACCCTTTTCAACGTTACCTGGGCCTTCTTGTAATGCGTCTTTAAATCATCTTGATCTTCCTCTTTTCCTTTTTCACCTTCTCGACTTTCATCTTTTGAATACCGACGTCAAGACTCAAGTACATTTTTTCCTCTTCGAGCTTCTCAATCCTCTTTTCAAGCTCTGAATTCTTTCTCTCGAACTCTTGCTTCATAACCTCTAACTCTGATGGAATCACTCGTAAGCTCTCCTCTAATGATCGAGCCACCCCCAAAATTGGCCTAAGGACATTATCGTTGACTCTCCTACGAAACCACCCTTTATACTCAAGGGTTGATGTCGAGCCTTCGGTCAAGATCTTTATATAGAAAGGCTTCTTCCAAGCCTCAGAAATCTTTCGTATCCTCTTCTTATAGTGATCTCCTTTATAAGTGAAATTACTCTGAGCTAAACCCTGTGTAGCCGGTATAAACTGCCTCGCTCGATATTTCCTTAGAACAAGCAATGGTGCATATCCAACAACTCCTCAAATTCCTAGCAGAGGGACCCAATCAAAACTACTACAGTGGTAAAGGACTTCACTAGGAACCAACCAAGGAGCCTTCCACATAACATCTTCCTCTCGAAGATTCTGAAGAATGTCTATCCACCTCTCCTCTGAAATGTCATCTCTCCTAGGCATGTCTACTGCTTCCTTTGGCAGAGAGTAGTCTTTGAAGAACATTCGGCAAGGAGCCTTATCAACCTTTCAAAAATGACTGTGAAACCAAACCAACAGCAACTGTGCACATCCAATGAACCTTCTTTCACCAGCTCTTCGACATGCGCTCAAGGATCTAAATGTCTCAGCTAGGATTGCAGGTACAGGTGTGTTCTGTTTACCAAGTTGATAGAATAAATCCGCAACTGCCTCATCTATGTGACCCAAAGCCTTTGGAAAGATCACTAAACCATAAATACTTAAAGCCAGGACATCAACCCTTTTCTTTACGTCTGGATGTGTCGATATCAAATCCCTCAAAAAGGCCCATGGAATGCACTTATATCACCCTTTTGCTACACACGAGCTACAGCCCACTGCTCACTCATCCCAGTAATCATTACCAACTTCTTCGTAAAAGTTGGAAGGCTAGCTGGCCTAACATAAGCCTTGTGACCCTGAATCCTTGGACAACGCAGTAAAGTCGTATACTCCTCCAAAGTAGGTACAAGATCAACATCACCAAATGTAAAGCAACTATAAGCAGGGTTCCAGAACTATGCCATAGCTCGAAACAAGTGCCTATCTACTTTGACGACTAGCAAATAGGGAATGTCTCCATAATTCTGATAGAAAAGCTGCTTAGCCTCGTCATCCCATTGGGCCCAAATGTCTCTCAACTCCTGAAACTCATTCTGCATCGAATTAATATGGGTGAAGTCCCATAACTCTGATGTATGCCCCTCAGTGACACTATCTCCTTTCTCTAACTGGGTTTTCTCTAACCAGGTACAGACAGAGGCATTGTCCTCCACTTTATCAATATATTCGTTCCCCATTACAAAACTTTCTAACCCAGAAATCAAATCGTGAATCGATACCTTTGAATGTTAAATGTCATACAATGATAGCAAAACAAAATAAATTAGTATCGTATAAAAGTATAACAAATAAAAACTTATAAGGGTAGTTTACTAAGAGTTATCACCATAATCCCTAGGGTAAGTGCTTAAAGTTCACTATATGAATTTCAATTCTAAAGCGAGGGTACCTGAACTAGTAGATTCCTCGGTCCTCACTCATTATAGGCTCATAGAGACCAAGCTCAGTTCAGGGGGACACATTTCCCTATGGCCATGCGGAGATGAAAATCTCACAAAGACATAGGTACAGTATCCTGAAAGCAATCCACTAGCTCATATGGGGGTGAAAACCTCATGAAAGCGTAGCTTTTTACTCCCACCTAAGGCTGCGACGACAACGGTCATGCAAATGCAATGTACATCAACAGGATAACAAACATATGCAGCAAACACATGTAAAAAAAAAATTTAAATTTTCTAAACTTTTGACATTAAGACAGAAAATAATCAATTTCTTGGCTCGACTCTCTTTATGTCCCCAGTGGAGTTGCCAAGCTGTCAAAACCTTTTTTTTAAAAAAAAAACGAGATTTTTGAAAGACGGGAGTCACCACCAACCTTTTAAAGTGTGATTGGATCACTTTATAAAACATTTTGGTCTACAAAATTACGAGAAAACAGGTTTGAGAATCGGTTACGTACAAGGAAGGATTAGCAACCTTGTAACGCCCAAAATTGGTACCAAATTGAATAGTTTTGTCTTAATGTCAAAAGTTTGAAAGAATTTAGAAATAAGTTCTCTTTTAAAACCGTAATAATTTGAGTTAAAAAGAATCAAGATTCTATCATATCCAGCATGATTGGACATGATATTTTTTAACTTTTATAACTAAAATCATCTTGTAATTTTCAAAACTTATTTAGAAGGATATTTTAGATATTTAGACAAATGGGAAATCGCAACCCAAAGATGTTAGGGCACTATTTCCCGAATTCCTAACTACCAAAAACATTGCCTTATTTTTAAAATTCTTTTGGATTGAATGAAATATAAAAGTTCTTTAAAGTGATGATGCATTTAATATATTACCAAGAATCAATATAAATTAACCTACATAATACTTACTTTAACATTCTATGCATATATAATATAAAGGATGATGAATAATGGTATAAATTACAATATACGTTATCATTTTATACATGGTCATATACATGCATTATCGTTATATGCAAAATACAACGTTGAGCATAATGAGTTCAACAATATAAATTGCATAATACATATATACGATAATATTTCATGCAAATGTAACTTAGATAATTAATTTTCATGCAAATATGTAAAAACAATAACATAAAGTAATAAATAAATCTATAAAAAAAATTAACTTACTAAAACAATACTAAAAAAACAAAAATAGATATGCAAATTCTAACCATATAAAAATATAAATCAACTAAAATAAAAAAATAAAGATATTTAAAAATATTTAGAATAATATAAGAATGATAAGTAGAATCTTTTTTTAAAAAAAATAATTAATATATATTATATTATAGGATATAATAACTTAAATATATTAAAAAAATAATATGCTAAATATTGATATTACACATATTTATTTAGTAATGAAATTCAAAAATATATAATTAATGAGTAATAAAATAATGTATACTTCATAATAAAATGATAATAATGTAAGGAAATAATATAGGGTCAAATATATAACATATAATAAAATTTATAAACAAAATATATAATGATATGAACTATATGATAAATAATATATAAAAATAATATAATAAGTAAAATATAATAAAATAAATAATATATAGTAAAAAATATAACATATAATAAAATATGAACATAATAGAATAAATAATATATATAATAAAAATATAACATATAATAAAGTTTATAAAAATGTATATAATATTATGAATAATATATATTATTTTTCATATAACTAATGTTTAAATAATACATATATTATTTAAAATAAATTAAATATATATAATAAAAAAACTAGAATCGAATTTAATTTAAAATTAGGGCTAATTACAAATAAAAATTTGGACTCAACCGAAATGTGCATTAAAAACTGAGGGACTCACTGGGCAATTGACCCTAATCCCCAAAACGACTCCGTTTAAAAAATAAGTCTTACTATAGCAGCTAGGACTAAATTGAAACTAATATAAAAGGCCCGGGTCAAATCATAATAAAAATAAAATGAATTCATAAATATTAAAAATATGGCAGGACCAATTGGGCAATTAGCCCTTTAAACGAAAATACGCGGATCTTTCCCGGGTCACGGGTCAACATGCGGATCCTGGCCCTAAGACGACGCCGTTTTGAAGCCTATCATTTTAAGCTAAACGACGTCGTTCTTATAAGGCTAGAAAAGCCAAACATTAAGCTTAAATTCATTTTGAAACCCAGTTTAAAAAAAAAATAAAGAAATCCTCTGGAGAGGATCTGGGGCCGGCCTTCGGAGTTCTATCGAGGTCCCATCTAGGGGCCTACACGCGCCTACGCGCCTCCGTCGTCCCCACCATGTACGGTGGTTGGAGGCTTGAAAGTTTCACTTTCCAGTGTAGATCCAAAGGTACGTCCTCTTCTTTCTATTTTTTATACTATCAGTATGTATTTTGAAGAAAAAAAGAATAAATAATCACCTCTATACTCCAGTCGACTGTTGGTTTTCTTTTTGTATAAAACGTGTTCCTTTTTTATTGAATCTATATGTAAAAAAAAAAACCTCCCCTTTTACAAATCTGAAGAAAGGCTTTATAACCTTTAGACTATGCATGTTTAGGAAAGAAATCTTTGTTTGTTTCAGTTTGTCTGCTGCTATTTCTTTCCATTTTTGTCTTTTTGGTTTCCTTTTCTGCTCCGTTTTTCTTTTCTGTGTCTGTTGGTTTCCTTTTTCTGTCTTGCAGGTACCAAAAATCCGGCGAAGATCGCGTTGTGGATGCGAATCTTGCCTGGTGACCACAGGACGGCCTCTACTGCGAAGATCTCGGCACCAATGGAGGAGCAAAAGCTAGTGGTGAGGCCTGAGATCACGGTGCACTGATGGTGGTGATGTTTAAGCCACTGGATCATTGTGAGGCAAACGGCGGTGACGTTTGGAGTTCCCAAAGCCTCTGGTCAGTGCTTTGATGGGACCTCGTGCGAGGTGACCATCGATCTGACCAGCATTGATGAGGGCCAGCTGGGGTGACGTGAGGGGACAGGGCTATTGATGGCCCTTGCTTTGGGAGCTGGAACAGCTCTGACGTGGCGAAGCTTCTGGAACTACTCTTGCGGTGCTGAGGTTCCAAGGAAACCCTAGGGTTTCCTGCTGGTGTCTTAAGTCATTGGGCCTTTTAGGCCCGAGTGACTTGGGTCTGTAGCAGATTAGTTTGGGTAATGGGTCTGTTTGTAAGGTTTATTGGGTTTGGACTTTTTAACGGACTTTTAAAATAAATAAATATTTATTTATTCATTTATTTTTGGTTTTTGGTTTTAAGGCCCGGGTAGATTTGGGCTGCTACACTTGCATATATAAGTTATTAAAAGGGTAAAAGTGTAATAATATAATATAAAAATTCATATATTTTATGTTTAAATATTTACTTGATTTTTAAAATATTTAAAATATCAAAGATAAGTCGCAAAAATTAAATTGAAGAAGAGTGGGATGGGGCAACGACTGTATCCAACGTTAATGGAGATTATAGTAATTTTCAAGATTATACATTTATAATAGAGTGACTTTAAAGAATTATGTTTATATATTTACTTAGTTTTAAAATATTGAAAATATTAAAAATAAGTAATAAAAATTAAATTGTCCTCAAGCGAAATCCTCAACTCACAATCAAAATAAATTCTTCTTAACTTATAATTCTTATCAATAATATCTCAAAATAATCCATAAGAAATCATACATTGAGAATTCAACTAAAAGAACATTAAAGTTTCAAACATTCCAAGTTGAGCATTTTATCACGAAAAACATAGGTGTTTCCCCTCATCTAATTAATCACCTTTGGTTCAAAACATCACAGAGTTTAACATCTTCACTAAAGATTCACTCAAATCACTCGAGGTGTTTAAGGACAACAAATTTAGCACTCATCAGTTAATATGAAAAGTTATTACCATAGACTTGCGTGAAAATCAAATCTCCACCACTATATATTGAGATGATACATCAATTAAAAGGTCTTTAGAGGGTTGTAGCGTGGCTTTGGTTATGGGGTGTGGTCACAAGCTGAAAAAGAAGGTTAGAATCGAGATTGAATTGAAAAATTACCTAACTAGAAAAATAACTAACATCAATTGAACAATCATGAGCTTCATCTCAGAATATGGAATTGAATACTTTAAGCTCGAGAACAAATAATTACTACCAATATATATGTATGTATGTTTTTTTTAAGAACAAATCAAATATTTATATTGAACTTTGCTAACTATCAAAAATAAAACATAGCTAAGCGATTTATTCAAATCAAATCTTGAAAAAAATAGGGATCAAATTAATTGAGGGGATTTCAACAATAATGGGTTATGGGTTAATATTGAGAGTAAATCAATGAATGGCTTGTTAGGCTCAAAGGGGTTTACTAAGGGTTAATTATGAAGGTAGGCTTTTATGGAGTGAGTGGGTTAAACCTAAGTGCCTTTATCATCTCGACATATCAAATCAAAGTTGTGGTCTTGACATGCATAATCAAGCAAGTTCTAGAATAACAATTAATATTGACGCACTCAAAGCAATAATAAAAGTGAGCATGAAAGAAATAATATATGCTCTAAAAGCTCAAGATCTCACAAAAATTATGGCTTTTTGATGTTAAATCTGTGAATTTCACCTCAAGATTATACTTAAACTTGGGGAAACAACCTAAATTTTTTTAATTCTCAAGAATCAACTTATCATGCTTGATTCTCTAATTACTTAAAGTTTAAACCATCAATGCATAAATATCTACGTTTTAATTCAAAACATATCAATAAAAATCATAAATTAATCAAAATTCATTCTAATAATGATATGAGTGAGTCACTTGAGAATTAGATAAAATTCAGGGATTTTTCTGATAATGATATAAATAACCCCCCCACACTTAAGATGTACATTGTCCTCAATGTACAAAGATAGAGTTACTAAATAATATATATAAGGTCATAAGATAGGGAGAGAAGTGAAACTTCCTGTAAATTTGGATGAAATCCTTAAATTGGAGTAATGGAAAGTAATCGGCTAAGGTAAGGGTGAGATTGGAGGAGGATACTCCGGTGGTGGTCGGGGTTGGGTCTACAACCACAGTGTCCAGCGAAGAGGTTATCGTGGTGGTCGGGCAGGATATGGCAGTCGTGGAGGACCTTTTCCAGTGGAGTTGCAAATTCCTAAGTAATAGAGAGCTTAGGAGCTCTTTATAACTGTGATATAATCAATAACTCTTTAAGAATTATAGAAAAGCATGATTACTCATAAATAAATAGCCGAAAACATAAATTATTTAATATAAATTGTAAAACTTAAAGATGAAATAAAAATAGTATTAAAGAGAAATAAAATGAAAAGTAAGTTAAAAAGATAAATAAAGATAAAAAAAAATAAAATTGATAAATAAAAAGTCTTCAACAATCCTCATCGCCAGATGGTTCGCGAGGTGGGGGTGGCAATGAGATGTGAAGGTGCTGATGAATCTAATGTAGAGTTGCATCAATGTGATCAAAGCGTTAAAAACATTGCTGCTTGAATCGAGTGAGGTGCTCAGAGATGTCAGAAAGTGAAGCCACCGCATGAACTAGACGATGAAGTGGTGGTGTCTGAGATAGTGGATCTGCATGAGGTGGAGGGACATCATCAGTAATGTCCTCTGGGTCCTCCTGCTCAGTTGACTAGACGAGGCGGTTCTGAGGAGGGTCAAATCCACGTTGTCGCTTAATCATCCTCATATGTAGCATACTTGAGATGCCCTGTGGGGGCATCTGACCAATGAGGGTGAGGGAGGATGCTTGCGTCGCCGTGTTGAGGAGACTGAAGTACCGTACCAGGCGAGTCACATAGGGGCCAATGGAAATGACTCCCTTCTTATGCCGCTCCGTCTGATGGCGAATGGCAAGGGTGATGAAATAGGCGAGGTTGAAGACGTGTTCATGCGCCATGCTCCATAAAAAGTAGGCATCGTTAGTGTTGACAACGCCGGTGCTCTCTCACCATCCTGTTAGGGTGTGAGCTAGGATGGCTTGTAAGTATCTCAAGGATGGAAGGAGAGCCGATGCCTTAGAGCGGATAGGGTCATAGGTGGCCGAAGCAGGGATGAGGGTCTTTCAGTAGTTTGAAGGAGAGTAGTGGATGTGGCGATGGAGGCTGTCGAAGTCGTCATCATCCATGAACTCCTCCATATATATTACCAATGCGACTCTAAACTCAGGTACGTTCAACTGGCAGACTAAACCGCCGAGACGAAACTGGACCATTTCAGGATCATCGGCTTAATGATCTCGAAGAAGAGCCCCTACGGGTCAGTAGTCAAGAGGGCCCGAACTACGTCAGCCAGTTGGATTTGCTCAAGTGCGGCCCAATCAATGCAACGGCCCACACCTAAGGGTCGGGCTTGTAATATCTGAAATAGTTTCTCCTGTGGTCCCGATGGAAATTGGAAGAATGGGTGCCTGATCTCAATGGTAGGACCCGAGGATGATGCTGCTTATTTTCTCTTCTTCGAGGTGGTGACGACGATTTTCTTACCACGTGGATTTGACATGCTATACTTGCAAGAGAACTACTATTATATCTTAATGAATGGAAAAGATAATATATACTAACAAATTCAAAAAGGAATTAACTATGAATTAAACTAACAAATTCAACTAAAAACTACTAATACTAACAAGACTTAACCAAAAGCAACCAAACTCGATGACATAGATTTTATCGCAAATGGCATAACATGACTAGATCGACACGAAGTAGATTAAAGTAGCTAATAATGGTAAGAAAAGGGTGCAAAATATTTGAAATAAATCCTAAGAATGAGGATGATATGATAAGTAATTAGTAGAAAAATGTAAATAATAGGGTAAAAGTTATGATTATCATGATAGTAAGCATCAAAAGAAAGTAAAATAGAAGAGAAAACCATTAGTGGAGGACCGGTGGCCGGAGGAGCAACGACGTGATGGTGGAGTGTGGTTGGGGTCAGCCACGGGCGTTGTAATGAGGCCATGTGGTGCGCAAAGGTGAGAAGAGAGGAGAAGGAAGGGGGAGAGGGGAGAAAAATAGAAGAAGAAATGAGAAAGGGGTGGCCGACCGGTGGTGGGGGAAGGTTTTTTCGGCGGCTAGGGTTTGGGATTGGGGAAGGGGTGATAAATAGTGGGTGTTTAAATAGATTTTGGGGCACACGGCCATGGGGAACGCCCGTGTGCCCTTATTTCAGCTCGTGTGTTTCATTATTTTCAAATTTGGGTGCATCTTAAATTTGGCCCATACCTGTGTTCTTCGAGCGTGTTGATGCACACGGCCCTGTAGCACGGAAGTGTCTTACTTCGTTTGCTTCTCCCACGCCCGTGTATATAGGCGCACGCCTATGTTATTTTGACAGGTTCGACCACGGGTGGTGGGCACGGGCACGTCATACGCCCGTGGCGATTTCTCAGTTTCAACCATGGCTTTAAGACACGTGCGTGTTGCACGCTCGTGTTGATTTGGTAGGATTGCCCACGGCCATGTCGTACAGTCGTGGCAATGTATCGAATCCCGTGTTTTGGGAAAACTTTTGCTCTATTTTCACACAGTCGTATCACATGGCCGTGTCACCTCCCATAGTGTGAGCAGGACCGAAGGCATGCCCGTGTGGTTTTGGAAAACCTGCGTTTAGGTACTCAGTTAGTGATTTAGATGTTAAAAACTAAAATTTAAAGAAATCAACACTGTTAGTGCTCTAAAATTTAACGAAATCAACACTGTTAGTGCTCAGGTTGCCTCCTGAGAAGCGCTTATTTATAGTCTAAGCTCGACTTACCTCTCTGTTGTGTGGTCATGGTGGTGTGAGGAGTTTACACTACTCATCCCTGCTATCAATTTAGCAAAATAAGGTTTTAGACGAGAACTATTTACCTTAAACGTGCCGAATTTGGAATGAGTTACCTCGATTGTACCGTATGAGAAAATGTTAAGTACAGTAAAAAGGGGTGCTCCCTTAGGTTCAGAAGTGGTAATACGAGGGTCTACTACATCTAATAGTACTTTGTCTCCAGCCTTAAGTTGATTTGGTGAACTATTGAGTTCGTCATGGTGTGGTTTCGGTTTATCGTGTGTTCTCGGTTTCTGTCTTCGCCATTCATCTAGTTCTTCAATCTGTAGCCTTCGTTCTTGATAGATGGGTCCTTTGCTGTTACTTGAACATGGCTAATGTATGTTCTTCAAACATGTTTCCTGCAAAGAAGGTTGCACCACACGATCAGTATTAGTGGCATGATTTATACAACCACCCTCAATAGTCGATGTGTTACTCAAATTATGAACTTGAAGAGTGATTGTTTCATCACCCACACGAAGTGTGAGTTCACCTGTACCAACATCAATAATGGTTCTAGCAGTCGCTACAAAGGGCCCTCCTAAAATTAAAGGTACGTCACTATCCTCTTCTATGTCTAGAACAACAAAATCAATTGGGAATATAAATTTATCGATTTTGACAAGTACGTCTTCAATGATACCCCTTATGAAATCTAATGGTTTTATCTGCCAATTGAATGCTTATCCTAGTTTATTTGGGTTTCCCAAGACCTAGTTGTCTAAACATTTTATAGGGCATGACATTAATACTAGCCTCTAAATCAGCCAAAGCATTGTTGACATTTAAACTACCAATTAAACACGGAATCGTAAAACTCCCTAGATCTTTCAACTTGTTGGGTAGCTTATTCTGTAGAATGGCTGAGCAAACTGCGTTCAACTCTACATGCAACGCCTCATCTAACTTCTGCTTATTTGCTAAAAGCTACTTTAAAAATTTAACTGCGTTTGGCATCTGCGAAAGAGCTTTAATAAACGGTAAGTTAATATGTAATTTCTTTAATAATTTAAGGAATTTACCAAATTGTTCATCCATGTGGTCTTTCCTTGTCGCATTGGGATATGGCACACGAAGTTTTTACTCTTTACTTACTAGTTTCCGCTCACTGTGGTCCACCTTATCCTTACATTTGCTTACCACAATTCCTTGCCTTAGTTTTGGTTCAGGTTCAACTAACCCTTCCTCATCTTGAACGGTAATTGCACTGAGTTGTTCCCTTGGGTTAGATTCAGTGTTATTTGGCAAGCTACCTTGTGGTCATTCAGAAATCAATTTAGCAAGTTGTCTTATCTGAGTTTCTAGCCCTTGGATCGACGCTTGTTGATTCTTAAGTGCTATCTCGGTATTCTGAAAGCATGTTTCTGACACTGAGATAAACTTTATTAGCATCTCCTCAAGGTTCGGCTTCTTTTCCTGTTGGTAAGGTGGTTGTTAAAAACCCGGAGGATGTTGTTGCCTTTGATTTCCTTGGCCACCCCACGAGAAATTGGGGTGGTTCCTCCAACCTACATTATAAGTGTTACTATACGGGTTATTTTAATGTCTAGAGTTATTACCCATATAGTGGACTTGTTCCTCTTCGGTGCTAGGGTTGAAAGATTGATATTCTATGTGTACTCCTCCTCTATTTGAATCGTACCTCATCACTGGATGTACCTGAATAGAACCATACAAACCGTCAATCTTTTTATTTAAAGGTTCTACCTGGTTATATAGCATAGTAACCGCGTCGAGGTTAAAAACACTGGCTACTTTTATCGGCTTTGTTCTCATGACTTGCCACTAATAGTTATTCAGTGACATCTCTTCAATAAACTCATAAGCCTCTTTAGGTGTTTTGTTATTCAGAGTTCTATCGGCGACTGCGTCGATAAGTTGCCTCCTTAAGGGGTTCACACCGTTGTAAAACGTCTGTACCTGTAGCCAAAGTGGTAACCCATGGTGAGGGCACCTTCTCAATAGATCCTTGTATCTCTCCCACGCATCATAGAGTGTTTCTAAATCCATCTGCACAAAAGAAGAAATATCATTCCTCAACTTAGTCGTTTTAGCCGGCGGAAAATATTTAAGCAAAAACTTTTCGGTCATTTGTTCCCAAGTAGTGATTGACCCTCGTGATAATGAGTTCAACCACTGTTTAGCTTTGTTTCTCAATGAAAAGGGAAACAACCGAAGACGAATGGTATCTTCAGAAACACTATTGATTTGAATGTGTCGCAGAGTTCCAGAAAATTTGTTAAATGAGTGTTGGATCCTCGTCTTGCAAACTATCAAACTGAACAAATTGTTGTATCATTTAAATCGTGTTAGGTTTCAGTTCAAAATTATTTGCAGCAACAGCAGACCTAACTATACTCGACTCAGTTCCAGTTAAATTAGGTTTAGCATAATCATACATAGTGCGTGGAGCAAGATTCTGATATACTGGATCAGCAGCAATCGCAGGAGGTAGCGGATTTTCCTGATTTTTAGCCATCTCCTCGGTTGTGGCATGAATATCGTCCTCTTGCTCTTCCTCTGTGTATCTTAGGCTTCGCCTTATTTCTTTTCGGTTTCTGTGAGCTGTGCAATCAATCTCACTATCAAAAAGTAATGGTCCTGATAGGTTTCTTCTAGTCATAAACTATAAAAACCTATCAGAAGAGAATAAAAAAGAATTCAGTAACAAAAATTAAAATAAAATTTAAATTGCAATAAAATAAATGGATAAAGTAATAAAAATTAAGCGTTCCTAATATCTTAGTTCCCCGGCAACGGCGCCAAAAACTTGATGGATAACTTTGTGATAAGTTTTATAATTTATAATTGATCGTTCTTGAAAACTAACTATTATCATGATGAAGGCAAGCGCACCTATCGAACAGTAGTATAGCTTTAGCAAGACCGGAATGTCGAACCCAAAGGAACTAAAAGTACTAGTATTAACCTTCTTTTTATTATCTAGGTTAACAATAAGAGGATTTGTTTTATCTAACTAATTAACTAAACTAAGAATGCACAAAAAGAAAATTGGGGAAATACTTTTGGAAAAACTGATTGATTTAGACAGTACCCAAGGAAAAATCCACCTAGACTTCACTTGTTATTTGACTCTGAATTAGATGATTGATTCACTTGACTTGATCCGTAAAAATACCTAAGTTATATTATAATCTCTCTCGAGACTGACGTCTAACCCTAGGTTAATTAATTGAAATCTCTTTCTAATTAAAAACCCTAGTGTTGCATTAACTCGATCTATGGATTCCCTTATTAGGTTTCACCCTAATCCGACAAAATTATGTTGCCCTATCTCTAGGGGTGTAATCAACTCCGCTTAATTATGTTAGATCTACTCTTAGACAGGGACTTTTTCTCCTCTGAATAAACACATCAATACTTGAATCAATATCCTGGAATATTAAAACAAGAATTAAGAATTCGTAATTAAGAACAAATCAAGTATTTATCATATAATTCAGAAAATAATAACAAGATCCGTCTTAGGTTTCATTCCCCTTAGGTATTTAGGGGATTTAGTTCATAACTAGAAAAGACCACATCTCAGAAGAATAATATATGCAAAACATAAAGAAAACCCAAAAACTCCTGAAGGAAATTGAAGGGAGATCTTCAGTCTTGTAGGGGAATCTGGCCTATGAGATGGATCAATCGGCTTTCTTTGATTTATTCCTTACTTCCTACTCTGTGTGCCCTTTTTAATCCTCCTTTAGGGTGTTAATATAGGCTTCAGAATGCCTAAGAACCCTCAAAAGTCCCCTTTTCTGAATAGAATGAGGCTTGGGCTCGACAGGGACACGACCAGGTGCCACGCCCGTGTGCGAGTGCTTCAAGCCGTGTTCAAGGTTGTTAAATAGACACGGGCGTGTGGTCTACCCATGTAAGTCGTGCTAGAGTCTGCTAAATAGACACGGGTGTGCGACCTACCTGTGTAAGGAAGTCCAGGTCATGTTGGTTTCCTACGTTGGCCCATTTTCTCCATTTTTGGCCTGTTTCTCGCTCTTTTTACTTCCCTATGCTCACCTAAGTATAAAACATGAAATTAAAGGATTAAGAGCATCGAATTCACTAAATCTATGGATAATTCATCCAAAAAAGTGCTAAGCATGGGATAAAAATATGTATAAATTACGGTTTATCAGTCTCTAACTAGCTCAGTATAGTTTTAGAGAGTTTTAATTACAGTATTTTCTAAGTCCAAAAGTACTTACAGGATCGGCGCTGAATACTCGGCGTACCACATACTTACTCAAAAATAACCAAATTTTATTTGAAACACAGTCATTTTCAAAACACAAATTTGAAACCCAAAATTCACAGCCCAAGTTTTACAACTTGACCCTGATACCACTAAATGTAACACCCTAAACCCTTCCTAGACGTTATGGTCGAATTAGGGAGTATTAATTTACCTTAAAATTAAATAGTTTTATTATATAATTTTGGGTTATTATTTAATTTGGCCCCTGAACTTGTCCATTTGTATCTAGTTGGTTCCTAATGTTTTTTTTTTTTTGACTTAATTGGTCTTTGAACTTGTATTTCGTCAACCAGGTTGGTACCTTAGTACTAACACCATTAGTTGTGTAGATGTGTCATTACTAGCCAACCTAGTGGTGCCATGTAGAAAACAAAAAATTTTAAAAATATAAATCTATAAATTATGTTTTCCATATGACGTTCTGAGAGGCTACCACGTGGCACCACCTCATTGGCTAGAAATGTCAGTCAGCACAAACTACCAGTGTTAATATAGAGGGACCAACCTGGCTGGTGGAATATAAGTTCGAGGACCAACTAGGTCTAAAAAAATTTAGGGACTAACTAGGTACAAATGGATAATTACAGAGACCAAATTATATATTATCCCTATAATTTAATTTATTTAAACTAAGGCCTTGTTTGATATCCTGTTGAAAAAATTAAATTAAATGAGCTGAAAATTAATATGTGTAGTGATTTAATTTTTTTAAGCATGTTTGATAATCCAAACTTAAAAAAAGAAAAAAAATCAAATGATAGAATTTTTTAATGGCAAAGGGTTGAAACTAATAACTAGATAGGGAGGTATCTATCACTTAATGTGGAATTTTTTCAAATTTTTTTTAACATTGTCATTTAAACATTTTAAGTTTAAATTTTTTAAATTTTTATTTATCAAATAATCTAATACATTTCATACTTAATTTAAGTAATATATCAAATTAATTTTTTAGTACTTAATTATTCAACATTTAAATTTTCAGTATATTCAACAACACCTTAAATGAACTAAATATATAAAAACAAAATGGTTAAATTTCAAAGATAGTTCATGTACCTATTGATTTATGTGAATTTAGTCCATCTCTTTCAAAGTTTAATTAAGTACTAATGATTATTAAATTGATAATGAAAATATTATTAATAAATAAATTTATATATTATAGATTAAATTATCAATATATTAATACTATTTATATATATAATGTTAATTTCACATATATAATTTATTTTTTTTTTGAAATGTAAAAAGCTGGATGGTGTAGGGTCCTAGGGAGGAAGAGAAAAGAGGTTAATAGCGTGTGGAAATTTGAGAACCAATGACATTTTAAGGCCTAAGACTTAGAGGAGACTAGAAATGCAAAAAAAGATTGAAAGGAATCTATGTACGTTTATAATAAGTCCTCGTCCAGTAAGCAGCACAATATGAACCGGGGAAGGATTGGTGTTTACTAGGGATTGACAAAATTTAAACTGTCCAATAGATTTCGAGTCTATCCATCTCGAATGTTAATATAGAACAATTATGGTAATTGTTTATTTAATCCTAATCTACTCCACTATATAAAATTATCATTTTATCCTTGTATATATAAGTTATTAAAAGGGTAAAAGTGTAATAATATAATATAAAAAATTCATATATTTTATGTTTAAATATTTACTTGATTTTTAAAATATTTAAAATATCAAAGATAAGTTGCAAAAATTAAATTGAAGAAGAGCGGGATGAGGCAACGATGGATGTATCCAACATTACTGGAGATGATAGTAATTTTCAAGATTATATATTTATAATAGAATGACTTTAAAGAATTATGTTTATATATTTACTTAGTTTTAAAATATTGAAAATATTAAAAATAAGTAATAAAAATTAAATTGTAATAAAACAAAGTAGGGCAACGATAAATATATCTAATATTACTAGAAATGATAGTGATTTTCACCATGGATAGTGATACATACAATTTATTTCTCTTAATCGTTGTTTTCATTCATTCCATAGTGTTGGTTCTACATGCAATTCTTTTTAGGTTATACCAACTTAGTGGAGGGACAATTGAACATATATAATTATGCTGAAATAATAAATTATTTTGTAATTTAGTCATTCCACTAAAGTACCATGATTGAAATCTCCCTATTATATACCATTATAAAGTGCTCGTCCAATGATCTTGTCATATATGTGTTACGTTCATAGGATATCCTTAATCTTTTTGGGTTAAATATGCTCCCACAATATCATTGTAGCAAGTTTTAGGCGATGCTGAAAAATGCGCTTTTTGTAACACCCCAAGCCCGACCTAGACGTTATGGCCGAATCAGGGAGTATTACAATGAAGAGTTTTGAAACTGATGTTACCTCGGCAAAATACCATGTAAAGTAGCTTGTTAAAAAGAGTCCAAGTTTCACTAAACTTATACATTTCTGAAATCATCATTAGTTTGTTCATAGACCAAAACATAATTTGCAGCAGAAATATTAAAAGCCGTTATATTTAGAAAACTCAATTTGTATTTTTAGAAAACATTTGTTTTCGTAAAACTGGAATATTTTCAACGTCGCAGAATAAAAGTCAAAGTGCAACCAAAACCAAAATTTGAAATCAAACAGTCTCGAGAGTCCAAAAATTACACAACTCTAAAAAGTAATCCATAATTTAAATAAAAACCGTTCGTGAACCAGTGGTCACTGTCGAGACTCCATCACTCCGACCCGCTTATGTTTGAGGATTACTTGTACAGAACAGACAAACATATGTGAGTTTTCATAAACTCAATGTGTAACCCAACAGAGATAGATATGCAAATATACACAGAATTCTCATGTGCAGAATAGATACAGATACAGACTTAAGTCCTTAATAGAAACATATATCAGAATCAGATAATCAGAACAGATATACAGAATCCTACCCCTATCCTCTACACACCATATTCGACCATCCCATCACACCATGTGGGGTACAAAACACCCACCTGTCCCTACACACCACATAGTGTTTATGCGACACATAACAGAATAGTATGCAGCCAAGCTGCCAGAAAATAGGCGAAATGTCGTCGTACAGAACACTTCCTCCAATAGACAGATCCACCTCATATACAAATACATATATCAAATAACAGGTATACATATATAACATGACTCGCATGCTCGTGTACAGAAATCATACATGCTTATACAGAACAATCAGACATACATATCAATTTCCTAACTCAGATCAGTTTATCATAATAACAGATCTTATATAATAGGGTTTGGTTAGCCCTTACCAACCCTATGAAAGGCCCACAATCGATCGGAATGATACGTGTGACCCTAAGAAAAATTTTAGGCCCACATGCCCATGTGGCTCACACGGCCTAGCCAAAGACCCACACGCCTAATTGGACAGGCCATTTTTCAACTTTAGTCGAACATCATTTTCTCGTGTTTTCGTTACACACTTGGTTCGTTTACGAAGCAATCGCACCCCTGCAGTGAACAACACCCTCGACAATGGTGACCGCAAAGCTTTAATACATACTCGAAGGGTCTCGATTTTCCTGAAGAGCAACTAGCAAAACGATATACCAGATTACACTCATACATCAACAAAAACTAAAGTAAAAAAATCAAAACTCACTCAACACTGCGACGAACCCTTATTTACGAAGCAGTAAGATAAAATCGAGAAGTTAAAACACCATGATTAGAAGGGAAAATTTCGACAAAGATCAGAAAAGAAAATGAAAGTTCGAGAATGGGTAAAAAAATAGGAAAAAAATGTTAGAGGAGGACAAATTTTCTGGGAAAAGAAAATAAAAATAAAAAATTTAAAGAAAATTAAAAATATGATAATATATCCCTAATTTTCCTCTAACTTCCCACTAACCCACTAACTCTCAACTACTTTCGAATTTCACTTCCACCGAACCTCTATCACACCACTGTTAGAAGTAAAAATTATCATCCCTGCTCGCATGAAGATTCAAACATAAAACCTCAAGGCAAGCTAACACCATACCACTTGCACCAACAGGCTCATTCTGATATGAGTTTACAAACAATATTACATAAGCCCAACCAATAGGGATAAAACTAGGATAAAAAAAAGAATTTGCCAAAAGTGGGACTTGAACCCAAGAACTCAAACACACACTCGAAATACTTAGCCACTGCAGCATATACACATTTGTGATGAGATTCACAGAAACAAAATTAAATTATTTAAGGCATTACAACTCTACCCCCTAAAAGAAATTTCAGCCTCAAAATTTACATGATCCGAATAGATAAGGATATTGTTGATGCATCGAATCCTCAGGTTCCCACGTGGCTTCCTCAGTGCCATGATTTCACCACATAACCTTAGCTAACGGAATGGACTTCCTCCTTAGAACCTTTACATCTCAGTCTAAAATCTGAACCAGCTCCTCCTGAAACGTCAAATTCAGTCTAATCTTTCAACAAAAACAACGTGAGATGGATGAGACTGATATCATCTCAATATCGAGACGTGAAAGACATAATGGATATGGTCTAACTCCGGAGGTAGCTCTAACTGATAAGCAACCGCCCTACATGCTTCAGAACTCGATACAGCCCAATGAACCTAAGGCTCTACTTGCCCTTACGACTGAACTGTAGAACCTTTTTCCACGGAGATACCTTAAGGAATACGAAGTCACCCATAAAGTACTCTGTATCCCCCTTTTTTAGATCTACATAAGACTTCTGTCTATCAGAAGTTACCTTAAGATTATATCGAATCAATCTGACTTTATTTTCAGTCTCGAAAACTAACTCTTGACCCAAAAACCGTCGTTCACCCAACTCA
The DNA here is from genome assembly GCA_025698475.1 of Gossypium anomalum. Classification (NCBI taxonomy): domain Eukaryota; kingdom Viridiplantae; phylum Streptophyta; class Magnoliopsida; order Malvales; family Malvaceae; genus Gossypium; species Gossypium anomalum. Next base: position 15,609,932 of record CM046965.1, on the reverse strand, counting down.
GTCTAACACAGTGGAGTACGACACTTACGACCATACAGAGCTTGTAAGGTGTTATCAAGATGCTAGACTGAAAACTGTTGTTGTAGGCAAACCCGGAGAAAGGTAAAAAATCCTTTAAACTACCTCGGAAATCAATCACACATCTCCGAAACATATCCTCCAATATCTGAATCACCCTCTCAGACTGGCCATCGATCTAATGATGGAACACAGTACTGAATTCCAATCTCGATCCAGGGTTTCATGAAGTTTCTTCCAAAACTGAAATGTGAGGCGAGGATCCCTATCAAAGATTATCAACACCAAAACCCCGTGAAGTCTTACAATATCTAAAATGTAGAGCTTTGCTAACTTCTATAGAGAATAGTCTGTCTAAACCAGAATGAAGTGAGTGAACTTAGTCAACCGATCCACGATGACCCAAGCAGAATCCTTCTTAGTTGGTGTTAAAAGGCAACCCACTAATAATGTCCAACGTCACACATTTCCATTTCCATAAAGGAATCTTAACAGGTTAGAGTAAACCCAAAGGCAACTAATGCTCAGCCTTAACTTGCTGGTACGTCAGACAATGAACAACAAACTATTTTACCTCTCATTTCAAACCTGACCACTAGTACAGTTTACGGAGATCTTGATACATCTTATTACCACTGGGATGCATAGCATAAGGGCTACTATGTGCTTCCCTCAGAATCAACTGTCTCAAATCAGAGTCGTTAGTTATACAAAGCTATCATCAGAAACATATAACTCCCTCTTTATTCAGTCAAAAATAAGATGTACTCCTACTCTCAACCTGACGAAATCGCAAAACCAGAAAATCATCCCTAACTACTTTTCTCAAATCTAATCCATCCAAGTTGACTTAACTTGTAACTCGGATAACAGACTTCTATCATCAAATAAGTTGAGACGAGCAAACATCGCCCTCATATTGACATTGCTCTCTGACTTAGAGCATCGACCACCATATTGGTCTTACAGGGATGATACTCTATCATGCAGCCATAATCTTTGAGCTGCTCAATCCATCTACGCTACCTAAGATTCAACTCCTTTTAAGTAACAAGGTACTTGAGGCTCTTGTGATCGGTATAGATAATACACCTCTTACTATACAGATAGTACCTCCAGATCTTTAACGTAAACACCACGAAAGCTAACTCAAGATCATGCGTCAGATAATTCCCCTGGTCACATGGTAGTGTTTTTGAAAACTGTATCTTTGCTTAAAATATTTTCCACTTTGGAACTTTTTATTATCATCCATTAATTCTAAAGTCATGCTGATTAATCAGTCGAAATTTTTCAAAACGATTATTCTATGCGAAAGCTTTTAAAACAGTTCGCGAGTCCGTGGTGTTTTGATAAAACATTTGAATCTTTTGAAAATCCGAGTTTTCCTACTACTAGCAGAAATAAATCATAAAACAAAATAAAACCCAAATTAGTAAAAATCTATAGAGGCTATATAACAGCAAAATACTGCCAAAAAAAAGTAAAATCATAATAAGGAAATGAATAGTGTAAAAGAAGTCATGTGGCCACCACTGAGTCCTACGTTGCATCGATCCGCCTATGTTTAGGGATTACCTATGCAGATTAAATAGAAGGGGTGGGTTTACGTAAACTCAGTGTGTAATCCCTATACAATACAAACAAACAGTAAATAGATAATCACAGTTTCGGCCTAAGCCCTTTCTGGTAGTAGTATTAGTTTCAGTTTGGGCTTTAGCCCATCTCAGTACAGAAACAGTCATGCGGTAGAGTCTTAGCCCCTTACAGTAACAGTAGCAGTAACAGATATGCAGTCACAAATCTTACCCAACCAGCCTCTACACACCATCTCTATCCAACCCTACACTCCATGTGAGGATATAATCAACCCACCCATCCCTACACTCCAAGTTAGGCTTGAGAGCCTTTCATTACACTTCTTCTAAATATCAACATCCCCACCCAATGTATTGCAAGCATACAATAATGACATGCTATAACATGGCAATAGTGCGAACATTATCAATTCAGTAAATATCACCATACTCGATAACATGTAAATATATATATTGGCCATACAATCATTTTTGTCAATTAAGGGTCTAGGTAAGCGCACCAACCCTACAGTAGGTTCACAGTCATCTCGGGTGACCCATACAACCTTAGCAAAAAAAAGTAAAAATGGGCCCACACGCCCATTTTTTTTGCTTATGTGGCCCATATGGCTTAACTTTACCTTGGCCGTGTAGATCACACGGCCTGGCCCAAACTCTCACACGCCCGTGTGGTTTACCCATGTAGGCCCACACACCCGTATGGCCCACACAACCCAAATAGGTCGAGCCCATGTGTTGCACATGGCCTCTCTGGCCATCACACGGTCGTGTCTGATGCACACGGCCTAGCCTCATCGACCACACGCCCGTGTGGCGTCGTTAGATTGGTTTTTCAACTTTTTCCAAATCTTGTTTTCTACTTTTTTGGGTACACACTTGATATTGAAACAATGCTAAAACAACCATGAGTAATCCAAACCCAATTTCAGTGATATCATGTAACACCCCTATCCCGTAACCTTCGCCGGAATAGGTAAGGGGCATCACCAGATATACAGATCATTTCAAAACAATACAGTATTACAGATATTATACAACATTAATACAATGATAATCATCAACAAATTATTGATTTTAATGGTCTACGATGACCTAAAACATACATTTAGGAAAGGTCAGAACTAAACCGAACACATTCAGAATTTTCAGAACTTGTCCAAATCTTTCAAAACTGTTAAAGTGATACGCCTGTGTGGTTAGGCCGTGTGACACACGGGCACCAGACATGCCCATGTTATCCAACCGTGCCAAAAAGAGTTCCTATACTGACTTTTTCACACGGCCAATAGACACGGCTGTGTGCCATGACCGCGTGATACTTAGCTAGCTACTGACTTAAGCGCAGGGCCATAGGGCACGCCCGTGTTCCCTGACCGTGTGGCACAAAGCAGGCTTGGTTTAAGCCAATTTCCCACCCCTTTTTGGGTCCAATACTACAAGCAATAATATATAACATTCATACCAAAATTTTCCATCAATTCTATGCTTAAAGATGACCAAATCATATTAAAACATAGCATATTACAAACATACACAAAAACTAATCACAAACTTATCATTTGCTAGCCAGTTCACATGGCATAACTTATATACATATCAAGCTTACAGACTTATACATTCTAGCCTATATACTTAATCATTCTAGCCTATACATGCCATACTTATAAATATGTACACTTCTCAAAAATACCAAAATGAGTTTGACAGTGTGGTGACAAGCCTCGACTATCCCGAGCCTTCAGTAGCTACGATAACTGTAAAACAGACATAAATCACACAGAGTAAGCTACAAAGAGCTTAGTAAGTCAAAACAATTACCCAAACCAATATAGCATATAAGTAAAAGTTAATAGCCAGAATTCACAATCATCTCATGGAATACTTCATTACTTTACAGAAATCAAGTCTTTTATATTCAGAAATCTAGTACGATACAAACGTACATGTATAAATTATACATTTCATAAATTGATTTCCATATCTTATACTTCCTCATCAGACAATTTCAAAAACGGAATAGATGTTCATAGTTAGGTACAATACTGGCATCCCAGATGTGGTCTTACATGTAATTCGATATCGAAGCCTCTGTCTCAGACAGGGTCTTACACGATATCTCAAATCGAGGCCTGTGTCCCAGACACGGTCTTACACGATATCTCATATCAATGTCAACATCCTTTCAGGAATATACAGAGCTTTTTAGACATCAACATGTTATCGGAGTTTATTCATCAGGCTCTCTAGGCCATCCAATACAGGTTGCAGTTTGAATATACAGAGTTTAATTGATTTAACACGTAATTGTAATTTGACTTACCTCATACCGATTTCGGACGAAAACGAGTCGACTATTCAACTACTTTGGATTTCCCTCGGTCTAAGTCCAATTTTCTTTGTTCTTGATCTAATACAATTCAAATTCAATCATTCAGTCATTCATTTCATTCAAAATAATCCATGAACACATGTTTAGGGCACTTTGCATTTTAGCCCTTACATTTTCACACTTTGACAATTTAGTCTATTTTTCACAAAATTACAAATATGCAAAATTCACCAAGACTATAGCTTAGCCAAATATACATGGCTTCCATACAAGTCCAAATAACACATTTAATTCACAATTTAGTCCCTCAAAACTCATTTTCAAAATTTAGCCCAAATAGCTCTATTTCATCAAAATTCAAAGATAAAACTTATAAATCATTTTTCAAGCCTTCATAATTCATCCAAAAGCATTACAGAACTCATGATATCAGCAATGGCATTTAATGAAATCTTTAACAGAAATAGAAATTCAAACATGTGTTTTGAAGAACACGAAGCAACGATCACAGAAACGTAGAAATTATAAAAAATGGACGAAAATTCATACCTTAATCAAGGCTTAAGCTAGCCTGATATTTTCTATTTTTTTCTTTCAAACAACAGCCAACAAAGGTGAAAATGCATGACCATTTTATGTTTTCTTTATTATTAAACATATTATTACACCAATGAATATTTTAACCTTAACTATTTCATTTTAAAATTCACCAACTAATGTCCATATTTGTCCACCACTAAAACAAATGGTAAATTTGACATGCAAGGACCCTTATTTTAAAAGCCAAGGCCAAATAGGCACTTTAACAAATAGCATACAACTTTTGCATTTTACGCGATTAAGTCCTTTTTCATAATTAAGCACAGAAACAGATAAATTAAATCACAGAAACTTCACAGATATAAATTCACATATCACAGAAACAGAAAATAATATTAAAATATTTTTTAAACTCAGATTTGTGGTCCCAAAATCACTATTCCGACTAGGGTCTAAATCGGACTGTTACATACCAACGATACTTAAATGAAACTTATAACAAGGTATTCAACTTTTTTTTAACAAAACCTTACCCTCGAGCAAGAACGAGAATTCCACACTCTTAAAACGTCAAGGAACAATCTTCAGCCCTTCGATTAACCTCTAGACACCAAACGAAACCCTTATTAGCACTTGACCACAACAAAGTTAAGATCTAACAAAAACCAAACTTACCAAAAATGTCACGATGCACAAGGGATCCAAAAGCAAAGAAACGAAAGAATGAAAAGATAGGGAAGAACAAAATTTCGGCAATAAGTGGAGGAAAAATGAAATATCAGAGAAAAAGAGAAAAATTGGAAAAAGAGGGGAGAGGAAGTGGACGTCAGTTTTACAGGAGAGATTTTTGGGAAAAATGATTGCCCAAATCCTATTAATTCTCATCCTAACCACCCACTACCCAGAATCCCACAACCACTGGAACTCTAACGCAGAGCCAAGCAAAAATAAAAACTCCCTTGCTCGCTCAAGGATTCGATCACAGGACCTCTAATAAACCTACACCCCACTTAACCACTAGACCAGCAGGCCCATTCTGATATGAAATTACAAGTATTTAAATATAACCCTGCTGGACTAGAGTAAGGCTTAATTCCAAAAAATTACCAAAATTTACCAACACACATACCCCTAGAACACTTAACCACTGAAGCAAATACACAGTTGTGTCAAATTTTAACAGAACCAAAAATATAAATTTTAGGCCGTTACATCAAAAATCGACTAACAATTTCTTTCTCATACTTTTAGTCATACGATCAATCCAATTTATTCAATTCACTCATTTCGAATATTCACCCTATTAACAAACCCAGACCTTGGCAGATATACGGATTCCAATCAAACACACCAGTATGGCACATTGTGCCTAAAACGGTACTCAGTACCTGATCAATATATCAAAAGTAGTATACGGCACATAAAGTGCCTGAAACGACACACGTGGTGCCTAATACGACACAGATAGTACCTGATCGGCAAAGTCGATAAATTCCCGTACTCTTCCAATCCTATGGCATGCCAACTATATCTGACTGAGCCCGACTAGTTAATAGAGTATTCAAATCATTTCTCAATTTCAATTTCACTTTCAATGTACAATTCAATTCGATACAATTTTCCACCTTCCAACAATATACTATAAATATTCATACATAATCATACTTCATCTCAATTTCATTCAATTCAATACTGATACTTACCTTATAATTTTACTTACCATACATATAAATTTAAATACAACATTTAATAAATAGTAGTTTGAATTATAGTAATACAAACCGTGAATTTCTCGTTTTAGTCTTCGATTGCCTTCTCCTTTCCTTTGTGTGCCGATGCCTCGGGTTCTTTGTTAGCTATGAAAATAATAATAATTTTTTATTATTAATACATCACCAATTTATATTAAATAATTGAATTTCTATTCAATTTCTAACTCAATTTCAATTTAGTTCACACTAAACTCATTTACTTTTCTAACTCAATTCATACTTTATTTCTGCTCAGTTTCCTACCATATTCAACTTTACTATCTAATGTTCATGGTAAAACCCTAATTTCAACCTTCTTTCAATTTAGTCCTTACAATGCAAAACTTTATCCTTTAATCAATTCTAACTATGAATTTTATCAATTAAACCCCTAATTCATCAATTTATTCAACATAACTCATGTTCAAAAATCTAAGAACTTCCAAAATTTCAACTTAAATTCAACAAAACTTTGTTCCAAAGCTTCTAAAACATCATAATTAAGTAAAAAGGACTTAATTGACTTACCTATTAAAGCTTTAAACCTTCAAAATCTAGTTTTTCCTTTTATTTTTCTCTTTCTCCTTTCTCCTGCTCTATTTCGAAATGGTTCTTTCCTTTCCTTACTTTGTTTCTCTTTTATTTCATTTCGTTTTCTTTTATTTGTTTATTAAATTAATTAAATTATTATAATAATAGTTAAATATATTTATTTATTTAATATCAAATACATGTATTACATTTGTAGACATACATATTATTACACATGTGTTTTATCATCACCCTACATTTTTCATAATTCAATTTATTTGATAATATTAATAATAATAATTATAACAATAATTTAATATAATAATTTAAATAAATATCTATTTAATAATTAAATATAAGTATTACAAATGTATGTATTTTTATTAATACACTTGTATCAAATCATCACCATACATTTGTCTTTATTTAATTTATTTCTTAATATAATATTTATAAAATAATTAATTTAATAATATACTTTATAATCAATTTATATATATTTATATATAATTAAATCATGTAGAAATCTAAGATTTTTACAATCTTATGCCGCATCAACCTCCAAATGTGGCTTAATTGCCCATTTGATACCTATTATTTTCTTTTAATCTATAATTAAACTTTTACTCTTTATTCAATTTAGTCCTTTTTCCTAATTACTCTAAATTAAGCTAAATTTACTTAGTAAAAACATAATTAAGCATACTACTAGACTCATAAATATTCCTAATAAATATTTACTAATTCGGTTTACTAGGACAGAGGCCCGATACTGCACTTTTCTGATGCCCGTGAACTTTGGGTCATTACACGCTCTCTGTGCTAGGAGTGAAGGGTAAACATTCTAGATTGTTCATTCCATCTCCATTTGTATCACATTGCATCACCAGATGTAATTTTCTTATTTAATTATTCTACCTGATTCGATAACATGGTGACTGCATCTAAGTTGACAACACCCTCATGACTTGCTAGTGATAATTATTCAGTGACATCTCTTCTATAAACTCAAATGCCACTTAGGGTGTTTTATTGTTCAATGTACCACTGGCTGCTGCGTCAATCAACTATCTAGTTGAGGGATTCAAACTGTTGGAGAAGGTTTGAACCTATAGCCATAGAAGTAACCCATGGTAAAGACACCTTCTTAATAAGTCCTTATACCTCTCCGATGCATCATATAAGGTTTCTAAGTCGATTTGAACGAAGGAAGAGATATCATTCCTCAACTTGGCTATCTTAGCCGGTGAGAAGTACTTTAGTAGGAATTTTTCAGTCGTTTGATCCCATGTGGTAATGGAACCTTGAGGTGAAGAATTTAATCATTGTTTGGCTTTGTTCGTTAATGAGAAAGGTTTATCTTGAAAGTATCATAGTCTTCTAAAAAATTAGCCAAATGAGTGTTTGGATCTTCATCCTACAAGCCATCGAATTGAACAAATTGTTGAATCATTTGAATTGTGTTCGACTTCAGCTTAAAATTGTTTGCAGCAATGGTAGGTCTCACAATATTCGATGCAGCACCAGTCAGAGTGGGTTTGGCATAATCGTACATAGTACGAGGAGCAACAGTAGGATCTACAGGATTCGCAGCAACTGCAGGAGGTAGCTGATTATTCTGATTATCACCCATCTCACCAGTAAAAATAATGATATCCTTTTGCTTATCTCCTATATCCTGCCGACTTTACCTTGCTTCTCTGAGGTTTCTACTAGCTGCACTTTCAATTTTGCTATCAGATAACAATGGCCCTGATAGATTTCTTCTTCTCATACACTAAAAGAACCTACCAAAAGCAAAATTAAAGAAAAATTAAAATGTAAAAATTAACTAAAAACAAAAACAAAATAAAATCAAAGGCTAAATTAATAAAAATAAAGTATTCCTAATATTTTAGTCCTCAGCAACGGTGCCAAAAACTTGATGGTCACTAAACTAACTATAAATACGACAAAAGGTAGCACACTTATCGAACAATAGTATAGCTATGGTGAGTAGGATCGTATCTATGAGGACTAAAAGTACTAGTAGTTACCATCTTTTTATTATTTAACTGATAAATTGGAGTGATTGTTTTTAATCTAAAACTACTAAACCAATCTAACTAAGAACGCAACAGAGAACAAAATAGGAAAATAATCGAATATAACCAATGAGATAGACAATACCCAATAAAGAATCCACCTAGACTTCACCTATTATTATGAATCTGAATTAAACGATTTATTCACTTATTACTTGATCCGTAGAAATCCCCAAATTATGTTAATATCTCTTTTGAGAGTAAAAACAACTGACTCTAGGTTGATTAATTGAAATCTCTTTCTAATTAAAACCCCTATCGTCATATTAACTCGATCTATGGATCCCCTATTAGACTTGACCCAATATGGCTCTTTGTGAGCTTCCCGTTATATGGCTCGAGAGAGAGGCTTCCCGATTATATACTCTAATGAGTACTCCCAATTATAAATTGTCGGATTATAATATGTACACTTTATGTGTACTACTTGATATTCATCGACATTTCATAAGGTTTAACGGGTAAATTTTTGAATTAAGTCATTATAAGATCTGAATAAAGTAATATTGTATTCGCCTGAAAATACACGGAAACATTTATTCAACGAGCTCATCTCTGTTATTTGGTATGTACATGAAATTTTTGACTAACAGTGCTTGTTGAATGTAATTGACTAGGCATTTGGTCAATTTGCTTTGGTTGCATGAAATTTATATGCATATTTTTAATAAACATGAATGGTAAGTTAAGTTTCTATTAGCATTGAATGCTTACTAGGTTTGATTTTCTCTATTTTATAGTGCTCAAAAGCTCGCTAAGGTTGGAGATCAGTTGGAGAATCATCACACTATCTACTTGCTTATTTTGGTATAATGGCATGTATAGGTTAATTTGGTCAAATGTTGGCTTGTAAATGATGTTTTGTAATCTAGCCATTGGAATGGCTATTAATGGTTGCTTAGTATAATTATAAAGTTATTTCATGTTTAACACTTATGTATTAAGTATGGTTGAATAGAATTATGTTTAACAAGTATGTTTACAAAAAGGTAAGAATAAAAATATGAATACATGTGTGGATTTATCATGTTAGGTGATAAAATTAGCTTGGTTATGATGCTTGAATTGGTTGGTATATACTTCTAAGTTTTGGTGTAGGTTGTTGACAAATTCGGGTGAGAAATAAAGCTAGGAAATGACTTTATTTTGTCCACATGGGTAGACACATGGGCATGTGTCTTAACCGTAAGTGACACACAGCTTGGTACATGGGCATGTGGTTTGGCTGTGTGTCTTAAAATTGAGAAACAGAATACCCAGAATTTGGCACATGGGCAGAGACACGGGCGTGTGTCTTAGCTGTGTGTGGGACACGGCCTAGAACACGGGCGTGTGTCATGGCCATGTGAAACTTGTACCTACTTTATGAAAAATTAAATTAGCCACAGGGCCTAGCACACGGGTGTGTGGCAGGCCGAGGTAGGACACGGCCTGAAGCATGGGCATGTCATAGGGTCACACGGGCGTGTCCATTGACTGCACGGCCGTGTGTACCCTGTACTTAAGAAAAATTTTGAAATTTCGTGAAAAGTTCTCTGAGATCCCAATTTGTTTTTAATACGTAAATTAGGCCTCAAGGGTCTATTCAAGGGACAATAAAATTAGTTTCAAATATGAATAATTAACATGATTTATCTGTAAATGTTTTGAAAACTCCGGTAATGCTCCGTAACACTATTCCAGCGATGAATGTGGGTTAGGGGTGTTACATTTATTGGTATGAGAGCTATGGTTTAATCGATTCTCGAACTAATGTAGAAAGTAGGAGTTTAACTATACATGCCATTATATAATTTATGATAGTGTGATATCTCTTGACCATTTTTAACTATGTTTTTTCATATAGTAATGTCTTCCAACCAAGCTAGAGCTGAATCAGAGGAAGCTGAGAGTACTTCTCATGCTTCTGTTCAACAAGCTACATCTAGTAGTAGTAGAAGGCTCGAATCTTAGGGCCGAGGTGATGAGGCAAAATCAGCTTTCTTTCAAATAATGAATGAGTGGTTCAGTGAATATATGAGAACAAATCCTGCTGTCCAACAACATCCCTCACCTGGTTCACAACCCTTTTTTGAGATGCCACAGGGTACTGAACCTGTTAGAATCGGTAAGGCTCTGGTAGATAAAATTAGAAAATATGGTGCTGAAGAATTTAGGGCCACTGCTAATGGTGATCCAGAAAGGGCCAAATTTTAGGTAAAAAATATTATCAGGGTTTTAGATGAATTATCATGTACACCAGCTGAATGTTTAAAATGTGCAATATCCCTACTAAAAGACACAACCTATCATTGGTAGAACACCATAACTTCTGTTGTACTGAGGGAAAATATTACTTGGGAATTCTTCCAGATAGAATTCAAAAAGAAGTATATTAGTCAGAGATTTTTGGATTAGAAAAAGAAAGAATTTTTAGAACTCCAACAGGAAACATGACTATAACAGAACATGAACGGGAATTTGTTCGGTTAAGTAAGTATGCCAGAGAATGGGTTTAGACTGAGGCTGATATGTGTAAATGTTTTGAAGAGGGATTAAATGAAGATATCAAGCTGTTGATTGAGATTCTTGAATTAAGGGAATTTGTGCTACTGGCTGATCGAGCACACAAAGCCGAGGTGTAACAGCTCAATTTTTAGTGGTGTCAAAACAGTGATTTGGGGATCACTAAATTTGATAAGTAATTTTGAAAATTTAATAAATTAATAATTATGGGTCAAGTGTGAATTTAGAAGAATTTTTGAATTAGTGAATTTTGGGAAAAAAAGAATTTAATAGGTAAATTGGGTTTAAAATGAGGTATCGAGACCTCGAATGCATAAGTCGAGTCATAAATATTTTCATAAATATTTATGGAGTGTCATTGAGTTACTACAAAATTTTCGTTAGAAAATTTTAACGTTTGGTTAGTCAATTAATTAAAAAGGACTAAATTGAAAATAGTGCAAAATTTGGTAAAGTGATTAAATAGCTTAAGTGACTAATAAGGAGGGATTTAAAAGGCAACTAGACCCAAATTATATGGGCTGGACAGTTTGGGCAAGAAAATTAGCAAAAAGACAAGGAGTAACAGGGGCAAAATTGGAAATTTTGCAAATTAAACATATAAAATAAAGATAAAATGGAAAAATCTAGAGATATAATCATTTTTCTTCAGAAAAAATGCCATGGGAGGTCTGGAAGTTGCTGGTTTTTCATATTTTGACATATGTGAGTTCAATTTTTAGTTTTTCTTAGTAATTTTTATGTTTTTACGACTTTTACAATTAGGTCCAACTATCTAATTTATTAGTTTTTTTATTTTATGAGTGACTTTAAAAGTTACCATGAATAAGTGATGTATGAGTATGGTGAATTATTATGGAATTGAAGTTCTTATTTTATTATATGATGATTTTATTAAGTAATTTTGATAGAAATTGATTTTAGGACCTAATTGTGAAAAAGTTGTGAATTAAGGTTTGGTGCTGAAATTATACTTTTTAAAGGTTTTTTAGTAGCTTAGAATGAATAAATAAAGTGTTAATTGAGAAAATTTAGCTCAATTGATGTGTTAATTGAGCAGGGACTAAATCGTAAAAATTATAAAATTTGGGGCAAAAGTGTAATTTTTGGAATTAAAGGGTATAAAATGTGAAGTAGAGTAAAATTGAAATGAATGCTAATAAATGAATGATTTTACAATTATAGATCAAGAACCCGAAGTGAATCGTGGAAAATAGAAAATAGTCGATTAGTCCTTGAACTTGTATGACTTTTGTAAATTTGCCCGGGTAAGTTCATATGGCTAAATTCAATGTTTTGTTATGAAAATTTCATGAATATTATGGTATATTATTGTATGAACATTATAAAATTTTGATAATTGTAAAACAATGATTAAGTAAAAATATAAATTAGTTAGAACGATGGATTTGAGTACTTTCGTTCAGTGGCTAAGAAGAATTGATGGAAAAGACCATGGTTGGACCATGGAAACATGTGATATGTGCTTCTGTGTAAGACCATATTTGGGATATGGCATCAGTGTGATATGCGATCTGTGTAAAACCATATCTGGGATATGGCATCGGTGTGATATGTGCTTCTGTGTAAGACCATATCTGGGATATGGCATCAGTGTGATATGTGATCCATATAAGACCATATCTGGGATATGGCATCGGTGTGATATGTGCTTCTATATAAGACCATATCTGGGATATGGCATTAGTGTGATATGTGATCCGTGTAAAACCATAGCTGGGCTATGGCTTCAGTGTGTGATACGTGACTATGAGCAAGACCATAGTTTTACTATGGCATTATGATAACGAAGTACTCAATTCCATAATCATTCTCTAATTTGATTAAGAAAGGTAAATGATAAAGGGGCCCAAGAGATTAAAAGTTGGTTAATAAGTGACATTGAATTCAAGCAAGTGAACTTATCACTAATTTTGTGATTGACAGGAGGAGTTAGTGAATTTAAATATTGTATAATTGTTATAAGATTTTCGGTAAGAATTATTTTCTATGCCCATGAACTTACTAAGCTTTCATAAGCTTACTCCTGTGTGTTAAATGTTCTTTGTAGATTGACGTGAAATTGGTGGATCGGATCAACACATCAGGGCACACTATCCAGATTACTTCGGTAAAATTTATTGTATATTTTATAGTTTATATGGCATGTATAGGGTTTAATTGAAAGGAAGTGAAGATGTTATAAACTTAGTTATCAACATTTTTCACTAAGACAGTTTTGGACCGTAGTGGTAGTCCAACTTTGAAAAATCACTAAAAATTGTGGAAATCGACATAGAGGTTGAATAAAATATTAAATTAAAACTTATTGAATCTAGTTTTACATAAAAGAAATGGTGTAAGAAAAAGAATCTTATTTTATGAGATATTTGAATTTTTGTGAGACAAGGTCAGAATGATTTTGGGTTCCCCTGTTCTGACTTTGGAAAATCATAATAAATTGAAGAAACTCGGGTTTTTGGTAAAAGATTTATGGGTAATTCACAATCATCTGTTTCAAAGAAATCAAAGAAATACCAGGATCGTTTACCACCTCCGTGGGATATTTCGAAAAAGAGCTGGGCTCTCAACGCTCTAGCCCAAGATCTTCATCTCCATCTGTAACGAGTGTTGGAAGTGTTGGAAGTCTCAAATCAAGATGCAAATATTGCAATAAGTTGCATTATGATGAATGTCGCATAGAAAGTAGAGCCTGCTTTAGATGTGGTTCTTTTTTTTATTTTCTTAAATATTGTCCGGAAAGGCCTGAAAGAGATGTTGAACAAATTTTAAAGCCTAGTAATCCAGCCTCCAGAGGTAGACTACCCCGGCACCCTGGAAATGTCAGTAGTAGATGAAGTTCTACAAAAGATTCAAATACCAAATTTGAAGCACGAGCACCGGCAAGGACATATGCTATACGTGCAAGAGAGGATGCCTCTGCACCAGACGTCATTACTAGTACATTTTCTTTACTTGATACTTATATTACTGCTTTGATTGATCTTGGTTCAACACATTCATAAATTTACACAAATTTAGTGTCTGTTAAAAATTTACCTGTTGAATTCACTGAATTTGTGGTTAAAGTTTCAAACCCCCTAGGCCAGTATGTTATGCTGGATAAAGTTTGTAAAAACTGTCCATTAATGGTAAAGGGTTATTACTTCTCGGCTAATTTGATGTTACTGCCCTTTGATGAATTTGATGTGATTTTGGGAATGGACTGGCTAACTAAACATGATGCAGTGGTGAATTGTAAATAGAAATACATTGTGTTGAAAAGTTAGAATGTTGAATTACTTCATGTTGAATCTGATAAAATTGATGGATTATCTAATGTGATTTTAGCAATATCAGCACAAGAATATATCAAAAAGGGGTATGATGTTTATCATGCATATGTAATGGATAGTAAAGTATCTGAGTCAAAGATTCAGTCAGTGCCGGTTGTTTGTGAATTTCTTGATGTATTTTCGAAGGAATTACCTGGATTACTACCGGTTAGGGAAGTGGAATTCTCTATAGATATTATTTCGAAGACAACACTGATATCTATCGTACCTTACAGAATGGCTTCTATTGAATTGAAAGAGTTGAAAGCACAGTTGTAAGAATTGATTGATAGAGGCTTTGCCTGACCTAGTTTCTCTCCTTGGGGTACACCGATTCTGTTTGTGAAGAAAAAATATGGATCATTGAGGTTATGTATTGATTATAGGCAGCTCAACAAAGTTACAATAAAGAATAAGTATCCATTGCCTCGTATTGATGACCTATTTGATCAGCTGAAAGGTGCCACTGTATTTTCGAAGATTGATCTTCGTTCCGGTTACTATCAACTACGGGTAAAAGATTTAGATGTGCCAAAAATAGCTTTCAAAACTCAGTATGGACACTATGAGTTTCTAGTGATGCCATTCGGATTGACTACTGCACCTGCAATATTCATGGATTTAATGAACAAAATTTTCAGACCGTATCTAGACAAGTTTGTGGTGGTATTTATTTATGATATTCTGGTTTATTCCCGAGATGAAAATGAGCATGCTGATCATTTAAGAATTCTGTTGCAAACTCTGCATAAGAAACAATTATATGCCAAATCCAGTAAATGTGAATTTTGGCTACAGGAAGTCGGTTTCCTTGGACACATAGTATATACAGAAGGTATTCAGGTGGATCCAAGTAAAATTTCAGCTATTATTAATTGGAAACCACCGCAGAATCTGTCTGAGGTCAGAAGTTTTCTAGGACTAGTCGGATATTATCAGAGATTTGTTAAAGGGTTCTCGATGATAGCTTCTCCGATGACTCGTCTGTTGCAGAAAGATGTAAAATTTGAGTGAACTGATAAATACCAACAGAGTTTTGACAGATTGAAAGTGTTATTGACTGAAGGACCAGTGTTGGTTCAACCTGAATCGGGTAAAGAATTCGTACTTTACAGTAATGCATCGTTAACTGGTTTAGGCTGCGTTTTAATGCAATAAGGTAAAGGAATAGCCTATGCCTCTAGACAGTTAAAACCTCATGAAAAGAACTACCCGATACATGATCTTGAATCGATAGCCATTATTTTTGCAGTGAAAATATGGCGGCATTATCTTTCTGGTGAAAAATTTCATATCTTTACTGATCACAAAATTTTGAAATATTTGATGTCATAGAAAGATTTGAACTTGAGACAACGCAGGTGGCTTGAATTCTTAAGAGATTATAATTTGGTCATTGACTATCATCTAGGAAAAGCCAATGTTGCCGCAGATGCTTTTAGTAGAAAATCTTTGTTTGTTTTACGAGTAATGAATACTCGGTTGTCTTTATCTGATGATGGTTAATTATAGCTGAGTTAAAAGCTAAACTGACATTTCTGCAGCAGATTTGTTAAGCTCAGAAGAATGATGATGAATTACAAGCCAAACGGGAACAATGTGAGTTAAACTCTGAATCAGAATTTCAGATTGGGTCTAATGGTTGTTTGTTGTTCAGAGGCAGAATATGTGTACTGAAGAACTTAGAACTGGTGCAAAAAATTCTATATGAAGCTCATAATGGTACAATGTCTATTCATCCTGGTAGTAATAAAATGTACAATAATTTGAAAAAGATGTACTGGTGGCCGAGAATAAAAAGAGATATTTTAGAATTTGTATCTAAATGTTTAATATGTCAGCAAGTAAAAGCTAGACATTAGGTACCTTTGGGATTATTCCAGCCAGTTACTATACCAGAATGGAAATGAGAAAGAATTACCATGGACTTTGTATTCAGTTTACCCCTGTCTCTGAAGAAGAAAGATACAATTTGGGTAATTTTTGACTGATTGACAAAGTCTACACACTTTATCCTGGTACGTATGGATTTTTCCTTGGATAAATTGGCTGAATTACATGGTGTACCAGTTTCTATTATTTCTGATAGAGATCCTCGGTTTACATATCGTTTCTGGAGTAAATTGCAAGAAGCTTTAGGCACACAGTTACATTTCAGTACTGCATTCCCTTCTTAAACAGATGGATAATCTGAACGTGTGATATAGATTTTAGAATATATGCTTCAGTGTTGTGTGCTTGAATTTGAGGGTAATTGGGAGAAGTATCTACCTTTAATTGAATTTGCTTATAGTAACAGCTATCAGTCCAGTATTAAAATGACACCGTATGAGGCTTTAAATGGTAGAAAATGTAGAACTCCGTTGTATAGGACAGAACTCAGTGAGAAGAAGATACACGGAGTTGATTTAATCCGTGAGACGGAAGAAAAAGTGAAAGTAATTCAAGACAGTTTAAAAGTAGCCTCAGATCGTCAAAAGTCTTACGTTGATCTTAAAAGAAAAGAAATAGAATTTCAGTTGGTGACATGGTATTCTTGAAAGTATCACATTGGAAGAAAATTCTCAGATTTGGTCATAAAGAAAAATTGAGTCCACAGTTCATCGAGCTATATGAGATTATTGAAAGAATCAGACTTGTTGCATATCGGTTGGCATTACCACCAAAACTTGATAGAATTCATAATGTTTTACATGTATCCATGTTGCGGCGGTACAGATTAGATCCTTTACATGTTATTTCTCTGAAAAATGTTAAAATTTAGCCAGATATAACATATAGTGAGGAACCAATCAAAATATTGGCACGTAAGACAAAAGAGTTAAGAAATAAAAAGGTAGCTTTGGTCAAAGTTCTCCGGCTGAAACATGGAATAGAAGAAGCTACTTGGGAATCGGAGGATACCATGAGGAAGCAATACCCAAATCTCTTTACTGGTAAGAATTTTCGATGACGAAAATTTTTAACGGGGGAGAGTTGTAACAGCCTATTTTCAGTGAACTCGAAACAGTGGTTTCGGGACTACAAATCTGAGCCAAAAAGAAAATTTATTTTAATATTATTGCAAGGTTAGTATAATGATAGGAAGGTTATATGAAAATTCTGATAAGAAAATTTTATCGATTATGTGTTTAATTAAGGAAAGGACCAAATTGCATAAAATGCAAAAGTTAAGTTCTAGTAGCTATATGGATCAAATAGCTGTGGAATTCAAAACTTGAGGTCCTTAAATGGTAATTAGACCATTAAAGAAAAGTTAGTAGATATTTTTGGTGATTCATCCATGGAAAAATTGAAAAAAGAGCAAGGACTAAATTGGAAATGGGAAAAATTAATGGATGTTAAATAATTAATAAGAAATAAAATCATTTTATGTCATCTTCATCCCCAAAATTTACATGGAAACCCTAGGAAAGAGAAAACAAGCTTTCTTGGCTTAATTCAGTAAGTATTCAAGTCTCGTTTCTAGTAACTTTTATATTTTTGAGATCAGAATAGTCTAATCTATCTATTTTGGGGATTAATTTGAAAAGTTATCAAGGTATGGAAATTTATCCATGGATGTAAATGCTGAATTTTTTAAATTTATGGTAGAAAACGAAAGGTTGTTGATAGATAAACAACTTTTACAAAGTGAATTTTGATGAAAACATGATTTAGGGACTAAATTGAAAAGTTGTAAAAATCGTGGGAAAATTTTGAATTTTTTTGAAATTCATGGGTTGTTATTGTAGTATATAAAATTTGGTTAGGCTTGGAATAAGGACTAATTTGCATGAATTTCTTTTTCTGAGCCTAGGGACGAAATTGTAATTTATGAAAAGTGTAGGAGCAAAATGGTAACTTTGCCTAGGATGTAAATTGAATTCAATTGAGTATGAAATGTGATAAATTGATGTTAAATTCATTTATATAGATCCGGAAAGACCAAATACGAAATTGGATCGAGGAAAACAAAGTGTCAGATTAGTAGATTTATATTCACGAACAAATGTTAAGGTAAGTTCGTGTAACTGAATTGTGCATATTTATATGACTGAATTAAATGTTATATTTGTGAATTTTATTATTGTCATGCATATGAAGTTGAAATGAATATATTTGGTAATACCCGGTAAAATGATAAATCCCGTTTGAACAAAAGAAAATCGATGGATGTAAATTTTCCGAAATGGTTGTGGTCTTGCATATGTTGCAGACACACCATAGCTCGAAAGAGTGTCCCGATATTATCCTTCTTGATGCTTCCCGTTATAGTTTTCTTACGAGCTTCCCTTTAATAGCTCTTCAAAGCATCCCGATCGGTTATGATCCTGCATGTGTTGTAGACACACTGTAGCTATTATGAACGCCCCGATTATATTGCTCTTCATGAGCATCCCGATAGGCTCTTTGTGAGTTTCTCGGTAGTGCTCGTTTGAATTTCTCGTTATATGGCTATCCGGAGCTTCCTGTTACATGGCTCTTTATGAGCACCCCGATAGGATCTCCGTGAGCTTCCCGATATGGTTCTTTGTAAACTTCACGATTATGGCTCTATTGAGCTTTCTGATATAGCTCAGATTAGCTTCCCGATATGGCTCTTTGTGAGCTTCCCGTTATATGGCTCGAGAGAAAGGCTACCCGATTATGTACTCTAATGAGTACTTCAGATTATGAATTGACGGATTATAATATGTACACTTTATGTGTACTACTTGATATTCATCGACATTTCATAAGGTTCAACGAGTAAATTTTTGAATTAAGTTATTATAAGATCTGAATAAAGTAATATTGTATTCGCCAGAAAATACACGAAAACATTTATTCAACGAGCTCATCTCT
Organism: Gossypium anomalum; assembly: GCA_025698475.1. Classification (NCBI taxonomy): domain Eukaryota; kingdom Viridiplantae; phylum Streptophyta; class Magnoliopsida; order Malvales; family Malvaceae; genus Gossypium; species Gossypium anomalum. The sequence continues at coordinate 15,590,414 of CM046965.1, read as the reverse complement.
GTTATTTGGTATGTACATGAAATTTTTGACTAACAGTGCTTTATGAATGTAATTGACTAGGCATTTGGTCAATTTGCTTTGGTTGCATGAAATTTATATGCATATTTTTAATAAACATGGATGGTAAGTTAAATTTCCGTTATACGAACTTACTAGCCATTGAATGCTTATTAGGTTTTATTTTCTCTGTTTTATAGTGCTCAGAAGCTCGCTAAGGTTGGAGATCAGTTGGAGAATCATCACACTATCTACTTGCTTATTTTGGTATAAATAGTTAACTTATTTTGGTATAATGGCATGTATAGGTTAATTTGGTCAAATGTTGGCTTGTAAATGATGTTTTGTAATCTAGCCATTGGAATGGCTATTAATGGTTGCTTGGTATAATTATAAAGTTATTTCATTTTAACACTTATGTATTAAGTATGGTTGAATAGAGTTATGTTTAACAAGTATGTTTACAAAAAGGTAAGAACAAAAATATGAAAACATGTATGGATTTATCATGTTAGATGATAAAATTAGCTTGATTATGATGCTTGAATTGGTTGGTATATACTTGTAAGTTTTGGTGTGGTTGTTGACAAGTTTGGGTGAGAAATAAAGCTAGGAAATGTCTTTATTTTGTCCACACGGGTAGACACATGGGCGTGTGTCTTGACCGTGTATGACAAACGACTTGGTACATGGGCATGTGGTTTGGCCGTGTGTCTCCTGCATCTTAAAATTGAGAAATAGAATGCTCAGAATTTGGCACACGGACAGAGACACAGGCGTGCGTCTCAGCTGTGTGAGGGACACGACCTAGAACACGAGCGTGTGTCTTGGCCGTGTGAAACCTGCACCTATTTTATGAAAAATTAAATTAACCATACGACGAAGCACACAGGCGTATGGCTGACCATGTGGCACAATTCAAAGAGTTACACGGGGTAGGACACGGCATGAAGCACGGGCATGTCATAGGGTCACACGGGCGTGTCCCTTGACCATACGGGCGTGTATGCCCTGTACTTAAGAAAAATTTTGAAATTTTGCGAAAAGTCCTTTGAGATCCCGGTTTAGTTTTTAATACATAAATTGGGCCTCCAGGGTCCATTCAAGGGATAATAAAATTAGTTTCAGATATGAATAGTAATTAACATGATTTATCTATAAATGTTCTGTAAACTTTGGTAATGCTCTGTAACCCTATTTCGTCGACGGATACGGGCTAGGGTTGTTATATGTGACCCCTGTTTTCAATTTTTAACACATTTTTCTATTTTGTTTCAGATTAGTTCCTACTTGTTTCCAAACTAATTTTAAGGTTTTGTAGGCTCGATTTAAGTCTTGTTTTTGTACATATTCTATGAACAATGAATGGTGAAAGATTTATAATATTTAAATTGATCTTTGAATTGTTTTGAAATATTAGTTGACTTGTTATCTAGCGTAATATCCCATAACCCTAATCCAGAGACAGAGGCGGGTTTGGGGTGTTACATATACACTTTACGTGAACCCGTGAGCGCTCAGATCATGGACATGCACCCTCAAGACTCGATACTCACCCTGTCCATAATAAATTAGTGTATTAGTTAAACATGCCAATTAAAAAAACAATAATGTGCAACTTTATAAATATATCTGTGAATAACAAGTAACAAAATTTCTTACCGGCACATTAATCATCTTTGTTGTGTGACCAGTTACTCTGATTAAAGACCCCATTTCTATAGCTGCACAAACAAAATTGAATAAACCTATTATTTTAAAACATAAATGCTTCCACTTAATAATATTTTCCACAACCTATTGTCGTTAATAGTTTTGTTTTGTTTTATTTAAATAAAATATTCACATAATAAAAATCTTAATAACCAACTAAATAAAAAACCAATTAAAAAAAATTATCGTAACTCGTATTTTTTAAATCTAAATTTAAGTATCTTTATTAAAATATATATAAATATAAACACAAACCAACTTTTTCTTCTCCCCATAATGCAAACACAAACAATTTTTTTTACCAACTAAAATATAATCTTAAACATTAAATCTAAATATTGTAAGTAAAATATTATAATAAACAAATTATTATTACAAACTAAAGAAAAAAAAAAGTATACATTCAAACTATCTTAATCCATCCCTACAACTGAAAGACAAATATAATTTTTACAAACAAAAATATAATCTTAAATATTAAACCTAAAAATTAACAATAATTTCAAATATAAACTTATATTTAATATAAAAATTGTTATAGTAAACAATAAAAACATACCTTAAAACTATCACACTTTTTTCTTTAAAGCACCAACACAAATAAATGTTTTCTCCCAAATTTCCAACATCCAACACAAAAAAAATCAATTTTTTTTCTTCCTCAATTTCAAATTGAGTTCTTAATTAAAGGCTGTTGGAGGGAGGGGGAGCTTGTGATCGATTCAATATGTCAGCGACAGGGTGTTTGCTTGGTGTCGCCTGGCGACATGACCAATCAGTCACAGGCTCCCTCCAAACAATATTTAATTTCTTTTTTAGCTTTTTTTTCTCTTTCAGTCAGCCTTTTTTTAAAATATAATTGGTGCCGTTTGACACATTAGCGGTGCTATTAAAAAAAATGCTTTTTTTTTATTTTTTCCCATCGTGTGTACCTTTATTTCACGAGTATTTTAAAAAATACATACATGTATCGCCTGACACAATAGCGACATAAAAAATTACGTTTTTAAATTCCTAGTGATTGCAGAATGATTGGCTGAAAAGTGGGGTGATGTCATTGGTATGTCAGGTGACACCGATGGTCACTGTAGCAAACGCCCTATTTTTATAAATAATATTTCTTCAACCTATTTTCGTAATTAATTAATTTTTTAATATTATATTTATAAAATGCCTTCAAACAGTAATTTGTGTTATCAATTTTCTATGGTGCATAATATACCAATTTAACAAAGACTAAATTAAACTAAAAATAATGTTATGGTCAGTCATTGTAGTTTTGAATTGGAAAATTATTAAGAAATGCTTTAATACTATTATTTATTTCTGAAAGACAAATGCAATTTTGCTCAAAGTAGAAAAAAATATGAAATAATATTTGATGCATAGTTGGTGCATAAGTCTCATGGATCATCAGTGAATAATAAAATGATACATCATCATTAAATTAAACAAAAAAATATGGAGGACTTGTTAATAAATACTAATAATTTTATTTTAACATAATTAAACATTAATCATAATTATTATAAATAAATATGAATAACTTTCAAATTTAGGATTTTGAGTTTAAAGGTTTAGGGTCTTGAGTTTAGTGTCTAGGGTTTCGAGTTTCAGATTTTAACATTTATTTATAATTAATTATGTTGAAATAAAGTTAACAGTTTTTGTTTATAAATCTTCCAAGATTTTTTATTTTATTTAATGATGAAATCTCATGTTACATCCATAGTAACATCAAAATTCTCTCAAATATTATATTATAAAGTTAAATGGAGAGATCAACATACTTAGATTCAAATTTAGTAAGTTGCATGTAATGACCCGATAATCAGGATATCAAAAAGTATATTTTTGGGTCTCTATTTTCTTAAAACGGATTCATAAATATTTATTAAGTTGTGTGTTAATTAGGTTTTGAATAGGTGAATTTGTCTGAATTAAGAGTAATTAGGTATAAGGACTAGATTGCAAATAGGGTAAAAGTTGAATTATAGAATAGAGAAAAGTTAAGGGACTAAATATGTAATTAAACCTAATTTTGACAAGTGTTTGGTTATGGACATGACATGTGTAATATTTATGAACATATATTTGTAATAGCTACATATATTTACTTATAATTTAAGTAAATATTATTATATTATTATATTATTATAGAACATAACATAAAATAAAGAAATAAAAAGAAAAAAAGAAAGAGCAAGCATAAATGAAATAGGAAGAAAAAGAAGGAAAGAGAAAGAGAAAGAGAAAGAAAGAAAGAAGGAGAACTAGGGTTTCAAGGTTCCAAGCTTAATTGGTTAGTCAATTTAGTCTATTTTCTTGTAATTTTTATGTTTTTAGAATCTTAGTGTTAAATACTACTTAATTTATGTTGAGAAATTTGTAGACTTTTTGATGCTGTTCATGTTGAATTGAGTATTAGGGGTTAAATTGATAGAATTTTAAGTTAGAATTGAAAAAGGGATTGAATTGTAAAATAAATTGTAAATTTTGAATATTAGAGACTAAATTGCTAAATTTTAAAATTTAGGGATTTAAGTGCAATTAGAGAGTTGAAATTAGTTTAAAGTGGGAATCAAATGAAAATATGAAATTAGTTTTGGAAAAATAAAGTTAGTTTCGTTTTAGGGACTAAATTGGAAATTAGGCAAAAGTTGAATAAAAATTGAAATATTCAATGTGAAATTGTGTTGTATTGATAATCTTTAATTGTTTAGTTTTCGTAGCTAACGTTGTACAGGAAACTTCTGTTAAGAAGGGAAAGGAAAAATTCAACGAGAAGTAGTCGGAAATTCTGGTTTGTATTTCTATAATCCGAATTTAATTATTAATTGTTATATTTTGATTTAAATGTTTATGGTAAGTAAATATGGTAAGTGTTAGCATTTTTTATATTGAATTGAAAGTATGTGATTTTGTGATATTTGAATTTTGGATAATTGTGGTATTTGAAAAGTGAATTGAAACCCTATTAATTGAAACCCTATAAATGGCATGCCATAGGATTGGAAGAATTCAGGGATACTTCGACTTCGAGTTGATGAGACACTAGGTGTCACAATATTACTTCAGATAAATTCGATGAGTTACTGGATACCAACTTACTTTGGCATGGCCGATGAGACACTAGGTGTCAATCTATTACTTTGATTTATCCGATGAGGCACTGGGTGCCAAACTGGTGTATTTTGGTTGGATCCGTGTATCCATCCGAGTCCGTGTCATGTTAATAGGGTAATTGAATTAAACAGTGATATGATTGATATTGAATGATGAATTGAAATGTGGATGAAAATACAAGAATTGTGAAATTATGAATTGGAACATTGTTGTTCAAATGAATTGAGTTGACAATGAGAAATTCTATTTGAGATATCAATTAAAGAGGATTGAATGTGTTATGAATAATTAATTCAAATGAATGACTATTGTTAATAAACGATTAAAAGTGTATGTTATATTATTTTATTTTTAAGTATTCAGATTATAGAAATACCACTGAGTGTATAGTTAGTGTACGGATTGTTTTCCATACGCAGGTTAGGTATTAAAGTTGATCATCAATTCAGTATCCATCCGAGATCCCAAACTCAATCGCAGTGAAGTATATTTCATTTTTGGTAATGGCATGTACCTAGGATGTCTTGTCATTTTGGGAAAAATGATTGTAATTGATAATATAAGATGATATTGGTTGCTTATATGTATGTATGTTATATTAAGGCTTAATATGGAATGTATGAGTAAATGCATAAATAGGTATGATATAGGTATATTTAGGTTGAAAATTTACATGATTTTAAAATTGGTTTAAATGAAGTCTTATTCGATTTGCTTTGAATAAATATGTGAAGTACCTATTAAGGTACATTGGTTTGTTCATTAGGATAATTGTTTTAACATGTTTTAGACGTATTTAAATGTGTTTTGGATTGGTTGAACGATTGGTTTTTTTTGTTGCTTGATGCTCAAGATTGCAGGGTTTGGTAAACTTGATGTTTAAGGTTCATTTTGAGTCCACGCGGCCAGACACACAGGCGTGTGAATTGGCCGTGTGTCCCCTGCAACTTTAAATTTTCAAAACAGAATGCCAAGGTATTTTCACACGGGTAGAGACACGGGCACGTGTCTCAGCCGTGTAAGGCACACGGCCTAGCACACGGGCGTGTGGCTGGCCGTGTGACCTAAGTTAGAGAGTTACACGGGGTTGGACACGGCTTGAGACACGGGCATGTGTAATGGCCACACGGGTGTGTCCCATGATCATACGGGCGTGTCACCCTTGCACTTAGGAAAAATTTTGAAATTTCACAAAAAATTTCCAAAGTACCCGATTAAGTCCCGATTTATTTCTAACACCTATATTGGGCCTCGATGGCTCAAAAGAGGGACAATACAATTAAATTATATGTGTATGCATAATGTTTATGTAATGTTAAATTATGATGTGTATGCGTAATGTTTATGTTTGATCTGAAAAGTCCAGTAATGCTTTGTAACCCTATTTTGGGGACGGATAAGGGTTAGTGTAATAGCCCGATTTAAACCCTAATCGGAACAATGGTTTCGGGGCCACCAAATTCGATAAGTAGATTTGTAAATATTATATTTAATATTTACGAGCTAATTGTGAGTTTAAAAAAAGAAAAAAAGTTTTTGATATTGTGATTTTTGTTTTATAAGCGATTTATTAAGTTCAAGTGGTATGACCATAAGGTCAAGTGGGTTTAGAAAATGAGGTATCAAGACCTCATTTCTATAACCCGAGTCGTAAATATTTTTATAAATATTTACGGAGTGGCAATATAATGGTATTAAAGTTTCATTGAAAAATTTTATTGTTTTGATAGTTAATTAAGCAAAAAGGACTAAATCGCACAAAGCGTAAAAGTTGTGTTCTATAAGTTAAAGATATTAAATGGCTATGGAATTAAATAGTGGGAGTCCTTAAGTGGTAATTATCCCATAATTGTTGATAGTGGAATTCCATGGCTTGGTATAATGGAAATTTTTAATGTATATTAAGGTTAAATATGGTATTTGGTAATTATAATAAAATAAAATAAAACAAAAGCCAAATTACATGCTATCATCTTCATCAATAGCCGAATGTGAGAAAGAAAATAATGTTCCCAAAGCTTTTAAGGTTCGGCCATGGTTGTTCATGCATGTAAGTCCATTTCCTCTCGGTTTTTAATAATTTTTACATTTTTGAGATCGTTGCTTCGAGTACTAGCTAGCCCATGCTTGAATTTTTGAATTGGTTGTGTATTTTGTGATTTTCCATTGATGAGAGCTTGTTGTTTTTGTTGTTTGATAATGAAAAATAAATATTTAATGTTAGGTTATCATGTTTTATTAAGTGATTTTTGATAAAAATGCTTATTAAGGACTAAATTGAGAAATTTGTAAAGTGAGGGGTCAAAATGTGAAATAAATGAAATTAATGGGCTGCTAGGAACCTAAGGTAAATTCGGCCTAACAAGGGCATAGTGAAATTTTGAGTATTTTGTGTTGTTTTGAAATAGGGACTAAATTGCGAAAAATGTGAAATGTCAAGGGCAAAATTGTAATTAGCCTATTATGTGTTTTTGGATGAATTTGATTGAATATATGATTAAATAAGTTGAGTTTGTATTGAATTAGATCAAGAAATGTAGAAATTGAATTTGGACCGGGGAAAAAAAACCAAAGTTTTTGACTAGTCATCCCGTCCCGATTACCGTTGTCCGAGGTAAGTTCATAAGAAAATAGACGTACTTAATTTTAATTAAATACAAAGTATATATGCTGAAATGAAATATATGAATTAATATATGGTAAGTCGAATGTGTATAAGCATGTTAACTATGTTCGTGCATTCACTACGACTGAGTTATAACATTTGAAAGTCCGTATGAACTATATGGAATATTTGGAATTATTGATATATGAATTGTTTATGAGACAACTTTATAATAGTGATATTCAGGCTTTGAGCCTAGCAAGCCCTGTGCTGGTGAATTGAATCGGGCTTATGCCTAGCAGGGTTATTGTCGGTGTATAAAATCAGACTTTGAGTCTAGCAAGCCTTGTGCCGGTGAATTAAATCGGGCTTATGCCTAGCAGGCTTATTGCCGGTGTATAAAATAAAACTTTGAGTCTAGCAGGCCTTGTGCCAGTGTGAGATTCAGGCTTAGGCCTAGCAAGCTTTATGCCAGTGAATTATTATAAGTTTATGCCTAAAAGACTTTATGCTGATGTGGTAATCGAATACGTTAAACAAGCTAAATGATCAGGTATGAGTTAGCTTGTTGTTTCCTCGAAAATAAGGTCAACTAATTATTTGATATGTGATACAAACATACGTATGATGTTAGTTTGAATTTGTGAGTAATTGTGAAGTATATTCGGGAATAAGTTAAGTGTAATTATGTGGTATTAAGGTTTAATACATGAGTATATGTAAACAAATGTTTAAAGATTCGGCTTTATGCATTGATAATATGATTTTAATAGTGTATGACACTTTGGTATAGACATATGTATATTCAGCTACATGATAAGTATAAGTATGAGATATTAAAGTTTAATTCAAGAATATATGTTTACAAGTGTGTATATATTCGATCATATAATGATACTATGGTTTTGGAATTGAATGTTACCTTGATAATAGATACAGTACATTTGTCCAAAGGTTAAGTATACTGATATCATATTGTGACCTGTGTGCAAACTTATATAAATGATTATGTACGGTCTTAATGATATAAAGTAAGAATAGCTATGAAATGATCCATGAATATATGTATATGAGTTTATGTATATTCGGTTAATTATTGATATTGTGGCTTTGGGAATTTGAATGATATATTAATCTTAATTGTATGGATATTTGGCAAAATGAAAGTATATGTATTATAAGAAATTATAAGTTTGAAGTTAAACGTGATTATGATAGTATAAATTGGTTTGGTAATTGAATTGTTATTTTCATTGAGTTATTTATTTGCTTATAGCTTACTAAGCTCTCAAAGCTTATTCTGTGTGTTTTTTCCTATATTTATAGATTTTCAGAGATCTGTTCGAGTTGGAAGCCAATGGAGACAACATCACACTATCCGGTTATCATTTCAGTAAATAATGTTTTGAGACTCAGTTATGTGGCATGTATAGGTTAGTCTTGGAGTTAATTATTTTGTATGAGTATGTATTTAAAGCCATGCAAAAATGGCTTGTTTACTATGCTTAAGTTTGGTTTTACATGTTCTTAATTAAAATGTTTAATGAGTTTGGTTTTGGTAGTCGTTTTAATATTTAGCTTATTTTGGAAATATGAAATGTGGTATAATTAGAGTGATGAATGATGGTATATTAACTTAACATGTTCTATTGCTAAGTGGTAAGTAATGAATATGTTTTATGATTGTTTTGGTTGGTTGTTTTGGTATGGGTTCAAATGGTAAATGATGGTAATGATTAAGTATGCTTTGGGTTAGTTTTAATGGATAGTTAAAAATGTCAAGTTGTTGCTAATATCAATAAAGGTATACATTCATGTGTGGTTGTAAATTCGAATATGATATTTAATTCAATTTGATATGCTTGTGATATTGATAATGGTGAGATCGAAATAAAGATTAGTTAATAGGTTAAAATATGAAGTTTAGGTATATTAATATAGATATGAATTAGATGCACACTGGAGTGTTATTTGTGTTCAAGTGTTAAGTATGGCTTTATTTTTAGGATAAATTGTGCACTTGTATATATGCATCATTAGTATGTTCGGCCATGTTATAATGTATTTAAGTTTCATATGTGATTGCATAATAATTTATGTAATATGATTCAATTGGTTTTATTATGAGCTTGTGCAGAAGTTATCAAATGATATGTTTGATATATGATTAATGAGATAGAAATTGGCATATATTCGAAGTATGAAGTGTAATGATATATAATGGAATATGATTTAATTATGAAAATGGCATTAATGTGATGGATATAGGGAATTGAATATTGGAAGTATTAAATATGTGAACATGTTTTTGATATATACAAGTTTGGTTCGAATTTAGTAATTATGGAACATGATCAGATGGGTTTTGATATATGTTCGTAATGTGTTTATTTGCAATACATGTTCAGTGAGGTATGATTATTTCTGAATTGGAATTATGACTCATGTATTCGAATTTATAATAAGTGAATTGTGGATATTTGAATTAGATAAGTTTTAAATGTTTATTAATTCTTTGGTGTATAAAAGGTGATGAATGATTGTGCTGAACTGTGTTTTATTTAGTAATGCCTCATAACCCTAACCCGGTAACAAATACAGGTTAGGGGTGTTACAGTTAGGGGGTGTTACATTGCAACACTTTCTTCTTTTCTAAGCAGTGACATTGGGAAAAGTACTTGCAATCTTGTTATTGTCCCCAACCTAATTATTCATAGGAAATCTTGAAATACAAATTGGGTGATTAACCAGAGCTTTATTCACAACTAATTCATAACAAATGCTTATATATTTTCAAAACAAAGTTGAGAAATAAGAGATAAATGGAAGAAAGAGAGAGAGAGAGAAAGAAAATATACATACCTTACCTGGAAATATGACCCAAATTCTAGCACCATACTTAGCCATTAGAGACTACACCTCCTAATAGTTCCCCAAAATTTATGGCCGAGAAAGGGCTCAACAATTGAAGGGATTGACAACTAAGGGCTTCAGAAACTTGTTGCATGGTTGGCCAAAGTTAGGGATTGTCATTCAAGCATGCGATTGCTACCTTTATCCAAAAATATCCAAAAAATTGTTGTGTCTTAATGAAAAAAAATTAAAATTTGGATATATATGTCGAAGCTTTTGATATATTTTCTATGAAATGTGTTGATTTAGCAAAGAACTAATTGAAGCATAAAACAATTATGAATGAAAGAGATGATATAATTTATTAACAAAGCAGCCCTTATATATAAGTCCCAAGCAAAAACCTCAACAAAAATTCAAATTGCTACTCTTACTAACAAGCTAACAAATCTCCTTAGGACTTAGTCTTATTTAAAAAAAAAAAAAAGCCAGTTGGTAACGGCCTAATTTTCAGTGGTGTCAGAAACAGTGATTTGGAATCACTAAATCCGAAAAATAAGTTGAAAATAAATTAATATTAGTGAGTTAAGTGTGAAATTAGAAGAATTTTTAAATTACCGAATTTTGTGATTTAAAAGAATTTATTAGGTAAATTGGGTTGAAAATTAGGTATCGAGACCTCAAATTCATAAATCGAGCCATAAATGGGCTGAAAATTAGGTAAATTGGGTTGAAAATTAGGTTTCGTTAGGAAATTTTAACATTTCGGTAGTCAATTGAATAAAAAAGACTAAATTGAATAAGATGTGAAACTATAGAGAGTGATTAAATAGCTTCAATAATAAATAAGAGGGACTCAAAGGGAATTGGACCCAAAATAAAAATGGGCTGGACGGTTGGGTAATGAAATGGCAGGAAAATAGTGTGAAATGATGGCAAAATTGTAATTAAGTTGAAATTGAATAGTTAAAAGTTGGACTGAATTAGAATATCTAGATTTCTCTTCATTTTTCTTCATTCTCTCTATCCAAAAACACCATTGAAGGGTTTCCTTAAGCTAGTTTTTCATATTTTTCATCATCTGAGTTCAATTCTTGCTATTTCTTTGTAATTTCTCATGTTCTGTGTCTTTTATAATTAGGTCCAACTATTAAATTCATTTGCTTTTTATTCTATGGATGAAATTGAAAGTTACCATCATTAAGGGTTAGAATTTTATTAATAATTATCATGGAATTGAAGCTTTAATTTCATCATCTGATGATTTTGTTAAGTGATTTTGATAGAAAATGATATTTAGGACCTAATTGTGAAAAAGTTAGGAATTAGGGTTTGATGTTGAAATTATGAATATCATAGGCTGTGTAATAGCTTAAAGTAACTAGTTAAATTTTTAATTGAGAAAAATTAGCTCAATTGATGGTTAATTGAGTAGGGACTAAATTGTAAAAATTATAAATTTTGGGGTAAAAGTGTAAATTCAAAATTAAAGGACATAAAGCATGAATTGAATTTTAATTGAAATAGAAGCTAATGAGTAAATAATTTAATATTTTAGATCAAGAATCTGAAGATAAACGAGGAAAAGAAAAAGTTATCGTTTAGTCCTTGAAATAGTACAACTTTTACAAAATAACCCAGGTAAGTTCATATGGTTGAACTTTTATGATTGAATGTTAAATTTGGAGATTTTATTATATGTTATTATATATCTTTGTCATGGGAATATGATAATTAAGATAATGTAAAAAGCAAAGTAAAAGTTAAATTAAGAAAGATGCAGGATTGAGTACGTTTGTGTTGTAACAAGTGATGAATTGACAGATAAGATCATGGTTAATCCATGGAAAAACGTGAAACGTAGGTATGGTATTTTCCATACTGAGTTATGAAATGTAGGGATGGCAATTCCCATACCGAGTGATGAAACGTAGGTATGGCATTTCCCATACCGAGTAATGAAACGTAGGTATGGCATTTCCTATAATGAGCTGTGATACGTAGGTATGGTATTTTAATGAGGAAATCCATACTGAGTTATAAATTGTGGCATTGAACAAACAACGTACTCAAGTCCGTAAGACGTTCCCTAATTGGACCAGGAGTGTGTAAAGGATAAATGAAATCAAGTGATGATAAATTAATCATTTTGATATTGAGCTCAATCAATTGATCTGATCATTTGAGATGGTGGTTGACAGGAAATATTAGTGAAATGTACTAGTATTGTTGAAATGCATTATGTTTGGTAAGATTTATGTTTAAGCCTATGAACTTACTAAGCTTCCTATAAGCTTAATGGTGTGTGTTTATGTTTCTTGTAGATCAAGGTAGAATTGAAGGATTGGATCATCATAACGAGGCACACTATCCAGATCAATTCCGGTAGTTTTTGGTTTTTACATAACGGTTCATATGGCATGTATAAGCTAAAGTGATTATATGATGGTTGTAATCAATGTTCTAGTATAATCAATGGTATGACAAGTAGAATTAATATGGTATAATAAAAATGAATGATGATATAATGTCATTGAGGTGCCAATTGGCATATTGGTTGAATGGTGAAATGATATGAAAAATGTGTTTAAGTTCTTATGTAGGTACATGGAGAAAAGGGTGAGGAAATAAGGCTAGGAAATGGCCTTATTTTCGTCCAAATGGGTAGACACACGAGCATGTGTCTAGGCCGTGGCATATGGGCATGTGCTTTGGCCGTGTGTCCCCTGTATCTTGAATTTTAGGCTCGAATTGGCCACACGGGCGTGTGCCTTGACCGCGTGAAGGACACGGCCTTGAGACATGGGAGTGTGTCCTGGCCGTGTGAAGTCTACACCATTTTATGAAAAATTTACGATTTTTAATTGACCACACAGCCTAGCCACATGGGCGTGTGACACAGTCGTGTGAGCTATTTTGGATGAGGACCTCATAAACATAGAGCAACTTAAATGAGACACGGGTGAAGATACCGGCGTGTGAGTCCACACGGCCTACCCACACGGGCGTCTGAAGCCCTAAAACATGAAATTTCCTAAGTTTTTTCCAAAGTTCTCGGTTTAGTCTAGGACCACTTCCAAAGTATGTTTTGGGCCTCGTAGGCCTATAATAAGGACAATAGGAGTGAATGTGGATAGTTTTAAATTGAATGAAAATTTTATGACTCGATTTTGTATGAATATTTATATATATGTCTAGTAATGCCTCGTACCCTATCCCGGCCTCAGATACGGGTAAGGGGTGTTACAAGTTGCAACTTGAGACACTAACATTCTCCTCTTGACTCAAGTGCTAAAAACATCAAGTTTATTCTTAAGAAACTCAAATCGACTAACATGAAAAATTTAGTAAAAATATCTATCATCTGATCCTCTGATTTGCAATAAACTAGATCCTTCAATATTCACCTTTTATGAATTCCTTCTCGACAACTGTAGCTTCAAGAGTTGCCTCCAGTTGTTTCCTAGCATGAAATTCCATCTAAATCAAAATTCCATAATTCAAAACAATCACAAGCTACTCCAGAAAAGTCATGAGAGTGGCCAGAGTGCCGCTCCTTCCTCCAAGTTCTTGTGTTGTCATATACTTTTGATTAATACCATTTATGGTTTGATTAAAAAATCTTCTCATAGCTAATAATTCATTTTGCAATTTTTCATTTTGCACTGAAAGCTTAATCACCTCACCAACTAAATTCTTAAACTCAACAACATCTACAAATGTCAATTCTTTAGCATATGAAGCTTCTTCATTTGGCTTTTGATTTTGGAAGCATAGCCCACTATTTTCTTCTGAAAGTTGCACATTACTCTCGATCTTCTAAGATAGAAATTTTTTTTTGTAGCTCATCTGCATGTTCTTCAAATATTTCCTGTGCAAAAGATGATAGTTTATCATCAGAGAGAGTTTTCAACTGCTGCTCCAAGAGAGTTACCTTTGCATACAACTCTTTATTCTCAGAACACTTGATTTGTCGTTGTTTTTACAGGATAAGATTATTCGCCGACTTTGTCTCAAGCTCAAAACTCTTTTCATTACATTGTGTCATCAATTTCACAATTGTTTGTTGCATTGATGCCATTCTTTCTTGACACTTGGATGCCACTTCTTTCTCCTCAAATGGATTCAATGAGAAACTATTCTTTTGCATCTTGATCCTAAACAATTCATTGAGACTAGAGTTAAGTATCAAACACCTTTCCTCTTCAAACATCACCTTGAATCCTTTCTCTATCAATTGCCCCACACTCAACAAGTTTTGATCAATGTCAGGTACAAACAAAATATCTGAAATCAACTTAGTTCTAGTATAGCTCTCTATTTCTACTGTGCCTCTTCCCTTCACTTCTAGTTATTCTCTATTTCCTATCCTTACTTTCGACTTTAATGACCTGCCAATGTCTTTAAACAGCTTCTCATCACAAGTCATGTGATTGGTACAACCACTATCAACTAACCAACTATCACATAAAGTGCTTGATGAGAAACAAAAGACAACATACAAATGGTCCTCTTCTTCTTTAATTGCAGCATGTGCTCCACTTTGCTGCTGATTTCTTGGTTCCTTACAAAACCTCTCAAATACGACCCATCAAGTTGCACCTTCTGTATTTCACATCTAGCCTTCTCTAACACTTGAAATGCGAATGATTCTGTTTTTCAAAATACTTACATGAATAATAGTTATAAAATTTTCATTACTATTACCTTTTGCAATAATTTCTGAACCACTATTGCAATTACTCTTATTTTTATTCCACTTCCATTCCTCTCCTTTTTTGCCCTACTGCATCTTAGCCTTCAATGCTCCTTCTTTTCTTTTTTCTATGCTTCCTTCCTGCCTCATTAGCCTCTTTTGCTCTAATGTTTGTAAAGCATTGATCAACTCCACTACTCTCAATTGATTCAAGTCCTTGGTGTTCTCCAAAGAGGCAATTGTTGCTTCATACTTCTTGGGCACAAAGACTAGTATTTTCTACACCAGTCTAGAATTAGAGAGATCAGTCCCAAGAACTCTTACCTTGTTGGCAATATCTATTAGCTTGTTTGGGTATTCTTTGATTAATTTAGACTCCTTCATTTGTATCCTCTCGAATTCTCTGATCAAGATCAACACCTTCATGCTCTTGATCCTCTCATCTCCTTAGTACTCCACCTTGAGGTAGTCCCATATCTCTTTTGCTGATTCAAAAGCCATAATTCTATTAATATGACTGATCAAACTGAAGCATAAAGACAATATTTTTCCTTAGCCTTCTTGGTGGTTCTCTCCTTGTACATTTTAATCTAGTTCATAGTTGGATTGTTGGGAAGTAGAGTCACTTCATAGTCTTCCTCAACAACTTCCTAATAAATCGTAAATTATACATATTTTTATCCCATGCTTAGCACAATTTTGGATGAATTATCCTTATATTTGGTGAATTTGATGCTCCTAATCCTTTAATTTCATGTCTTATACTTAGGTGAGCATAGGAGAGTGAAAAGAGCAAGAAACGGGCCAAAAATAGAGAAAATGGGCCAACGTGGGAAATCAACACGGCCTAGACTTCCTCACACGGGTAGACTACACGGTAGTGTCTATCTAGCAGAATCGAGCACGACTTACACGGGAAGACCACACGCCTGTGTCTCTTTAGCAGACTCTACCATACCCTAAAGCCACCCTACATGGGTGTGCTAATTTAACAGCCTCGAGCACAGCTTGAAGCACATAACACACGGGCGTGGCACACGGTCGTGTCCCTGTCGGGCCTAAGATGAGTTCTACTCAGAAAAGGCTACATTTGAGGGTTCTAAGGCATTCCAAAGCCTATTAAAACACCTTAAAAGAGGAACTTAAAAACACACACAGAGTAGAAAGCAAGGAATTACTCGAAGAAAGCTGATTGATCTATCTCAGAAGCCGGATTCTCCTTCAACACTGAAGATCTCCCTTCAATTTCCCCTCAAGCGTTTTGGGTTTTCTTTATATTTTGTATTTATTCTTCTGAGATGTTTTCTTTTATAGTGATGAACTAAATCCCCTAAATTTCTAGGAGGAATGAAACCTAGGACGGATCTTGTTATTATTATTCGAATTATATGATAAATATTTGACTTGTTCTTAATTATGAGTTCTTAATTCTTGTCTTAATATTCCAGGATATTGATTCAAGCATTTGATGTGCTTATTCAGAGGAGCAAAAGTCACTGTCTAAGAGTAGATCTAACATAATTAAGTGGAGTTGATTGCGTGCCCAGAGATAGGGTGACAAGATTTTGCCGGATTAGGGTGAAACCTAATAAGGGAATCCATAGATCTAGTTAATTCAACACTAGGGGTTTTAATTAGAAAGAGATTTCAATTAATCAACCTAGGGTTAGATGTTGTTAGTCTCGAGAGAGATAATAATATAACTTAGGGATTTCTATGGATCAAGCCAAATGAATAAATTGTCTAATTCAAAGTCAGATAACAAGTGAAGTCTAGGTGGATTTGTCCTTATGTATTGTCTCAATCAATCAGTCTTTCCAAAAGTTATTTCCCCAATTTACTTTCTGTGCATTCTTAATTTAGTTAATTAGTTAGATAACAAATCCCTTTAATTTTTAGGCTAGATAATAGAAAGAGAGTTAATACTAGTACTTTTAGTTCCTTTGGGTTCGACATTCTAGTCTTGCCTAAACTATACTACTGTTCGATAGGTACGCTTGCCTTCGCCGTGATAGTTAGTTTTCAAGAATGATCATTTATAAATTTATAAAACTTATCACTCACATCATATCGCGATCAAGTTTTTGGCGCCGTTGCCGGGGACTAAAATATTAGGAACGCTTAATTTTTATTACTTTAGCCATTAATTTTAGTGAAATTAAAATTTTATTTTATTTTCATTACTAACTTTTCTTTTATTTTCTCCTGGTAGGTTTTTATAGTGTATGACTAGAATAAACCCATCAGGACCATTACTTTTTAATAGTGAGATAGATCACACAGCTCGCAGAAATCGAAGAGAGATAAGGTGAAGCCTAAGATACACAAAAGAAGAGTAAGAAGACGATATTCACACCACAACCAAGGAGATGGATGAAAATCAAGAAAATCCACTACCTTCTGCGATTGATGCCGACCCAGTAAATTCGAGTCCTGCTCCACGCACTATGTATGATTATACTAAACCTTCATTAATAGGAATTGAATCGAGCATAGTTAGGCCTGCTGTTGCTGCAAATAATTTTGAACTGAAACCTTACACAATTCAAATGATTCAACAGTTTGTTTAGTTTGATGGTTTGCAGGACGAGGACCCTAACACTCATTTAGCCAACTTTCTGGAACTCTGCGATACATTCAAAATCAATGGTGTTTCTGATGATGCCATTCGTCTTCGGTTGTTTCCCTTTTTGTTGAGGAACAAAGCTAAACAGTGGTTAAACTCGTTACCACGAGGGTCAATCACTACTTGGAAATAAATGACTGAAAAGTTTTTATTAAAATATTTTCCTCCGGCTAAAACTGCGAAGTTACGGAATGATATCTCTTCTTTTGTGTAGATGGACCTAGAAACACTTTATGATGCATGGGAGAGGTACAAGGACCTATTGAGAATGTGCCCTCGCCATGGGCTACCTCTATGGCTGTAGGTTCAGACTTTTTACAACGGCCTGAATCCTTTGACTAGACAAATGATTGACGCAGCTACTGGTGGGACCATCAATAATAAGACATCTAAAGAGGCGTACAAGTTTGTTAAAGAGATGTCACTGAACAATTATCAGTGGCAAGTCACGAGGACAAAGCCGACGAAAGCTATAGGCATTTTTAACGTCGATTCGGTCACCATGCTCTCAAATCAGGTAGAAATTTTGAATAAGAAAATTGATGGTTTGCTTTATTCTTCACAGGTTCACTCAGTAATGCAATGCGAAGCAAGTGGAGGTGAATCAAGCAATTCAGAATATCCACTCTACGGCCACAACATGGAAAACGAGCAGTTGAACTATATGGGTAATAATCCTTGACCTCAAAATAATCCTTATAGTAACACTTACAATGCATGTTGGAGAAACCACCAAAATTTCTTATGGGGAGGCCAAGGAAATCAAAGACCACCACCCCCTCTAGGTTTTCAACAACCTCCTTATCAATAGGAAAAGAAGCCGAACCTTGAGGAGATGCTTACGAAATTCATCTCGATATCAGAAACTCATTTTTAGAATATCGAGATAGCACTCAAGAATCAACAAGTGTCAATCCAAGGGCTCGAAACTCAGATAGGCCAACTGGCCAAATTGATTTATGAACGACCACAAGGTAGCTTGCCAAGAAATACTGAATCTAACCCAAGGGAACAACTCAATGCAATTACCGTTCAAGAGAAGGAAGAGTTAGTTAAACTTGAACCAGAACCAAAACCGAGGCAAGAAATTGTGGTAAGTAAAGCTAAAGATAAGGTGGACCACAATGAGCGAAAATCGGTAAGTAAAGAGTACAAACCTCGCGTGCCATACCCAAGTGCGACAAGGAAAGACCACACTGACGAACAATTCGGTAAATTCCTTAAACTATTAAAGAAATTACACATTAACTTACTGTTTATTGAAGCTCTTTCATAGATGCCAAACGCAGTTAAACGAAAGTTGGATGATGAGTCGCATGTGGAATTAAACGTAGTCTGCTCAGCCATTCTACAGAATAAGCTACCCAATAAATTGAAAGATCCAGGGAGTTTTACGATTCCTTATTTAATTGGTAGTTTAGATGTTAATAATGCTTTGGCTAACTTAGAGGCTAGTATTAATGTCATGCCCTACAAAATGTTTAAACAACTAGGTCTTGTGAAACCCAAACAAGCTAGGATGAGCATTCAATTGGCTGATAAAACCATTAGATTTCCTAGGGGTATCATTGAAGATGTACTCGTTAAAATTGATAAATTTATATTCCCAATTGACTTTATTGTTCTAGACATAGAAGAGGATAGCGACATGCCTTTAATTTTAGGAAGGCCCTTCTTAACAACTGCTAGGACAATTATTGTTGTTGGCACAGGTGAACTCACACTTCGTGTGGGTGATGAAACAATTACTTTTCAAGCTCGTAACTCGCGTAACATGTCGAAAATTAAAGGTAATTGTATAAATCATACTACTAAAACTGACCATGTGGTGCACTCTTCTTTGCAGGAAACACATCCGAAGAATATGCAGGAGCCATGTTCAAGTAACAATAAAGGACCCATCTATGAAGAACGAGGGCTACAGATCGAAGAACTAGATGAATGGCGGACACATAAACTAAGAAAACATGATAAACCGAAACCATGCCATGAAGAACTCACTGCTTCACCAAATCAACTTAAGGTTGGCGACAAAGTACTATTGGATGTCGCAGACCCTCGCATTACCACTTCTAAACCTAATGGAGCAACTCCTCTTACGATACTTAATATTTTCCCATATGGTACAGTCCAGGTATCCCATCCCAAATTCGGCACTTTCAAGGTAAACAGTACTTGTCTAAAACCTTATTTTGATAAAGTTGATAACGGGAATGAGGAGTGTCAACTCCTCGAACCACCATGACCACGCAGCAGAGAGATAAGTTGAGCTTAGACTCTAAATAAACGCTCCTCGGGAGGCAACCCGAGCACTAACAATGTTGACTTCTTTAAATTTTAGTTTTTAATATCTTAATTACTAATTGAGTATTTTAAACATAGGTTTCCCAAAACCACACGGCCAGGCACACAGGCGTGCCTTAGCCCGTGCTCACACCACGTGAGGAGACACGACTGTGCGATACGAACATGTGAAAACAGAGCAAAATTTTCCCAAAACACGGAAGTCGATAAGTTGACACAGCCGTGCGACATGGCCGTGGGCAAGACTGCCAAATCAACACGTGCGTGCGACATGCCTGTGTCTACAAGCTGTGGTTGAAACTGAGAAATTAGGTGGTCAACACTGTCCCACTAACACGGGCATGCGTACATGAACACGGGCGTGAGAGAAGCAAAAAAAGTAGAACACAGCCGTGCGACATGGCCGTGTACACCAACACGCCCGTGGCTGACCTCAATCGTACCCCTCCACCCACCGTCTCAGCCACCACCTCCTCATCGTCCAGTTCATGTGGCGGCTTCATACTCTGACATCTCTGAGCTCCTCACACGATTTGAGCAGCAATGTTTTCAGCATTTTGATCACGTTGATGCTACTCTTCATTAGATTTGTCAGCATCTTCATATCTTATCGCCACTCCCACCTCACGAACCATCCGACGATGAAAATCTTTGAAGAATTTTTATTTCTTATCTTTATTTCTTATCTTTTTAACTAACTTTTTATTTTATTTTTCTTTAATACTATTTTTATTTTCATTTTTAGGTTTGACAATTTATATTAAATAAGTTATGTTTTCGACAATTTCTTTATAAGTAATTATGCTTCTCTATATTCCTAAAGAATTATTGATCCTATCGCAGTTATAAGGAGCTCCAAAGCTCACTATTATTTAAGAATTTGCAACTCCATTGGGAAAGGTCCTCCACGACTGCCATGTCCTGCCCGACCACCAAGATAACCTCTTCGCTGGACACTGTGGTTGTGGAGCCCAACCTTTACCACCACCAGAGTATCCTCCTCCAATCTTACCTTACCTTAGCCGATTACCAATCACTACAATGCAAGGATTTCATCCAAACATCCAGGAAGTTTCACTTCTCTCCCTATCTTATGATCTAATATATATATTCTTAGTAACTTTATCTTTATACATTGAGGACAATGTACATCTTAAGTGTGGGGGGTTATTTGTATCAATATTAGAAAAATCCCTGAATTTTGTCTTATTCTCACATAACTTACTCATATCACTATTAGAATGAATTTTGATTAAGTTATAATTTTTATTGATATGTCTTGAAGTAAAACATAGGCATTTATGCATTGATTGTTTAAACTTTAAGGAATTAGAGAATCAAGCTTGATAAGTTGATTTTTGAGAATTAAAATTTTTTAGGTTGTTTCCCCAAGTTTGGTATTATCTTGAGTTGAAATTCACAGATTTAACATCAAAAAGCCATAATTTTTGTGAGATCTTAAGCCTTTAGAACATATATTATTTCTTTCATGCTCACTTTTATTATGAGTGTGTCATTATTGATTTGTTATTCTAGAACTTGCTTAATTATGCATGTCAATACCACACCTTTGATTTGATATGTCAAGATGATAAAGGCACTTAGGTTTAACCCACTCACTCCATTAAAGCCTACCTTCATAATTAACCCCTAGTCAACCCCCTTGAGCCTAACAAACCATTCATTAATTTACCCTCAATATTAACCCATAACCCAGTATTGTTGAAATCCCCTAAATTAATTTGATCCCTATTTTTATCGAGATTTGATTTGAATAAATTGCTTAGCTATGTTTTATTTTTAAAAAAAAATATACATACATATATACATACATACATATTAGTAGTAATTCTTTGAGTTTAAGTATTTAATTTCATATTCTGAGACGAAGCTCATGTTATTCAATTGTATTTAATATTTTTCTAGTTAGGTAATTTTTCAATTCAATCTTGATTCTAACCTTCTCTTTCAGATTATGACCACACCCCCTAACCAAAGCCGCGTTACAACCCTCTAAAGACCTTTTGATTGATGTATCATCTCAATATATAGTGGTGGAGATTTGATTTTCACGCAAGCCTATGGTAATAACTTTTCATATTGACTATTGAGTGCTAAATTTGTTGTCCTTAAACACCTCGAGTGATTTGAGTGAATCTTTTGTGAGGATGTTAAACTCTGTGATATTTTGAATCAAATGTAATTACTTAGATGAGGGGAGACACCTATGTTTTCGTGATAAAATGTTCAACTTGGAATGTTTGAAACTTTGATGTCTTCTAGTTAAATTCTCAATGTATAATTGCTTATGGATTAGTTTGAGATATTATCGATAGGAATTATAAGTTGAGAAGAAATTATTTTGATTGTGAGTTGAGGATTTTGCTTGAGGACAAGCAAACGCTTAAGTGTGGGGGTATTTGATAAACCATAAATTATACATATTTTTATCCCATGCTTAGCACAATTTTGGATGAATTTGATGCTCCTAATCCTTTAATTTCATGTTTATACTTAGGTGAGCATAGGAAAGTGAAAAGAGCAAGAAACGGGCCAAAAACAGAGAAAATGGGCCAATGTGGGAAATCAACACGGCCTGGACTTCCTCACACGGGTAGACCACACGACTGTGTCTATCTAGCAGAATCGAGCATGACTTACACGGGAAGACCATACACCTGTGTCTCTTTAGTAGACTCTACCATGCCCTAAAGCAACCCCACACGGGCGTGCTAATTTAATAGCCTCGAGCACGGCTTGAAGCACATAACACATGGGCGTGGCACACGGCCGTGTCTCTGTCGGGCACAAGACGAGTTCTACTTGAAAAATGCTACTTTTAAGGGTTCTAAGGCATTCCAAAGCCTATTTAAACACCCTAAAGGAGGCACTTAAAAACACACACAAAGTAGGAAGAAAGGAATTACTCAAAGAAAGCAGATTGATCCATCTCAGAAACCAGATTCTCCTTCAACACTGAAGATCTCCCTTCAATTTCTTGTCAGGAGTTTTGGGTTTTCTTTATATTTTATACTTATTCTTCTGAGATGTTTTCTTTTATAGTGATGAACTAAATCCCTTAAATACCTAAGGGGAATGAAACCTAGGACGGATCTTGTTATTATTATTCGAATTATATGATAAATATTAGACTTGTTCTTAATTATAAGTTCTTAATTCTTGTCTTAATATTCCAGGATATTGATTCAAGCATTTGATGTGCTTATTCAGAGGAGCAAAAGTCCCTATTTAAGCGTAGATTTAACATAATTAAGCGGAGTTGATTGCGCGCCTAGAGATAGGGTGACAAGATTTTACCGGATTAGGGTGAAACCTAATAAGGGAATCCATAGATCGAGTTAATTCAACACTAGGGGTTTTAATTAGAAAGAGATTTCAATTAATCAACCTAGGGTTAGACGTTGTTAGTCTCGAGAGAGATAATAATATAACTTAGGGATTTCTACGGATCAAGTCAAATGAATAAATCGTCTAATTCAGAGTCAGATAACAAGTGAAGTCTAGGTGAATTTGTCCTTAGGTATTGTCTCAATCAATCAATCTTTCCAAAAGTTATTTCCCCAATTTACTTTCTGTGCATTCTTAATTTAGTTAATTACTTAGATAACAAATCCCTTTAATTTTTAGGCTAGATAATAGAAAGAGAGTTAATACTAGTACTTTTAGTTCCTTTGGGTTTGACATTCCGGTCTTGCCTAAACTATACTACTGTTCGATAGGTACGCTTGCCTTTGTCGTGATTGTTAGTTTTCAAGAATGATCATTTATAAATTTATAAAACTTATCACTCACATCATATCGCGATCACCTCCCAATAATAACAACCCTTTATGTATGCTTGCATTCTCACGGCCCATGCTTGATAATTCTCTCCATCAAACACAGGTGGGGTTAAGAAGGATAGGTTAATCGATTCTGATTCCATTTTCCTAAAATCCTCACAAATGTATCGCTCAAATTTTCTCTCAAAACTCTCATAAAACTTTCTCACTGGTCCCTCAAGAAAAATAGCTATCGATACCACTGTTGATTTAAGAAAGAACTAGTTAAAGTATAAAATAATTATGAATGAAAGGGATGATATAATTGATTAACAAAACAACCCTTGTATACAAGTCATGTAACACCCTTAACCCGTATTCGTCACAGGAATTGGGTTGCGGGAATGCTATAGCAAGTTAACAGAAATAAACAAGTAAAATCATAATCATTTCTAAATAATTTCCCCAATACCATAAAGTAGTTGAATTACAATAATAACTTACATTTACAAGGCTTGAATCGAGCTTTAGGAACTAAAGAATTAATCTTAAAACCCTCAGGGACTAATTTGAAACAAATTAAGAAATTTCATGAAAATATGAAAAATTTTAAAAACATGGGACACATGACCGTATGGAATGCCTTAGGTCGTGTAACTTTCAAAATAGGGATACAAGGCCGTGTCCTTACCTGTGTAACTTATTGAGTTAGACCAAACAGGTGTGTCGCAAGCCGTGTGCCAAACCGTGTAACACACTGACTTAATACACACAGCTGTGTCGCGGACCATGTGTGGCACACAACATGTGGCATGGGTGTGTCCTAGGCCGTGTGCACCTAAATAAACCTTAAACATCAAGTTTGCCATTTCAAGATATCTTGGACACTAAGTAATCCATTTACCAGTCATTAGACCTATTCAAAATGACATTAAACAAGCTTAAATCATGCTAATTCAACCATCTTATGTGCTTAACCAATGTACCCTCAATGGTACCACAAATATACACACTTATACGACAATATAAATCATCAATTAAAACATACCAATTCACAGAACTTAACTTCTAACCAATATGCCTATCATAGGCACCTCAAATCACAACAATTCAAATAGACCTTTTAGTCATACATATACTACAAATTTATAACAAAAACATCTTCCATCATTCATAATCTATAACAAGTTATTATCTAAACATTTTCCAAGTAAATATCAAGATCATGCGGTGATGCTCATGTTACCAACTTATACTTAGGCTCATTCTTAATATATTTACATGCCAAATAAAAGTAATGACAAAACAAGCCTATTACATGCCATATAATCCAAAATAAACGTTCAAAAACTACCAAAATCAGATGGATAGTGTGACTTAAGTGCTGATTTGATCGTCCAACCTTCAGAAGTATCTACAAGAAACAGAAATGAACACAAGTAAGCTTATTAAAGCTTAGTAAGTTCAATGTACAAAAATGATAAATCTTACCGAAGTAAATACAACAATTCAATAAAAAATTAACTCAACAACAAGTGTTTCCTGTCATCCACAACGTCAAACCGGTGAATTGCATAATTCAATTCAAAACTCAAATAATAATTTCTGGGAAAACATATATGTCGACGACAGAGTTAATTCGAGATGTCAAATACATGTCATACCACAGATACAAAATACAAATATCAGATAACAAATATATAGAAATAATGTGATTCACATGCTCGTGTACATGTATCATACATGCTTATACAGATAATCAGATATACATACCAGTCTTACTAACTCAAATCAGTCTATCAAAATAATAGATCTCATGTATAAGGGTTTGGTTAGCCCTTATCGACCTTACGGAGGTCCCACAGTCGATTGAAATGACTCATGCGACCCTAGGAAAAAATTTTAGAATTTTGGGCTCACATGGGCATGTGGACCCACACGTCTAAATTTAGTAAGCATTCACGAAACTCAAACACCAATTATCCAAATCGAAACCTTACAACAACATTTAATGCATTTTCCCACTTATCGAAAACAAACTGAAAGCACCTCGCATTCAACTCGCTGGAGAAGCATCGTTTCAGAATTTCAACTCCACCCAAACTCTATCAGACAACCGAAAAAAATTAACATCCATAGGGATTCAAAACGAGACCTTCAGCAAGCTAACACCTTACCACCCTAACCAACAGGATCATTCTGATATGATTTGACTCGAAATAAATTATAAGCCAAACCGCCAAGGAATAAACTAGGTTTAAAAATAGCAAAAAATTCCCAAATGAGGGACTTGAACCCAAAACCTCAAACACACATCCAGAACACTTAGCCAATGAAGTAGATACTCATTTATGATAGAACTAACAGAAACAAAGTTAAATTAGTCAGGGCGTTACATCTCTACCCTCTAAAAGAAATTTTGACCTCAAAATTTACCGGATCCGAACAAATGAGGATACTGCTGATGCATCGAGTTCTGAGGTTCCCACGTGGCTCCCTCAGTGCCATGATTCTGCCATAGAACGTTAACTAAAGGGATTGACTTCCTCCTTAGAACCTTTACATCTCGGTCTAAAATCTAAACCGGCTCTTCCTCAAATGTCAAATCCGGTCTAACCTCGATCTCCTTAATAGAAACAATATGAGATGGATATTACCCCAACATTGAGACGTGAAACACATCATGGATACTATCTAACTCTAGAGGTAACCCTAACTGATAGGCGATCGGTCTTATATGCTTCAGAATCCAATACGGCCCAATAAACCTATGGCTCAACTTACCCTTACGACTGAACCGTAGAACCTTCTTCCATGGACATACCTTAAGGAATACGAAGTCACCCACAGAGTACTCGATATCCCTCCTTTCCAAATTCGCATAAGACTTTTATTTATCAGAAGTTGCCTTAAGATGATTCCGAATCAGTCTAACTTTGTCCTCAGTCTCGGAAACCAACTCTAGACCCAAAATTCGTTGTTCTCCCAACTCAGTCCAACATAGCAGACTACAACACTTATGACCATACAAAGCCTCGTAAGGTGCCATCTGGATGCTAGACTGGTAACTATTGTTGTAAGTGAACTAGGCCAAAGGTAAAAAATCCTCCCAACTCCTTCGAAAATCAATCACACAACTCCGAAGCATATCCTCCAGTATCTAAATCACCCTCTTAGATTGACCATCGGTTTAAGGATGGAACGTAGTACTAAAGTCCAATCTCAAACCCAGAGCTTCATGGAGTTTCTTCTAAAACTGAGAAGTAAAGCGAGGATCCCTATTAGAAATTATTAAACTTGGAACCCCATGAAGTCTCACAATCTCAGAAACGTAGAGCTTGGCCAACTTCTGCAGATAATAATTCGTCTGAACCTGAATGGAGTGGCAGACTTGGTCAACTGATCCACAATGACCCAAACAGAATCCTTCTTAGTAGGTGTTAAAGGTAACCCACTAACGAAGTCCATGGTCATACGTTCCTATTTCCATAAGGGAATCTTGAGGGGTTGGAGCAAACCCAAGGCAACTGGTGCTCAGCCTTAACTTGCTGGCACGTCAGGCAACGAGAAATAAAATATGTTACCTCTCGTTTCAAACTTGGCCACCAGTATAGTTCACGATGATCCATGGTCATACGTTCCTATTTCCATAAGGGAATCTTGAGGGGTTGGAGCAAACTAGAAGGCAACTGGTGCTCAGCCTTAACTTGCTGGCACGTCAAGCAACGAGAAACAAAATATGTTACCTCTCGTTTCAAACTTGGCCACCAGTATAGTTTACGAAGATCCCGATACATCTTATTTTCACCGAGGTGCATAGTATAATGGCTACTATGTGCTTCCTTCATAATTTATTATCTCAAATTGAAGTCGCTTGGCACACAAACTCGTCCTCCAAAATAAAGAACCCCATCACTATTCAACCCAAAATTAGACGTGTTGCCCTTCTCAAGCTGACGGAAACGCGAAACAAGAGAATCATCCCCTAATTGTTTACCCCGCATCTGATCAATCCAAGTCGGCTTACCTTGCAACTTAGCTAATAGACTTCCATAATCAAACAAATTGAGATGAGCGAACATCACCCTCAAATCAGACATCGCTTTACGGCTGAGAGCATCGGCCACCACATTGGCATTACAGGGATGATACTCTAACGTGCAATAATAGTCCTTAAGCAGCTCAATCTATCTACGCTACTTAAGATTCAACTACTTTTGAGCAAGGAGATACTTGAGGCTCTTGTGATCTTTGTAGATGATACACCTCTCACCATACAAATAATGTCACCAGATCTTTAAAGTAAACACCACGGTAGCTAACTTGAGATTGTGCGTCGGATAATTCCCCTCGTGTGACTTAAGCTGTCGGGAAAAATAAGCCACAACCTTACTATCCTGCATCAGTATACATCCCAAACTGACGTGTGACACATCACTATATACCACAAACTCCTTACCAGATTCAGGATGTATCAGAACAGGAGCCTGAGTTAGAATAGACTTGAATTTCTCAAAACTTGATTGCTGCGCCTCAAACTAGACAAAATGAGCATTCTTACATAGAAGTTAGTTAGAGGAGCTGCGCTCAAGAAAAACCCCTTAACAAACCTCCGATAATAACCTGTAAGATGCAAAAAATTATGGATCTCAGAAATATTCTTAAGCTGTTTCCAATCAAACACAACCTCAATCTTTCCAGGATCAACTCAGGTCCCCCAAGTAGAAACCACATGCCCTAGAAATGTTACTTCCCGTAACCAGAATTCACATTTTCTCAACTTAGCGTAGAGTTATTTCTCTCGAAGTATCTAAAGCACTACACTAAGATTCTAATCATGCTTATCCTCGATTTTAGAGTACACTAGAATATCGTCGATAAAGACTACGACGAACTGATCTAGGTACAACTGGAAAACCCAGTTCATCAGATCCATGAATGTAGCTAGAGCATTCGTCAAACCAAAAGGCAAGATTAGAAACTCGTAGTGCCTATAACGAGTCCTAAAAGTTGTCTTATGAATATCAACTTCATTAACCTTAAGCTGATGATACCCAGAATGGAGATTTATATTCGAGAATATCGAAGCCCCATGAAACTGATCAAACAGGTCATCGATCCTCGAAAGTAGGTACTTATTCTTTACAGTTAACTTATTCAAATACCGGTAGTCGATACACATCCTCATGGTACAGTCTTTTCTTTTACAAAAAAAATTGGTGCTCCCATGGAGACACACTAGGACGGATGAAAACACAATCCAAAAGCTCTTGAAGCTGAGCCTTAAGCTCTATAAGCTCCTTCGGTGTCACACGGTATGGAGCGATTGACACTAGAGTTGTACCCGGTAGAAGCTCAATGCAAAAATCAACTTCTCGATTCGGAGGTAAACTCAATAACTCATCTAAAAAAAATCCAAAAATTCCCTCACTGTTCTGATGTTTTCAACAGAAGAGTCCCGATGAAACACAGATGTAGGCCAAATATGCCTCACACCCTTTACGAACCAGTTTTTTGGCCACTAGAACGGAGATTACGTTAAACAAGTAATCTTGACTCTCGCCGATCACAATAACTTCCTTATCATCCTCGGTCCTCAAAACCACTCTCTTAGTCGCGCAATCCAAATTAACTTGTTGTTCTACCAACTAGTCCATACCCAGAATCAAGTTGAACTCTCCAAACGGTAGCTCTATCAGATTTACCAAAAAAATAACCCCTTATACTTCTAACAGAACATTCCTATATAGTGTGTTACCCGATTCGACTAACCCAGTAGACTCAATAAAGATATCTCAGCCGAAGTACTCTCAACTGCAATCCCCAAGTTTTCAGAGACAGAATTAACTACATAGGAGTATGTGGAGCCTATGCTTATCAAAGCAGTATAAGGGGTATAAAAAATAAAGAACGTACCCATAATCAAATCAGGGGCATCTCTGACCTCTCAGTGTCGAGTAGCATATATTAACACAGGCTGCCTCGCCTCAGTCTAATTAGCACCTCTACCAGGTACTCTCTGTTTTCTGCCCAAAGCCATTACCACCCCTTGCCGGACCACGGCCCTTAGGCGGCTGCTGAATTACATTCTGTTGCCAAACAAAACCCAGACTTGGAGTTTGCATCTGATCAAAATGTTGTGGGCACTCTCTAATCCAATGCTCCAACGACCCACAACGCAAACAAGCCCCTAATCTTCTCCAGCACTCATTTGGATGATGCCTACCACAATCACCGCATGGTTGTACCCTAGTAGAAGCAACTGGGATTCCCATTCTAGCATGTCCATCAGGTCTGGCTGGTTTCTTAGACCTCTAAGCACAACTAGAGGGCTCTGAATCCCTCTTATTCTTGACTCTCTCTTGATCCTCATTTTAGCGTTCCATGCGCTTAACCTCTTCGGTAATCTTCGCCTTGTCTACCAAAACAGCAAACTCTTGCTCCCTTTTCGGAGCTATCAAAACCCTCAGACTGTCCCTTAAACTATCCTCAAAATGCACACACTTCTCATACTCAGATGCCACCATGCCTCGAGCGTAGTGGCTCAATCTTAGAAATTCAGCCTCATACTCGGCCACAATCTTGTCACCTTGCGTGAGATACATGAATTCATGCCTACGAGCATCTATGTAGCTCGTGCACACATACTTCGTAACACCCCTAACCCGTATCCGTCACCAGATTGGGGTTATAGAGTATTACTCGAACATAAGTACAATTCCAAACATCCTCATGTTAACACAATTCATACTCATATAATTAAGCATATTTTTATTTTATAAACGAAACATATGTTCAAAGAATATTATATACATATATATATCTAGAAGTCATGCACTTATATATATACATATATATCATTGCCATTCCAAGTACAAAAGCATACCAAAATTATACATTAATAGAACCCACAAATCATATACACATAATCACTCAATTTGATCAACTTATATTCGGTATTTGTACATTATATCGTATACTATCAATTTTTGTAATTGATATTAAAGTACTAACATATACATTATACAACTTTCATAAAAATTAAATCACTATAAATACACATACATTTACCATGCAAACCATGCCAACAAAATCAATTCATATTCTAACATCCATTTATCTCATTAACATTTTTAAACCATTAATAATCAAACCAAGTTTCATTCATTCAATCATAACATAACCTATTAATCTATATCATTTTCGAATACAAGCATATAACATAACTTATAATCAACCATGGTATTCAACATAATAATCAAAATAAACTTAAACTAATATTCAACCAGCATCGAACTCAAGCATAGCAATTAGGCCATTTTCTCATGGCCTTTATGTACAATGCTTTCAAAACAACAAAATCTCCCAAACTATTATCCTATACATGCCGTAATGTTCACTACACCAACTAAGAAGATGGTACCAAAATGTTGCGAGCTGGTGTGATGACTTCGACGATGATCCCAAGCACGCAAAATGGTCAAAGAAATCTAAATAGGAGACAAGCAAACACACCAAATGAGTATTCAACTCAGTAAATCATAAGCAATATAATACAGTCTATTAACATGAGATCACAAGAGAAAAAAAGACATGTAAGATCGACTAATTCATTCATACCGAATTATGCTACAATTACCTAGTTTATCAATCCAACCACAAACCAAGTTTCACTATCGAACTGATTATTAAACAACCAACCGTTTTAAAATCTTTCTCAAAGTAAGAAGTAATGATGAACTAGATATATCCATACACATACTTTTCAGTTAATAGTTTTAGCACTTTATTCTTTACCTATGCTCCTCATATCATCAACCAATTTCGCACACTTAGTGCTAAATAAATTCGCACACATAGTGCCATACCACACCGCACACATAGTGCCTTGAAGATTCACTTATATATTGACATTCAAATCAGCACACATAGTGCTATTCAACTTCGCACACATAGTGTCATACCACACCGCACACATAGTGCCAATGTTAACTTACTATGATATAACAATTTACTTAATTCATTTGACATATACGGCCACAATTATAAATACATATAATTTAATCAATCTTTCAAAAGCTTATGGACTTACCTTATGTCGGATGAAACGGTTCCAAATGGCTACTCGATACACTTCATTTTGCCTTTGCTTGATTCTCCTCCTTTGGGTTCTTGAGCTTAAATAAATAAATTAACTATTTAATTACCTTGCTAGTTATTTATATCCTATAACATTAATAGTTTCATATCAAAAGAATCATACGGCAATATTTGATTTTTTTATTCACCTTACGCTTTTACTAACTTTAAGCCATTCGGCTGTTGATCATCTAAGATCCAATTACTATAATTAACCCAATAAATATTTCAATAAAACACACATAAATATTATATACACGGCAACCACCCTTGTTAATTACTCATATATATTTTAATAATTTTCGTTTCATCATACAACCATTCTTGTTCAAAACATTAGAACCTTAACTAATACTTATAAATTGTCTTAAGGCCGAATGCATTCTTACTTACAATGTAACATAGTCTATGATATATTTTATTTCAAGGTACATATTCATAAATCAAATTTAACCATATAAACCAATATCACCCACTCGATCAATTATAAAGAATTAAAGTTAATATCACAATGTGTACCCTATATGGCCAATTATACATAATCAAATTTAACATCATTTATATATTTACTCATATGGCCGAATATACATACTCCCATATAATATCATTTTCATTTCATTTAACACTTAATTTCCATCACATACACACTTGGCCGAATAATTCTAAACTAGCAAAACTCCACATTTGTTCATACCATCTTTTAAATTCACATATATCTATTTAGGTAGCTCATATTTTCACCTTTCTAATATTTCTATCCAAAACATCAAAACACTATCCTTTAACATTTCTTCAATAAAAACGTATGCACAACTTGTCACCAAAACTAAAGAAAAATCAACATATGGGTTACAATAAGAGCTTGACTACTAACTAGATTCTCATAAAAATCAATAGAAATAACATGAACTCCTACCTTATTTAACCTCCAAGATAGCCGAATGCCCTAGACAAATTCCTTCCTCTTTCCCTTTTGTTTCGGCTTTGCAAGAAGATAAAGAAGATGAACACTCCCCTTTCTTTTTCTATTTTATTCATCTTTATTTAGCATATAATTTAAATCACTTACCAATATTAAATTATAAATAATATAACTTAGTGGAAGAAATCATTGTTTGGCCGGCCACTTATTAAAAATTTGGCATTTTGACATGCAAATCCAAGTTTTCCTATTTTAATACTATTTGGTCCTTATATATTCACCTACCATACTTTCATAAGTTCTCAACTAAGTAAATCAAATGAAATTCACATTCATGAGACTAAATTAACAACCTCAAATTTTTTTTACACATGCACTTTCACACATAAAGATATGCAAAATAGATTTTAAAATAATTTTTGACTTGGTTTTGTGGTCCCGAAACCACATTTCGACTAGGGTCTAATTAGGGTTGTCACAACTCTCCCACACATAAGGAATTTTCGTCCCCGAAAATCTTACCAGCAAATAAGTTAGGATATCGATCTTTCAAAGTATCTTCGAGTTCCCAAGTGGCTTCTTCGACCCCGTGTTTAACCCACAGTACTTTCACTAATGAGATTTTCTTATTTCGCAGTTCTTTTACTTTTCGTGCCAAAATACGAATTGGTTCTTCTTCGTAACTCAAATCAGGTTGAATTTCAACCTCTGATGGATTAATTATGTGCGATGGATCAGATCTATAATGTCGAAGCATCGAGACATGAAAAACGTTGTGAATCTTCTCAAGTTCAAGGGGCAAAATCAATCTATATGTGACTGGCCCAATTCGTTCAGATATCTCGTATGGCCCAATGAACCTCGGACTCAATTTGCCTTTACGACCAAATCTGAGTACTTTTTTCCAAGGTGCAACTTTAAGAAACACCTTGTCTCTGACCTGATATTCAATGTCCTTTCACTTCAAATCCGCGTACGACTTCTGACGATCCGAAGCTGCTTTCAAACTTTCACGGTTCACCTTTACTTTTTGCTCAGCATCTTTAATCAAATCAACCCCGAATATTTTACTTTCACTAAGTTCGGTCCAAAATAATGGTGTACGACATTTACGACCGCATAAAGCTTCGTAAGGTGCCATCTTAATGCTTGATTGAAAACTATTGTTGTAAGCGAATTCAATCAAAGGCAAATACATTTCCCATGAACCACAAAACTCTAGAATACAACATCTCAACATATCCTCGAGTATCTGAATTATCCGTTCAGATTGACCATCAGTCTAGGGATGAAAAGCGGTGCTAAAATGTAACTTGGTACCCAATGCTTCTTGCAATTTCTTCCAAAATCGCGATGTGAATCTCAGGTCTCTATCCGACACAATAGAAATAGGTACTCCGTGTAACCTTACAATCTGAAAAACATACATTTCAGCTAGCTTGTCAAGGGAATAATCCATACGTACAGGAATAAAATGAGCCGACCTTGTCAGTCTATCAACAACAACCCAGATCGCATCTTTCTTGCTTGACGATAATGGCAACCCAGATACAAAATCCATTGTAACTCGATCCCATTTCCATTCGGGTATCATGATCGGCTAAAGTAATCCCGAAGGCACTTGATGTTCTTCTTTCACTTATTGACATATCAAACACTTCGAAACAAAATCGAATATGTCTCGTTTCATACCAGGCCACCAAAATTGATGTTTTAGATCATTGTACATTTTCGTACTACCCGGGTGAACTGACATTCGACTACTATGAGCTTCACTCAAAATCATCGAAATAAGTTTCGGATTTCTTGGAACACATAATCGATTCTTAAACGTCAAGCAATCATTATCGTCAATCTGAAATTCTGATTCCACATTCGAAACACATTCAGCTCGTTTAGCAACCAATTCATCGTCGACTTTCTGGGATTCAAGTATTTGATGAATTAATAATGGTTTGGCCTTTAATTCTGCTACTAACACATTATCGGACGAAACGGACAAGTGAACATCCATCGCTCTCAAAGCAAACAACGATTTACAACTTAAAGCATCAGCGACCACGTTAGCCTTTCCCGGGTGATAATCAATGACAAGCTCATAATCTTTCAACAACTCAAGCCAACGTCTTTGTCGCAGATTCAAATCTCTTTGAGTCATCAAATATTTGAGGCTTTTATGGTCCGAGTAAACATGACACCTCTCTCCAAACAAATAGTGTCTCTATATTTTCAAAGCGAAAACAATGGCCGCTAATTCAAGATCATGGGTCGAATAGTTTTTCTCATGCGACTTTAATTGCCTCGACGCGTAAGCTACAACTCGGCCTTCTTGCATCAACACACAACCCAGCCCAAGTAAAGATGCATCACTTTAAATAACAAACTCTTTACCAGATTTTGGCTGTACTAGCATTGGAGCTTCAGTTAAACAGGTTTTCAGTCGGTCGAAACTTTTCTGACATTTTTTCGACCATTCAAACTTAACATCTTTTTGAAGTAGTTTCGTCATCGGTGTGGCTATCATCGAGAAACCCTTTACAAACCGTCTGTAGTAACCAGCAAGTTCCAAAAAGCTCCTGACTTCAATAACATTCCTCGGAGGTTTCCAATCAATTATGGCCGAAATTTTACTCAGATCAACTCGAATACCCGATGCGGATACCACATGTCCCAAAAAACTAACTTCTCTCAACCAAAACTCACATTTACTGAACTTCGCGTATAACTGCTTGTCTTGTAAAATCTGTAATACCCATTTCAGGTGCTCAGCATGTTCAGATTCATTGCACGAATAAATTAAGATGTCATCTATAAACACCACTACAAATCGATCCAAATACTATCTAAATATTCGGTTCATTAAGTCCATAAATACCGCAGGGGCATTAGTGAGCCCAAACGGCATCACCAAAAACTCGTAGTGACCATATCTCGTTCTGAAAGTAGTTTTAGGTATATCTGATTCTCGAACTCGCAACTGATAATAACCCGATCTCAAATCTATCTTTGAGAACACTGAGGCTCCCTTCAGCTGATCAAACAAGTCATCAATACGCGGTAATAGATATTTATTCTTTATTGTCACTTTATTCAATTGACGATAATCGATGCACATCCTCATGGTTCCATCTTTCTTTTTCACGAATAAAACTGGTGCACCCCAAGGTGAGAAACTCGGTTGAGCAAAACCTCTATCCGTCAACTCTTGCAACTGAGTTTTCAATTCCTTCAATTCCGTTAGTGCCATACGATACGGAGCTATCGAAATTGGTGTGGTTCCAGGTACAAGTTCAATGCCAAACTCTACCTCTCGAACAGGTGGTAACCCCAGTAATTCTTCGGGAAAAACATTCGGATATTCACAAACCACTGGCACTGATTCAAGTTTCTTTTCTGACTCTTTGCTATCAAGTACATACGCAAGATATGCTTCACACCCCTTTCTCACATACTTCTGAGCAACCATCGAAGATATTATTGCTGGCAGTCCGTTCAAGTCAGTAGACTCAACTCGGATTATCTTATTATTTGCACACCTCAAATCAATGGTCTTTCTTTTGCAATTCACAACTGCATCGTGTACGGTCAACCAATCCATACCGAGAATAACATCAAATTCATCAAACGGTAAGAGCATCAAATCGGCCAGAAAACAGGAATTTCAGATTATTAAGGGGCATTTCTTACACACCTTGTCAACGAGTACATATCGCCCTAAGGGATTCGACACTCGAATTACGAACTCAGTAGACTCAACAGGTAAAGTCTTACTGGATGCTAAAGTCTCACATACATATGAATGAGTAGAACCAGGTTCAATCAATGCAATCAAATTAGTATCAAAGAGAGTGAAAGTACCAGTGATGACATCAGGGGAAGATGCCTTCTCTCGTGCACGGATGGCATAAGCTCTGGCAGGAGCACGAGTCTCAGATTGAACAGCCGTATCAGAAGTCCCCCTCTGACTACCACCCCTACCTCCTGTATTTCTCGGTGGTCTACCTCTATTCGTTGTGCCACTCGATCTCGTACCTTGCACCTTATTCTTTTCATCAGGTTCCGTCCAATCTCGAATGAAATGATCCCGCGACCCGCATCTATAACAAGTTCTGTTAATAGACTTACCCCAACATTCACCCATATGTCGTCTTCCACATTGTAGACATTCAGGTTTTTCTTTTCGATTGTTACCAACACTAGCAACCGAAGTAGCTCGAGTGTCTGTTGACGGTCGCTCCCTAATAGAAATTCCTCCAGTCGTCTTCGATTTATTTGTATCGTCTCTAAATTTCTTTCCAGCCGAGAAAAAAGTTTTACCCGCCGATCTTTTACGAAAGTCTCTGGCTTCAGATTCAGCTTTCTTTTTCTCCTTTCCAAGCTCTTCAGCCTTGCAAGCCCGTTCAACTAGTGTTACAAATTCTTTTAGTTCTAAAATACCCACCAGTAGCTTTAAATCTTCATTCAATCCTTCTTCGAATCTTTTACACATGGCGACTTCATCAGCTACACACTCCCGAGCATATCGACTGAGTCTTACAAACTTACGTTCGTATTCAGATACTGTCAGACGACCTTGTTTAAGCTCTAAAAATTCTTTACGCTTTTGATCCATAAATCGTTGACTAATATACTTCTTACGAAACTCCGCCTGAAAGAAATCCCAAGTAACTCGTTCCTTTGGGACAATAGAAGCCAGGGTTCTCCATCAATAGTAGGCCGAGTCCCGTAATAAGGATATAGCACACTTAAGACACTCATCAGGCGTGCAAGACAGCTCTTCAAAGACACGGATGGTGTTATCAAGCCAAAACTTGGCCCTTTCAGCATCATCAGTAGCTATGGCTCGAAATTCCTCAGCCCCACGCTTCCTAATCAAATCCACAAGAGGTTTACTCGGCCTCAAAAGATCAGTAGTTGCTGGTATTTAGGCACCTGAGGTGAATTATTTAAATTCAAAAATGGTTGAGCAGCGGGGTTAGTTCGAGCATATTGTGCGACCCACTCGTTCATCATGGTAAAGAAGGCTTGTTTTGCCCCATCATCTTGATTATTCGCAGATGATTGAGGTTCAACAGGTGGTGTCCCTTGAGCAGGAGTAGCCGCTACACTCTCAACATCATCCGCTAAGGCCCTCTCTAAATTGGGTTCCATTTACTAATCAAGACAATAATTTCAACCGTCAGAAGTCATCACACTATCATATACTAACATTATGGCATGTATAGCTAGACTCATACTCGCTACGGTAGTCCTAGAACCGACTAAACCGTAGCTCTGATACCAATAAAATGTAACACCCCTAACCCGTATCCGTCGCCAGATTGGGGTTATAGAGTATTATCGAACATAAGTACAATTCTAAACATCCTCATGTTAACACAGTTCATACTCATATAATTAAGCATATTTTTATTTTATAACCGAAACATATGTTCAAACAATATTATATACATATATATATATATATATATATATATATATATATCTAGAAGTCATGCACTTATATATGTACATATATATCATCGCCACGCCAAGTACAAAAGCATACCAAAATTATACATTAATAGAACCCACAAATCATATACACATAATCACTCAATTTGATCAACTTATATTCGGCATTTGTACATTATATCGTATACTATCAATTTTTATAATTGATATTAAAGTACTAACATATACATTATACAACTTTCATAAAAATTAAATCACTATAAATACACATACATTTACCATGCAAACCATGCCAACAAAATCAATTCATATTCGAACATCCATTTATCTCATTAACATTTTTAAACCATTAATAATCAAACCAAGTTTCATTCATTCAATCATAACATAACCTATTAATCCATATCATTTTCGAATACAAGCATATAACATAACTTATAATCAACCATGGTATTCGACTAATAATCAAAATAAACTTAAACTAATATTCAACCAGCATCGAACTCAAGCATAGCAATTAGGCCATTTTCTCATGGCCTTTATGTACAATGCTTTCAAAACAACAAAGTCTCCCAAACTATTATCCTATACATGCCGTAATGTTCACTAGACCAACTAAGAAGATGGTACCAAAATGTTGCGAGCTGGTGTGATGACTTCGATGATGATCCCAAGCACGCAAAATGGTCAAAGAAATCTAAATAGGAGACAAGCAAGCACACCAAATGAGTATTCAACTCAGTAAATCATAAGCAATATAATACAGTCTATTAACATGAGATCACAAGAGAAAAAAAAACATGTAAGATCGACTAATTCATTCATACCGAACTATGCTACAATTACCTAGTTTATCGATCCAACCACAAACCAAGTTTCACTATCGAACTGATTATTAAACAACCAACCGTTTTAAAATCTTTCTCAAAGTAAGAAGCAATGATGAACTAGATATATCCATACACATACTTTTCAGTTAATAGTTTTAGCACTTTATTCTTTACCTATGCTCCTCATATCATCAACCAATTTCGCACACTTAGTGCTAAATAAATTCGCACACATAGTGCCATACCATACCGCACACATAGCGCCTTGAAGATTCACTTATATATTGACATTCAAATCAGCACACATAGTGCTATTCAACTTCGCACACATAGTGTCATACCACACCGCACACATAGTGCCAATGTTAACTTACTATGATATAACAATTTACTTAATTCATTTGACATATACGGCCACAATTATAAATACATATAATTTAATCAATCTTTCAAAAGCTTATGGACTTACCTTATGTCGGATGAAACGGTTCCAAATGGCTACTCGATACACTTCGTTTTGCCTTTGCTTGATTCTCCTCCTTTGGGTTCTTGAGCTTAAATAAATAAATTAACTAGTTTAATTACCTTGCTAGTTATTTATATCCCATAACATTAATAGTTTCATATCAAAAGAATTATACGGCAACATTTGATTTTTTTATTCACCTTACGCTTTTACTAACTTTAAGCCATTCGGCTATTGATCATCTAAGATCCAATTACTATAATTAACCCAATAAATATTCAATAAAACACACATAAATATTATATACACGGCAACCACCCTTGTTAATTACTCATATATATTTTAATAATTTTCGTTTCATCATACAACCATTCTTGTTCAAAACATTAGAACCTTAACTAATGTAACATAGTCTATGATATATTTTATTTCAAGGTACATATTTATAAATCAAATTTAACCATATAAACCAATATCACCCACTTGATCAATTATAAAGAATTAAAGTTAATATCACAATGTGTACCCTATATGGCCAATTATACATAATCAAATTTAACATCCTCTATATATTTACTCATATGGCCGAATATACAAACTCCCATATAATATCATTTTCATTTCATTTAACACTTAATTTCCATCACATACACACTTGGCCGAATAATTCTAAACTAGCAAAATTCCACATTTGTTCATACCATCTTTTAAATTCACATATATCTATTTAGGTAGCTCATATTTTCACCTTTCTAATATTTCTATCCAAAACATCAAAACACTATCCTTTAACATTTATTCAATAAAAACGTATGCACAATTTGTCACCAAAACTAAAGAAAAATCAACATATGGGTTACAATAAGAGCTTGACTACTAACTAGATTCTCATAAAAATCAATAGAAATAACATGAACTCCTACCTTATTTAACCTCCAAGATAGCCGAATGCCCTAGACAAATTCCTTCCTCTTTCCCTTTTGTTTCGGCTTTGCAAGAAGATAAAGAAGATAAACACTCCCCTTTCTTTTTCTCTTTTATTCATCTTTATTTAGCATATAATTTAAATCACTTACCAATATTAAATTATAAATAATATAACTTAGTGGAAGAAATCATTGTTTGGCCGGCCACTTATTAAAAATTTGGCATTTTGACATGCAAATCCAAGTTTTCCTATTTTAATACTATTTGGTCCTTATATATTCACCTACCATACTTTCATAAGTTCTCAACTAAGTAAATCAAATGAAATTCACATTCATGAGACTAAATTAACAGCCTCAAATTTTTTTTACACATGCACTTTCACACAAAAAGATATGCAAAATAAATTTTAAAATAATTTTTGACTCGATTTTGTGGTCCCGAAACCACATTCCGACTAGGGTCTAATTAGGGTTGTCACATACTTCCCTTGAAAGGCAGCCTTAAAATAGTCCCAATTAAGACGATCCAGTTGAGTACCCTCCTCAACCGATAACCACTACTGATATGCCTCATCACGAAGCAAAGAAACTGCACCCTTCAATTTCTACTCAGGTGTGTAGTCCATATCGTTCATTATCCTCTCAGTGGCCTCCAACCAGTACTAGGCCATGTAGGGGCGACTCTTGTAACGCCCCTAAACAGTTCAACTCTATTGGACTGGAGTCGTTCAGTTACCGACCCATGGCCACCAGATCCAGAATGTGGCCCAGCAACCCTCTCCAAAACTCTTAACATAGCTTGGGATAGAGCATCATCCCCAGCTGAACGACTTTGAGACCCAGTCTCGAAGTAGGTGTAGCCAAGTCTTGCTCGTATCTAGATTTGGCATACTACCTAGTGAGGAAGACTCAGCTCGAGCCTCCTTAAGGCACCTGTCGTGCTCACGAATACCACGACCACGTGTTCCACGAGTGCTCATTGTAGTTCAATTTTATCTACATTATACAATTTTATGCATCAATT
The DNA here is from genome assembly GCA_025698475.1 of Gossypium anomalum. Classification (NCBI taxonomy): domain Eukaryota; kingdom Viridiplantae; phylum Streptophyta; class Magnoliopsida; order Malvales; family Malvaceae; genus Gossypium; species Gossypium anomalum. Next base: position 15,548,948 of record CM046965.1, on the reverse strand, counting down.
CTAGTGTTTATTAGGAAATGCTTTATGCTACAAATATTTATCAGAAGTTTAGAAATCTTTCAGAAGTCTCAGTTTCTAACTATCTTAGTATAGTTTTAGACAACTCAGAGTTTTTTAACTACAGTATTTCTAAGTTTAGAAGTACTTACAGGACCGACGCCCGAAACTCAGTGAACTACATACTTAACTCGAAAAGAAACAATCTTTGTTTGAAAATCAATTCTTTTAAAAATAAAATTTTAGAACCCACAATTCACAGCCCGAGTTTTATAACATGGCTCTGATACCACTAAATGTAACACCCTAAACCCTGCCTAGACGTTATGGCTGAATCTGGGAGTGTCACAATGAAAGGTTTTAAAATCGATTATATTAAATTAAAACCTTATTTAGTTTATCGCCAAAAAGAAGTCCATATTTTTGTAAAACGTATCGATTATCATGTTTATTACTAAAACTGTCGATAGTTGTTCTTTCAGAAAAAAATTAATTTACAGCGAAAATTTTGTGTCATTACATGTCGAAAAACCAACTTTGTGTTTTCAAATGTTTATTTGCAAGAAACTGTTGTTTGCAGAAAAAAAATGTTTATTTTCCATCGTAGAAATCATAATCAAACCAAAACAACAACAAAACCCAAAGAAACCAAAAAGTCCGGAGAGTCCAAAAAATTACAAACTCTCAAGAAAAATCAGTATTTAAAATATAACCGATAGTTAAAAGATAGTGTTTATACTAGTGGTCACCGCTGAGCCTCCGTCACACCGGCCCATCTATGTTTGAGGATTACCTGAACAAAACAGACAAACAGATATGAGTTTTCGTAAACTCAGTGTGTAACCTAACAGAAATTAACATTCAAATATACTTAGAATTTTCATATGCAGAACAGATACAGATACGGAGATAAGTCCTTAACAGAATCAGATCATGTCAGAATTAGATAATCAGAACACATATATGCAAAATCCTACCCCCATCCTCTACACACCATCTCCGACCATCCCATCACACCATATGAGGTATAAAACACCCACCCATTTTTACACACCACATAGTGTTCGCACGACACTTATCAGAATAATTTGCAGCTGTGTTGCCAAAATAAGGGTAAAATATCGCCTCATAGAACATTTCTTCCAGTAAACAGATCCCACCCCCAGATACAGATACAAATATCAGATAACAGATATACAGAAATAACGTGACTCGCATACTCATGTACAGGTATCATACATGCTTATACAGAATAATCAGACATACATATCAGTTTTACTAACTCAAATCAGTCTATCAGAATAACAAATCTCATACATTAGGGTTTGGTTAGCCCTTACGACCCTACAGAGGTCTCACAATCGATTAGAACGACTCATGCAACCCTAGGAAAAATTTCAGAATTTTGGGCCCACATGCCCATGTGGTATGCCCATGTGGGCTCACACGCCCGTGTAGCCACATGCCCAAATTGGTCTTACCCGTGTGGCCCACACATCATTCCCCAAAGCACGATCAAGACTCTCAAAAGTCCCCATTCTATGCCAAGTAAACGAAGGACCCTTGAAGCCTAGGTCATGAAGCCCATTAGAATCGACAAAATCTCTAAAGTAAGAGCACCTTGTCCCACTAGACCTCCCACCCTTTTTCTCATCTGAAGACAAAATAGCATTAAAATCACCAATAATGAACCAAGGGATCTAAGTTGAAAGGATAGTAGACTTCAGTTGCTCCGAAAGCATTCTTCGTTTCCTTATTTCACTTTAGTTCTACCATCAAGATAATTTTGTGAGTATTCACTACGTTTATATGGACTTAATTATTTCCTTTTAACTTTTTTATATAATAGTTCCATAAAAGCTGATAATTGAAGCTAAGATTCAAAATCAGTAATGGTGCAATTTTTTTTTTTTTTTGGAAGTGTTTGCATCATTTAATTTCATGCATGGGTAAGCTTTCAACTACAGAGGCATTGATCCACAATATTAGGTTTTATTATGTTTTTGAGTTGTTCGGCTTTTGGTTGTCATTTATTTAATTTTTTTCATTTTCTTTCAATGAATTGTTATTTTATACTTTCATTTTATAAATGTTTAAAATGTTTATAATTATTCATAGTTTCTCTCTAACCCTTAAATAAGAGGATAATGTGCTATAGTGAACTTGAACTCACATTCTCCTGTATTGACAGTAATATCAATACCAATCAGTCTAAGACTCAATCAACATATGTTTCTTGTAATTGATTGTACGAAGAAATAATAAAAATATTTTTTTATAGATCATATAAAAAATAAAAATGATTTAAAATGGTAAATTGAATAATATAATGACCAATAAAAATCATATTTGTCAGTTTAACAATTTCTTCACAACTCATATTTATATTTTTATAAATAAGATTTACTTTTAAGTTGAGAAAAAAAAAAAGAATATTGTAATTTTGTTTAGTATTTTATAATATTGATAAAAAGCATTTCGGAAAAGTCTTGGTAGCCACGAAAGATTATATGATCTTAAATATCTTACATTAATTTAAATATTTGTAAATCTAAGGTATGTTTTTATTTGAGAAATTATTTAGTAAGTGGAATTTTAAATTTTATAAGTAGTGTTAAGAGATTGGTAAATGTTTTATAAAAGTATAGTAAAATATTAAAAAATACATATGTCAATTTTTCAAAGTTACTTTTAAAATAAAAAAAATTATTGTCAATGTACTAAATATTAAATTATTTTTATTTATAGAAAATATTTGATACACTGCTAATGAAATTTTTAGACTTCACAAATAATATACAAGTGCCCTATAGAATTATAATAAAATATTAAAAATTAATTATTTAAAAAAAACGTAAGTGACAATTTTTTAAAATTATGGACTAAAATTACTACACTATCAATATAGTTAATATTTGGGATAAAGGGCTATTTAATGTAAAATATTTACAATACTATTTATGTATTATATTATCCACACCAAATTTATATGTAAAAAAAAAATCAATGTTTAAACACAAAAATATGAATTAAGAATTAAAATACTACCATGCATTCCAATTCCTATTAGATTATCTTCACATGCTGATGTCAGTTCTAGTCATAGTAATTCTGAACTGGAAAAAATTAAGAAATGCTTTAATATTATTATTTATCTTTGAAAGATAACAATTTTATTTAAGGTAGAAATAAAATAATATGGAATAATATTAGATGCACTGTTAGTGTATAAATTTCATGCACCATCAGTGAATAATAACATGATACATCACTATTAAATTAAACAAAATATATAAAGGACTTGTAAGTGTTTAGAGTTTCAAATTTAGGGTCTTAACATTTATTTATAATTAATTATTATTTAATTATGTTTAAACAAATCTTTCACTATTTTTTTATTTTATTTAATGATTAAATATCATGTTGGTACACACCGACAGTACATCAAATATTTTCTCAAATATTATACATTAAAGTGAAATGGGATACAAATAGAAACTAAACAAACGCAATAGAATTGGATGTAAAACTTAACCAAATTGGTACATATGGCTACTCATAGGAGAGATCAACATACTCAGATTCAAATTTAGGGATTGTTTTGCAGTACTTAAAAAAAGTACTTCTGGCTCCAAAAGTACTTTTTTCTTTTCTAAGTAGTGACATTGGGAAATATATTTGCAATTGTCCTACTAGAAAATGAGAGAAATATAGGATTTATTCATATCATGATCAGTACATCAGATTTGTTTGCTTAATTTGATATTCTGCCTCAGAGGTGGAGCGGGAGACAACGGTTTGCTTCGTCGAAGACCACCTAACAAGATTATCACCAAGGTAAATGCAGAATCCTGAAATGGACTTGCGATCTTCTTGTAAACTCGCCCAGTCCACTTCAAAAAAAACCCGTCAAACTCATGCAAAAAAAGGTTGAAACACTAACCCATAGTCAAGAGTTCCTCTAATGTAATGCAATATCCATTTGACACCAGTCTAGTACACATCATTTGGTGAATGCATGAACTGACTAACTTTGTTGACTGTAAACGTTATATTAGGCCAAGTCAAACAAATAGGTGTGAGCGTTCGATCGAATCAAATGAAAAAAAAGTTAATCGAGTTGACGAATCATATTTTATCATCCTAATTTGATTTAAAATTTTCTCGAATAGAGTTGAGTGAGATAGAATTCGAATCGAATCGAATATATTGTTCGAGTTAAATTTTAAAAAATAATTTTAGGTTCTTGTAACAACTGTCACTTACTGTAATAAAATTTATCCATCGTAATTAAATTTTTTATTAATTTTCATCACCTCATAATTTATTTTGTTAATCTTTTATATACAGGTTAGCTTCTTTGCTTGCTTAGTTGTTTCAATTATCTTCAGATTCTTGTCACTATGTATTTTGAAATTAAAAAAATATTAAATGTAAAAATATGTTTTTTTAATAAAAATTATTTTAAGGATAAAATGTGAAATTGATACCAATATAAAATTTTAACACGAATATTTTATGGCATCATTAATATTTCAATTTTAATATAAATATTTAATATAACTAAACAATTCAATAATATAAATAATATAAAATGTGAAATTTAGTTTAATAATATAAATAGTAGATATAAATAAAATTATTACTATGTTTAAGGATTTTTTTGGGTAATTTTAATTTTTTTTTATTTGAGAGTAAAAGGTGAGAAGTAAAAGTTTAGGGAGAAAATAAAAAGTTTTGGGGAGTAAAAGTTTGAGGGAAAGTAAATAGGGGGGAGTAAAATTTTGGCGGGAAAATATTAAAAAAAATGAGGATGGGTTTGGAGTAAATGGGAGGTGGGATGGGAAGGGAGTAAAAGTTTTAGGGGAAAAGTGAAAGGGAGTAAAAATTTTGGAGGAAAATAAAAAGTTTTAAAGGTTTTTGAAAGTAAAATTTTGAAGAAAAGTAAATGAGAGTAAAATTTTAGTGAAAAATGGATTTTGGGCAGATGAGGCGGGTTGGGATGGGAGGGGAATAAAAGTTTTAAGGGGAAAGTAGGAAGGAATAAAAGTTTTGAGGGAAAAATAAAAATGTAAAATATTATAGTTTGATATTCGAATTATTCGAGTTATTTTAATTCGAAAACTTAACTTAATTCGAACTTGAAATTCAAAAAAAATTTGAGTTGACTCGAATAACTCGATTCGTTTAACTTGAAATTTAAATTTTTTTTATTTTTTTCGAGTCAAATCGAGTTTTGCTCACCCCGACAAACAAAGGTATTGCAGGCCACGAACAACTCGTCTATACAATGTGCCATCAGAAAGAGGAGACCCTATCAGTGATGTGAGTGTGGGAGAACTAACCATGGGAGTCGAGACTGGTTTAGCATTTTCCATATGTGCTCGATTAAGCAAGTCCCGCACATATTTCTATTGGGATACATGTAAACACACATCAGGACGAACAACCTCAAGTGCAAGAAAAAAACTTAGGGTAGGTTTGGGGCGGCGGTACAGTGCATTTAGCTTACTTTTTATCTCACGCTTCTGATGTTACTCACGATGATCAATCTCACATCACACCGTTGTTTTTACACTAACCGCAGGTAAATGCACTGCCCATCCAAACTCACCCTTAGTTTCCCGATATCCTTCAAAGCAAATTTCTAATCCAAATGTTAAATAATATCTTCGAGCTCAGAACAGGAATCCCCCATTACTATTATATCATCCACGTAAATGAGAATAAACAAATTATTAGGAGAGGTCTTCTTAAAAAATAATGATGGATTCACCTTTGAAGTTTGAAATTGTAAATCTCGAGCTAGACATCCACAAAGCTTCTTAAACTAGGCTCTTGGGGCCTGTTTGAACCCATAGAGAGCTTTGGTCAACTTGTATGCCATTGGAGAACCATCACAACCACAAACCTCAATTTTGGGCTGTTGTTTCATATAAATCTCCTCAGCGAGATAGTCGTTTAGAAAAACATTGTTTACATACACTTGACGAAGCTTCTACTATCGAGAAGTAGCCAAGGCCAAAACAATTCGCACAGTATTAGCCTTTTCAACTAGACTAAATGTTTTATGATAATCTAGCCCTGGTGCTTGGGAATAACCTTGCGCGACCAGTCGAGCCTTGTTCCACATTTTTCTTAATCTTGAATAGGCATTTACAACCTACGACTGATCTGTCCAAGGGAACTGACACCAACTCCCATGTCTTATTACAAACCAGAGCATTGATCTCATCATGAACTACCTCTTGCCATGTTGGAATGCTCACAGCTTCATGTATATCTACCGGAAGGACAGAACTGACAGTAGCTACATATGCTTTCGATTTGAAAATCCCAATCTTGCTCCTTGTGACCATTAGATGAGCATTACCAACCACAGATTGCGGGGCCAAGGATGAATTGGAGGCCTGTGGTGTACTAGACAAAGAATCACTGTTATGAGTAGGGGAAACTGCATCAGCAGACCTCAACCTTTCAGTATGACTAAAACTGACATCAACTTGTGAAGATAATATATCATCAGTATTGGAGACCATTTGTACCACTGAGTTGGGGCTAGACACGGGAACCATAACTGGAAGAGTGGTAATTGAGGGGGACTTTCTAAAGGTATAGTGGAAGCATGTAATATGAGCTTGGCATATGGAAAAACCTCTTCTTCAAATTGCACATGTCGAGAGACATAAATCCTCTCTTCTTGATCCAAGCATTTGTACCCTCATCTATTTGAAGCATATCCCAAACAAGTACATGGAATGGACCGGAACTAAAGTTTATGTTGGTTATACATATGAAGCAGTGGGTATCAAACTCCCAAACACCTGGGGTGGCCTATAATCTGGTGGATAACCAAAAAGTTTCTCTGCTGGTGAAACTCCATTCAAAACAGATGTTGGAAGCAAATTGACGAGATGGGTAGAAGTGGAGAAAGCGTCCATCCAAAATGAAAGTGTTAGCGAGGCTTCTGCTAGTAACACCAGGCTAGTTTTTACAATTTGTTGGTGACACGATTCTTCGAGACTATTTTGCTCAGACGTATGTGGGTAAGACACAAGATGGAGAATACCCGACTGCTTGAGATAGGCATTGAAAGCTAGAAATTCACCACCATTATCAGTTTTTAGCTGCTTAAGTTTGACCTCAAGCTGTAACTCTGCCTGTGCCTTGAAATCAAGAAATGTCTGGAAGGCATCATACTTACGCTTTAGAAAATACACCCAAATTTGTCTGGAATGCGCATCAATGAAAGCAACATAATATTGATGACCAGCTGAATAAAAGGGGCAGGTCCCCATAAATATGCAAAAACTAACTCTAAAGGAGCAGTATACTGAGTCAGAGAAGATGAAAATGGTAGTTTATGGCTCTTGCCTAATATACACGTATTGCACAAAGGACTATTCTTATTTCTAGAAATAAAAACATTACAAGAAACAAGAACTTGATTGACAATAGCAGCAGATGGGTGTTCTAATCGCTGATGCCATCGATCCAAACCCGTGAAAGTATTAGATGAATATGGCAAACCAGAAACAATTGAACAGTAGTCAAAGCTGAAACAAAAGCAGGGGAGATGCCATCAAGCGAACGAACAACAGAGCATTGGTACAAGCCATTGACCTCGACCTCGTGAAGTAGAACCTAATGCGTCTTTGGTCTTCATATCCTTCACAAAACACCGATCAGGAAAGAACTCAAAGAACAGACAATTATCCTTGGCAATTTTAGAAATTAATAGGAGATTTTTGTGAATATCAAGGACAAAAAGAAGATCATTAAATAGCAATGAAGCAGACTTAGTGGTAAGAATTGAGTCACCAATTCGTGAAATAGGAACTGAAGAACCATTTCGATAACTACATTACCTGAACCTAATATGACTGTGAACTATTGAACTGAGTAGAATCGTGAGTGATATGAGTCGTGGCACTGCTATTGGGGTACCAAACAGGATCAGCAACAACAGATGGTGTAGCCTGAGTAGTAGAGATAACAGCAGCACGACCAACGTTCATGGGTAGAATGAATATTGAATTAGGGGAAGAACTAAACCCAGATTGAGGCCCAGAATAAATGTAACTAGCAGACCCTGAAGTGAATTGTGGCCCAAAATGAGACAAAAGCCCAGAGTACGAGGGTGGAGCCATTCTAGGAGTAAAACACATGTAAGCGGACACACCCGATCTAGTCACAGAGGAAGGCGTATGACCAGCACCAAAATCAGAGTGAGGTCCTGAATTGGACACCTCATCACCATCAACATCATACCGATAAAAACACCGACAGGCTACATGACCTAGTTTACCACAGATCTGACATTGCATGTGACTGCCACCACCAAATCACCCACGACCACGACCATGACCAGTCAATTGTTGGGACTGAAACACTTGCGGTGGCTGTTGACCAAAATACGATGGAAGATCCGATGAAGCAATCTTGGTAGCTTCAGCAACATTAGCAGAGAATGACGAAAAATGCACCTGTTGTCGAGCCTCAGCATCAAGAAGAGCCATGGTAATATCATGGAGATCAAACGAAACTCGACTGGTTGTAATAATCAACACAACATTATCAAACTTAGGAGGTAGGCCATTGAGGATGGGCGTTTGTTGTTCCTCTAGAGATATATGGTGGCCACAACTAGCCAACAAATCACACAAGTGCTTAATCTCTGCAAGATACACTGACATGGAAAGAGTATTTTTCTTAAAATGATGAAGCAAAGATCGAGACCTCATCACTATGGTGGTGGTCTGAGTCCTAAGAACCCGTGTCAAAGCCTCCCATAGCTCAACCGTAGAGGATGAGTTCCCAATCAATTGATTGTGCAACGCCAGACTCACGGTGGAAAGCAACCATGCCAAAAGAGCCGAATCTTACTGCTCATACTGTGCGAATGACAAATTTTCAAGCAAAACACCGTCCTCCTCAATAGTCAACTTTGGTAGAACAGCAACCGTTCCCTCAACAAAAGGCAGAAGACGATGGGTCTTAAGCACAAGCAACATATGCTACTTCCAGGCCAGAAAGTTACTATCATCAATGAGAGTAGTAACTTTTTGAGAAGCAAATACCATTGGAGTAAACGACTGGACAACTGCAAAACCAAGAGAGCCAACGCCAGACTCCATTATGTAGGAACCCCCGAGTATATGATACCATACTAGAAAATCAGAGATATAGGATTTATTCATCTCATGATCAGTACATCAGATCTGTATTTATACACTAAGATAACAATTCAACAGAGGCTTAACAGATTGTAACTAATTGTAACAAAATACTAATTGGAACAGAATCATAACCAGCTAAGCTAACTAATTCAATTGATCCTCATCTTCAATATTTTGCAACTACTCTGTAGTTGCTAATATGCTCCAACTGAATTTATTCGTAGGAAATATTGAAATACAAATTGGGTGATTAACTAGCGGTAATTTACTAAAAAAAGCCTGTCGAAACCTAAAGGGATGTTTGAAAAATGGGGATCGACTTTTGAAAAACGAAAACGGGAGTCGCCACCAATCTTTTAAAGTGTGATTGGATCACTTTATAAAATATTTTGGTTTACGAAATTATGAGAAAATAGGTTCGGGAGTCGGTTACGTACGAGGAAGGATTAGCACCCTCGTAACGCCCAAAATTGGTAATAAATTGAATAATTTTGTCCTAGTGTCAGAAATTTGAAAGAATTTTGAATTGAAATTCCATTAAAACCGTAATACTTTGAGTTAAAAAGAATCAAAATTCCTTCGTTTTGAAAGAGTACAAACATCACATCCAGCATGATTGGACACGATATCTTTAAACTTTCGAAACTAAAGTCATCTTGTGATTTGTAAAAATTCATTTAAAATGATATTTTAGATATTTAGACAAATTAGAAATCGCGACCCAACATGTTAGGGCACTACTTCCCGAATTCCTAAATATCAAAACATTGTCTTACTTTTTATTAAAATACCTTTTGAATTAAATAAGAAATTTTGTTTTGAAAATGATGATGTATTTTACTTTTTACAAGAAATTAACATTTAATAAACCTAGCTACATAGTGCATGCTTTATCATTTTATGTCAATATAGCATAGAGGAAAATAAATAATATCATAAATAACACAATATACACTATCACTTTATGCATGGTCATATATATGACATAAATATACATGCATTATCGTTACATGCAACATATGCAAAAATGGCAAAATATATTATTACAAATTAACATACATAATAATATTTCATGCTAACATATTCTTAAAATAACAATATAAAATAACCAATTAAAGATAAAACAAATGATATGTGAAATTTAACCTACTAAACAATGAAAGAAAACCAAAAATTAAGCAAATTAAAATGTATAAAATAAGTCAAATAATATAAGCTATTTAGAAATACACTAAATAATATAAGAATAATAAAAGAGAACCCATTTTTAAAAAAAAAATGATATATACATGTATAGATTATACTATAAGATATAATATCTTAAATATAAGAAGAAATATTAAAAAATAATGTACTAAATATTGCTATTATACTTATTTTAAAAAAATAAAAAAATGTACATAATTAATAAATAATAAAATAGTGTATATTTTATAATGAAATAAATGTAATATGTAGAGTAATGTATGGTAAAATATAACATGCAAAAAAATTTATAAACCTAATATATAATAATATAAACTCTATTATAGATAAAGTATAAAATAGTAAATATGATACGAGTAATTTTATATAGGAAAATATAGTAGAATAAGTAATATACATATGAAGTAAAAATATATAATAAAATAGAATGTGTAATATATATATATACAAATGAAATATGAATATTATTATACAAATAAAGATAATATAGATATTATTTATTAATAATTTTTAAAAATTACAATTTATAAATTTAATAAACAATAATACATAATTTTTTTAAAAAATACTATAAGGAAATATATAGTAAAATATATAATAAAATATAATTTATAGATAAAATATTCAATAATAAAAATAGTATAATGGATAGTATATAAATAAAATAATATATGACTAATATTTATAAAAATAAATAATATATAAAGTATTTAAAATAAATTAAAAATATAAAAAAAAGGATTAAAATTGAATTCAATTAAAGAATCCGGGGGTTAATTGCAAAATAGATGAAAATTCTGGGCCTGATTGAAATGCGAGTTTAATTCAGAGGACTCGCTGGGCAATTTAGCCCTAATCCCAAAACGACACCTTTTCTTGAATACTGTTTTAAAATCACTGTGAGGACTAAATTGAAACAAAATTAAAACATTAGAGCTAAATAAAAAAATAAATAAAATGAAATTATAAATATTAAAATTGTGAGAGGACCAATTGGGCAATTAGCCCACTTTACAAAAACACGCGGATCCTCCCCGGGTAATCGGGTCAACGCGCGGATCCTAAGCCTGAGACGACGCCGTTTTGAAGCTTATCGTCTTAAGCTAAACGACGTTGTTCTAATAAAGCTATATAAGCCAACTTTTAACCTAAAAATCATTTGGAAACTCGGTTGGAAAAAAAAACTTAAAGAAATCCTCTGTAGGAGGATTCGGGGTCGGCCTCAGAGCCTCGTCGGGCTTCTGTTATCAGGCGCCTAAGCGCCCACGCGCCACCGTGAAGGCCACCACGCACGGTGGTCGGAGGGTTAAAAACCCTCGTCGTTTCAAGTGAAATACAGGTAACTCTCTTCCTTTTAATATTTCAGTAGTTTATTTGATAAAAATGCTTCATATACCCGTCAGAAAATAATTAACAGAATATGAAATATAAATCACCTTAAGAAACTGTTTGTAGTTCTGAATGTATTCGTATGTCTGTTGTTTTTATTTTCTAAAAAAAATTCGGTCCCCTTTACATCCTTTGATATCTGGCCTTTATAGGCCTGTTTACAATATACATCTTTGGTATGTTCCTATTGGTTCGATTTCTTGCCATATGCTATTGGTTCTGTCCTTTTTTGTTTCCTTTTGCAGGAGAATGAAAGAATCTTGAAAGAAGATGTGCCGATGATGGCGCGATATGGCGCTGATGATGATTCACTGGTGCGTTGATTGAGGCGATGATGCTGGCATTGACTCACGCGTCGACCACGGTGCGATTCAGGGCCGGAGTTACGGGGTGAGGCGAAAGGACGTTACAGTTTAGCAGCTGGAACGTCGTGAGACGAATCGACATTTGATTGCGGAGCAAACCCTAACTAGGGTTCCCTAAAGCTAAAGACAAATTAGGCCAATTGGGCCGATTAGGTTTTGGGTTTAGAGTATCAGGGGGAGAGTGTAAATGGGCCTGCTGGGCAGTTTTAAGTGTTTGGGTCACGGGTTAAGGACTTTTGGTATTTGGGTCAAATGTAACTGGGCTGTAAATTAATTTTGGGCTTGTGAATGTAAATGGACTGTAATAAATAAACTTTTATTTATTTATTTCTGTTTTTGTTTTTATTTATTTCATGGGCCCGGGTAAATTTGGGTTATTACAGCTGCCTCTCTTTGCTCATTGCTATGTAATAGGAATCGAGCAAAGATTATAACAGGACCAAATTTGCCTGGTCTTGGCCCAGTCTTTGAGATCTTGTCTTCAAATGGTTTTCAACCTAACTGCAACTTCAGAGGTATTGGACCATATATATGATAGCTTAAATTTGCTTCACTTGTAACTTCAGGAAGGCAATATCTACTATCTTCAGCCTGCTCCTTGTAATCTCAGGGACGCCATGCTGATATCCTCGACCCGCTCTCTATCAATATAGAGATGCCAAGTCTACTATCTTCGATGTGCTCTCTAATAATACAGAGACATCAAATCTGTTATCTTCGATCTGCTCTCTGCCAATACAGAGATGCCAAATCTACCATCTTCAATCTGCTCTCTGACAATACAGAGATACCAAATCATCTTAGACTTGCTTCAACGTAAACACATGAAAGCCAAATCAGCTATGTCTTCGATCTGCTCTCCACTAAATACAGAGATGCCAAATCTGCTATCTTCGATCTGCTCTCTGACGATACAGAGATGCCAAATCATCTTAGACTTGCTTCAACGTAAACATGTGAAAGCCAAATCAGCTATGTCTTCGATCTGCTCTCCGCCGAATACAGAGATGCCAAATCTGCTATCTTCGATCTACTCTCTGCCAATACAGAGATGCCAAATCTACTATCTTCGATCTGCTCTCTGCCGATACAAAGATGCCAAATCATCTTAGACTTGCTTCAACGTAAACACGTGAAAGCCAAATTAGTTATGTCTTCGATTTGCTCTCCGCCGAATACAGAGATGCCAAATCTGCTCCTTGACAATACAAAGACGCCAAATCTGCTATCTTCGATCTGCCTTCTGACAATACAGAGATACTAAATCATCTTAGACTTGCTTCAATGTAAACATGTGAAAGCTAAATCAGCTATGTCTTCGATCTGCTCTCTATCAAATACAGAGATACCAAATCTGCAATCTTCGATCTACTCCCTAACAATACAGAGACGCCAAATCTGCTATCTTCGATCTGCCCTCTGACAATACAGAGATACCAAATCATCTTAGACTTACTTCAACGTAAACACGTGAAAACCAAATCAGCTATGTCTTCGATCTGCTCTCCGCTGAATACAGAGATGCCAAATTTGCTATCTTCGATCTGCTCTCTACTAATACGGAGATTCAAAATCTGCTATCTTTGATCTGCTCTCTGACGATACAGAGATGCCAAATCATCTTAGACTGCTTCAATGAAGGTCCAATCTATTATGTCTTCAATTTGCTCTCTGACAATACAGAGATGTCGAATTTGCTATCTTCGATCTGCTCCCTGACAATACAGAGACGCCAAATCTGCTATCTTCGATCTGCTCCCTGACAATACAGAGACGCCAAATCATCTTAGATCTGCCCTCTGACAATACAGAGACGCCAAATCTGCTATCTTCGATCTGCTCCCTAACAATACAGAGACGCCAAATCATCTTAGATCTGCTTTAGCGTAAACACGTGAAAGCCAGATCTATTATGCTTTAGCCTGTTACCCTACTGCTTAGGGGATTAAGGCACATCAATCTTCATTGTCCCTTGAAGGACTTAACCTGTATAATGCGTATGAGTTTATTCCTAATTATTAAGATGCTATGATCGAAATGAGTCAAATGCTCCTAATTAAACCTGTTATAACGCAAAATGTTTATGAATATGATCCCTATTCCAGACATCACTACTCATTCTTTCGTTGAAGTTTAACTTTATTTCTCTCAAATTATTATTCCTACTCAGCCTGTGGGTTTGTACCATTTTTCAAATGCTATGACCCACCAAAATGTTTGTAAGATGATCCTCTCTTAGGATCGAATCATTTGATTTGTCCAATCATCATTTTGGACTAAAGAAAGAATATCCTCGAGTTCTTTTAAACCTCACTTACGTGAATTCCTCGAACAATTGTTCCGTTTTAGTTTCTTGTATTATCTAAAAATTTCTAGAGTAATGAACAAAACTTTATTTGTGAAAATTATTTAATTCATCTATCATTATTTAATGCAACACACTTTTAAGAATAATAGAAGATAAATTCAGTCTTGAGAATAACTAGATTTGAATGAATTTGTAAAAATACAAAGGGAATTAATCTGAAAGCCTATCTTTAAAAAGAAATAGAATCTAAAGATAGCAAACAGGATAAAAGTTAGATGCTCTAAATATCACCGCTTGAGCGTCTATACACCAGCTCCATGAAATCTTCCTTGAGTTCAACATGTGTTTAAAAGATCCAAAGTACTTTGTTGATGCCCCAATATGCAACGTACTTTACTGTTTATTGAATCAAATATAACAAGATCACTGTGTACTCTTCAAAATTTGAGTTGCCCTTTCGGGTTTTCAACTCAAAACCCCTTTGGTCACAAGGCGCCCTTTACGGGTTTTCACCTTGGCCTCTCCATTTTCTCTTTTTTTTTTTTTTGAAAACTCAAGGTGCCCTTTGTGGGTTTTCACCCTAAATTCTTCTCTCCTTTAAACAAAGTACTTTTTGACTGAGTTTGAATTCACTGGATTGGGTAAACTCTTCCTATCCATTTCTATCAAAATCAATGCACCTCCAGAAAAAGCCTTCTTCACGACATATGACCCTTCCCAATTTGGCATCCATTTTTCTCTGAAGTCCTTCTGAATAGGAAGGATCTTTTTTAGCACAAGGTCCCCTCACGGAACTCTCTTGGACAAACCTTCTTGTCGTAGCTCGCATCATTAAACACGATACATCTGACCATGGCGAATAGCTTTTAGCCTCTTCTCTTCAATCAAGTTCAATTGGTCATATCGCGATTGAATCCACTCTGCCTCATCCAGTTTTATCTCTGACAAAATTCGAAGCGAAGGTATTTCAACTTCAATGGGTAACACCGCCTCCATCCCATAAACCAACAAGAAAGGAGTTGCCCCAGTAGAAGTTGTGATGGATGTTCGATAAGCTAAGAGTGCAAACGGTAACTTCTCATGCCAATCTCTGTAGGTTTTATTCATTTTCCCCACCATCTTCTTGATGTTTTTGTTAGCAGCTTCCACTGCCCCATTCATCTTTGGGTGATATCGAGATGAATTATGATGCTTAATCTTGAACTGACTATAAACTTCTGCTATTGTTTTGTTGTTCAAGTTTAATGCATTGTCTGATATAATCCTCTCAGGCATCCCATACCGACAAATGATCTCCTTCTTCAAAAATCGACTTACAGCTAACTTAGTAACATTGGCATAAGAAACAGCCTCTACCCACTTCATGAAGTAATCAATGACCACAAAAATAAAGCGATGCCCATTTGAAGCTTTTGGTGATATTGGCCCAATGACATCCATGCCCTACATAGAAAAAGGCCATGGAGAAGTCATAACATGTAGAGGCGAAGGTGGTACATGAATTTTGTCTCCATAAATCTGACATTTATGGCATTTCTTAGCGTAGTTGATACAGTCCCCTTCTATAGTAGACCAATAATATCCAAACCTCATGATTTGTCTAGCCATTGTGAAACCATTTGCATGTGTCCCACAAACACCCTCGTAAACTTCTTCCAAGATTAACTTAGCTTCCACAGCATCCACACATCTCAACAGTACTTGGTCCTTTCTTCTTTTGTACAAAATGTCTCCATCCAAAACGTAATCACAAGCTAATCTCCTTAAAGTTCGCTTATCATTTTCAGTTGCCTGTTCTGGGTATTTACGATCTCTCACATATCGCAATATATCCTGATACCAAAGATTATCATCCTTTTCTTCTTCCTCAATGTTACAACAACTAGCTGGAGCCTCAAAGATACTCATCTGAATGGGTCTCATCTCCTCCTCTTTATTTACTAAAATCATTGAAACCAAGGTTGCTAGAGCATCTGCCATATGGTTTTCGTCTCGCGGGATATAATTGAAAGTAATGTCATCGAACTCCTCAAGTAACCTCAAAACTACCTACTGGTAATTGATCAATTTAGGATCCCTTGTCTCCCATTCACCTCTAAGCTGGTAAATCACCAATGCAGAGTCTCCGTATACTTCCATGGTTCTTATTCCTCGCTCTATAGCTGCTCGGAGTCCCATGATGCATGCTTCATACTCAGCCATATTGTTTGTGCAATCAAAATCCAATTTGCATGTGAATGGATAATAATCGCCATTTGGGGATACCAAGACTACCCCAATTCTATTTCCTACTGTATTGGATGCTCCATCAAAGCTCAACTTCCAAGAATAATCCTCTGCAGTTGCTACACACATCAACTCCTCATTTGGGAAATCAAAATTCAACGGCTCATAGTCCTCTAGAGCTCTACTAGCCAGAAATTCTGCTATCGCGCTTCCGTTTATAGCTTCTGGCTCACATAGACTATGTCAAACTCTGAAAGCAAAATTTGTCACCTCGCCATTCTCCCATTCAACGCCGTTGACTCCATCATATACTTCAAGGGATCAAGTTTTGAAATAAGCCAAGTAGTATGATATAACATGTACTGTCTTAACCTTCGAGTCGTCCAGATTAAAGCACAACACAATTTCTCAATGGGCGAATATCTTATCTCACACTCTGTAAATTTCTTACTAAGGTAGTATATCGCCTTCTCCTTTCTTCCTGACTCGTCATGTTGACGAAGCATACATCCCATGGAATTACTAAACACTGACAAGTATAGAATTAATGGCTTATCTGGACTAGGTGGAGATAGTACTGGAGCATTTAATAAGTACTACTTGACTTTATCAAAGGCATTCTGGAATTCCTCATTCCAAGTACCTTGGTTGTGTTTTCTAAGGAGGCGAAATATAAGATCACATTTCTCAGTTAATTGTGAAATAAACCGAGCAATATAATTCAACCTTTCAAGAAAACCCCAAATTTTCTTCTGAGTACGTGGTGGAGGCAAATCTCGTATGGCTTTAACTTTGTCTGAGTCAACTTCTATTCCCTTTTCGCTGACCACAAAACCTTGTAATTTCCCTAACCTAGCTCCGAAGGTGCACTTTGCCGGATTAAGTTTTAACTGAAGCTTCCTTAATCTCAAGAATAGTTTCCTTAAAACTTCAATATGTTCCTCCTTCGTTCGAGATTTGGCAATCATATCATCAACATACACCTCAATTTCCTTGTGCATCATATCGTGAAATAAGGTCACCATAGCTCTCTGGTATGTTGCCCCTACGTTCTTCAGCCCGAAAGGCATTACCTTGTAACAAAAGGTACCCCACAATGTTATGAAGGTGGTTTTGTCCATTTCCTCAGGATGCATCTTTATCTGATTGTACCCTGAGAAACCATCCATGAAGGAGAACAACGAATATCCCGTTGTATTATCTACCAAAGTGTCTATGTGTGGTAGAGGGAAATTATCTTTTGGGCTAGCTTTGTTTAGATCTCTGTAATCAACTCACATTCGTACCTTTCCATCTTTCTTAGGAACTGGTACAATGTTAGCCACCCATTCAGAGTACTTCACCTCTTGTAAGAATCCTGCATCGAACTACTTCTTGACTTCGTCTTTTACTTTCAACACGATATCTGGCCTCATTCTTCGTAACTTCTGTTGGACTAGCTTACAATTTTGTCTTATTGGGAGACGATGCACCACAATATTGGTATTTAACCCTGGCATATCTTGATAGGACCATGCAAAAATATCCTTGAACTCACGTAACAACTCAATCAGTTCTTGCCTTGTGTCTTAAGCAATATGCGTGCCAATTTTTAACTCTTTCCCATCCTCTATGACTACAATATCTATTGCCTCCTTCTCATGGGTCATGATTTGTTTCTCCTTCTATTTTACCATCCTCAAAAGATCCAAAGACACATCACAGTCCTGGACATCTTCAAAATCCTGAGATTCTTCTAAACACATGTCTTGCTCACGAGAGAAATCAGGATTTGTAATATCAGTGCTCATGTCATTGATATCTAGGGATCTGAGAAGTATAAAGAATATACAAAGAATGAATGAATTTAAGAATGATTATTTATGTACTATGAATGAAAGAATAAGAATTGCCAAAATTTAACGGAATATTGATTGATAAAAATGAAACAATGCTCGTTTCAATTAATAAAAGTTATGTTTTATTAAAAATGATAAATGATCGTAAGCCTATTTCACAAATGTAATCCTATTACTCCTAGGCCCTAGAGTAACAAGAATGTTTTGAAAATTACTATGAAAAATTCCTAAAGACTACAGGAAGTTCCTCTGCAGTCCAATTGTTCAGAGAGCTTCCCGATTCGTAAGGGCGAATGCCCTTAAGATTTTCTTGCTTCATTCCTTCATCTTGTATAGCATTAATCTGATGACTTCCTTCTATGAGTAACCCTCTCAATATGAAGGTTTGGGATATTGGAGGGAATGTCATCGGCTCCCACTCTACCTCTCTTCTATTGAGGCGTGCTCTTCTTCCTTCTTGGCGCTTCTCAATTTCCTTCATCATTTGCTTATAGTCTGGCTTGAAGCCCAGACCAAAGCGATCTCTCTTCTCCCTTAATTCGGGTATCTGAGTCTCTCATTGCAGCTATTTTCCTAACCCTTTTCCTAGTAAGGCTCTATTTCCCGCCATTATTTGTAGAGCCATCCTCGTAGCTCTTGCTATCCTTGGCACCAGTAGCTCGCTCCCTTCATAAATGAAAGTCACATTCACGAATTCTAAAGAGCAAAAGGAACACTCAATAAACTCTTCATTCATCTCGACATAAGGGGCCTTGCTAGTGACTGTGGCTATAATATCCTCCTCCGCATTGATGGTTACTAACCGTCCATCCGTCACTAACTTTAATTTTTGGTGCAACGATGAAGGCACCGCTCCTGCTGAGTGTATCCACGGCCTACCTAATAAGCAATTGTAGGAAGGCTTGATATCCATCACCAAAAAATCCACTTCGTATATATTCGGCCCAATTTCCAAAGGGATGTCAATCCTTCCCATTACCTTCTTTTTTGTACCGTCGAAGGCTCTTACCACATTTTGACATGTCTTCATATGAGAATCGTCAATGGGTAATCTATTCAATGTAGATAATGGTAAAACATTCAAGGCTGATCCATTATCAATAAGTACGCTTGGGATTATGTACCCCTTACATCGGGTGGTGATGTGCAAGGCCTTAGTTGACCCCCTGCCCCCTGGTGGAATTTCATCATCATTAAAGTAGATGAAATTATCTGTGCTTATATTATTCACCAACCGGTCCAGCTTGTTAACGGATATATCATGGGTGACATATGTCTCGTTAAGCACCTTCATCAATGCCTCCCTATGCGCCTCAGAACTAAAAAGTAGAGCCAATACTGATATGCGAGCTGGCTACCTATGCAACTACTCGACCACGCTATACTCGCTATGCTTAAGGAACTTTAGAAATTCCTTAGCCCCCTTCTCTTTTACTGGCTCCTTGACAGGCACTTCAACTTCTTTTTCCTTCTCCGCATTAGTATTTCTTATTTTTATGGGCTCCTCTCTGACGCCCACCGTGTCATACCGCTTCCCACTCTATGTATGAGAACCCTCCACTTGTACTCTTTAGATGTACTGGCTATATCCTCCTTCTCTGGTATTGACACCTGATAGTTATAACTCCATGGTACCCTCTTGTTATTCTTACAAGGAAAGGTCATAAGTTTATGGATAACGACCTTAGGCACCGTTTGTGCCTTCACTTCATTATTTCCCTGCAAGGAAATAATAATCCTTGGCTGACTGGTTCTTTGTTGTTCATTCTCCAGCGCATACTTGTTTTTCACTAGAGCTACCTTCAAAAATCTGTAGCTCTTTATTGTCTATAAAGCCTTGCACCAAGGCCTTGAATTCTTCGCAATATTCAAGGAACTCACCATAGTTCCTTGTTCCTCTTCTTGTATTTTAAAGGTTATCATACCTCTCTTCATCATCTCTTCCTAGATCACATTCATAGGCATCTTCACCTCAGAAATATCTTCTTTTATTCTCTTCCAACTGGCTTCGCCAATGGCATTCAGTCCTTGGTTGCCATGATTTGGCAACGGGTTTTCAGTACTAGGGGTATTATCGAACTTCACTACCCTCACCTTAATAACCTCTCCACGGTTTTCTTAAAACCGGTACAATTTTCGATCGAATAACCCGATATTCCAGCATGGTATTCACATCTAGCATTTGCGTATACCATTTAGGATATGGGGCTGCAGTGGTTTCAAGTGGAAAGGAGAAATAGCATGTGCATCGTATAAGCTCTGATAAAGCTCACGATACGTCACAGGGATAGGTGTGAATTGCATCCTTTCAGTGTTCTGCCTTATACCCGGCTCCTTCTTTTGAGAACTTTGTTGCTCAACCACAGCTATTTTAGGTTGACCAACTGTGATTGCCCTTATGTTGTAGGTGCTTGTGTTATTCACTTTACCATCCTTTCTCCTTGGGGCTGATCTTTTGGTTGTTTCCCCCTCAATTTTGCCACCTCTTATGGCATTCTCGATCATTTCTCCTGCCATGACTATATCTGTAAAACTTTTAATGGTGCTTCCAATCATGTGAGTGATGAATGGAGCCTTCAGGTGTTAATAAACAACATGGTGGTCTCCTTCTCCAACAACGGTAGTTGAACTTGCATTGCCACCTCTCTCCATCTCTGTGCATATTGCCTAAAATTCTCATTAGGCTTTTTCTCCATGTTTTGTAGTGTAATCCTGTCCGGAGTCATGTCAGTCACATGATTGTACTGCTGCATGAAGGCTTGTGTAAGATCCCTCCATGAACTTATTCTGGCACGAATCAGTTGATTGTACCACTTGGCTGCTGCTCCAATTAAAATTTCTTAGAAACAGTGGATCAACAGTTGATCATTATTCACATACCTAGTCATTCTCCTACAGAACATCGTGATATGGGCTTCAAGGCAAGTAATCCCGTTGTACTTCTCAAATTCTAGCATTTGAATTTGTGAGGAAGCATCAAGTCTGGGACTAAGCTTAGATCTTTGGCATCAACTCTATAATGCCCATCAATATTCTCTAAAGTTTTGAATTTTTCCTCCAACCATTTGCAGCGTTCTTCCAACTGTCTTGCAGCGTCAGTTTTTTAATCCTCCTTTTCAGCCATGTCTAAGTCAGGAATGAGAGGATTTACAGGATTGTTCCCCAAATTGAATCCTGAGCCAGTTGGGAAATTTACGGGGATTCCAGTATCGACTTGACCCTGTTGAGGCCTTATTGTGACAGATTGCCTTCGGGGATATGCCTCAGGTTGAGTTTGCATGTGAGGTGGAGTGAAACTAGGAGGATGACCCTCGTTCTCCTCTTCAGTGATTGCCATAGGAGCCTTTCCCTTATCAGTGGCCTCAGTAGTTGAGCCATCTCAGCCATCATATTCCTCTGAACTTCTAACATTTGCTCCCTCATGTCGTTTTGTATTTTTGCCAATTGCTCTTGCAATTGGTCTTGCATGTCCTTCTGTAGCTGTTCAAATCTTTGGTCTATATTCTTCGTCTTAGCACGTGTACCATAAGGATGTGTTGCTTCCAGATTTCCTTTCCTCTACTCTCCTTTTCCTAATAATTTTAACTAATTAGGGTCTTTCTATAAACTTGAATGTATACGATGTGATGAAATACAAATGCATGAATGTAAAAAGATGTCGATTCTGATTCAATTTCATTTTAGAAAACGTTATTTAAGGAACAAAAATCTTTTCATAAAACGGATTACAAATACATTTTTACCCGTAGGCCTAGAGTCTTAACCGTATTCAATAATAATGCTAACTCTCGTCCTTTATCTGACAATGACTCATACATTATACTCAGGGTTCTAGCTTGTATTGCCAAATCCTGCAAGTGTTCAGCAACCTCTCGAATCTGAACTAGGGCCTCTTCCATGACATGATCTCTATCTCTCACCTGATCCCGAAGATAATAAAGTTCTCCCCTCCATTGTTCTTCTCTTGTCTCAAGCTGCTTAATCCATAGCTCACAATCCTGTAGTGCTGCTTCCAACCCTCCAATATTGTGCTTCATTTCCTCAATCTTGTTTAAACTTGCTTTTAACTCAGATGCGGAGTTACGACTTCGATAATGATGTAGAGATCGTCCAAGTTCTGTTACCTTAACCTTTAACCCTTGATTTTTCTTTTCTAGGGCCTGATTACATGATTGCATCTCTTGGAACTTCTTCTCCCAACACTCAGCTTTGGCTCTTTCCTCTTGAATCTCATGTTGCCACTGTTCTGAAGATTTCCCTAATCCGACCCTTTTCAATGTTACTTGGGCTTTCTTGTAATGCGTCTTTAAGTCATCCCGATCTTTCTTGATCTTCCTCTTTTCCTTTTTCACCTTCTCGACTTCTATCTTTTGAACATCGACATCGAGACTCAAACATATTTTTTCCTCTTCGAGCTTCTCTATTCTCTTTTCAAGCTCCGAATTCTTTCTTTTAAACTCTTGCTTCATAATTTCCACCTCTGATGGAATCACTCGTAAGCTCTCTTCGAATGATCGAGCCACCCCCAAAATTGGCCTAGGGACATTGTCGTTGACTCTTCTACTAAACCATCCTTTATACTCAAGGGTTGACGTCGAGCCTTCAGTCAAGGTCTTCATACAGAAAGGCTTCTTCCAAGCCTAAAAAATCTCTCGCATCCTTTTCTTATAGTGATCTCCCTTATAAGAAAAATCACTCTGAGCTAAACCCTGTGTAGCCGGTATGAACTGCCTCACTTGATACTGCCTTAGAATAAACAACGATGTATAGCCAACGACTCCCTAAATTCCTGGAAAAGGGACCCAATCAAAACTGAAGGAGCCTTCCACATAACATCCTCCTCTCGAAGATTCTAGAGAATGTCTATCCACCTCTCATCTGAAATGTCATCTCTCCTAGGCATGTCTACTGCTTCCTTTAAGGGAGAATAACCCTCAAAGAAAACTCGGCAAGAAACCTTATCAAGCTTCCAGAAGTGACTATGAAACCAAACCAACAGAAACTGTGCACATCCAATGAACCTTCCTTCACCAGCTCTTCGACATGCGTTCAAGGATCTTATCGTCTCAGCTAGGATTGCGAGCATAGGTGTGTTCTATTTACCAAGTCGATCGAACAAATCCGCAACTGCCTCATCTATGTGCCCCAACGCCTTTGGGAAAATGACCATGCCGTAAATACTCAAAGCTAGGACATCGACCTTTTTCTTCACGTTTGGATACGTCAATATCAAATCCCTCAGAGCAGCCCATGAAATGCACTTACTATCACCCTTTTGCTGCACACAAGCTACAGCCCACTGCTCACTCATCCCAGTAATCATTGTCAACTTCTTCATAACAGTTGGAAGGCTAGCAGGCCTAACATAAGCCTTGTAACCCTAAATGTTCGGGCAAAGCAGTAAAGTCGTATACTCCTCTAAAGTGGGTACAAGATCAACATCACCAAATGTAAAACAAATATAAATAGGGTTCCAGAACTGTACCATAGCTCAAAACAAGTGCCTATCTACCTTGATGTCTAGCAAATAGGGAAGATCTCCGTAATTCTGATAGAAGAGCTGCTTAGCCTCGTCATCCCATTAGGCTCAAATATCTCTCAACTCCTGTAACTTGTTCTGCATCGAATTAACACGGGTGAAGTCCAATAACTCTGACGTATACCCCTCAGTGACACTATCAATTTCTCTAACTGGGCTTTCTCTGACCAGGTACAGACAGAAGTATTGTCCTCCACTTTATTAAGGTATTCGTTCCTCATTACAAAACTTTCTAATCTAGAAATTGAGCCGTGAATTGACACCTTTAAATGCCAAATGACATGCAATGACAGCAAAATAAAAATAGGTCAGTATCATATATATAAGAAAATGATAAACAAATACTTACAAGGGTAATTTTCTAAAGGTTATCACTATTTCCCTAGGGTAAGCACTTAAAGGTTCACTATATGAGTTTTAGCTCTAAAGTAAGGGTACCTGAACCAGCAGATTCCTCGGTCCTCACTCATTATAGGTTCATATAGACCAAGTTCAGTTCAGGGGAACACATTTCCCTATGGCCATATGGAGATGAAAATCTCATGAAGACACAGGTACAGTATCCCGGAAGCAATCCACTAGCTCATACGAAGGTGAAAACCTCACGAAAGCGTAGCTTCTCACTCCCGCTTAAGGGTGTGACCACAACGGTCATGCAAATGCAATGTGTAGTAATAAGGTAACAAACATATGCAGCAAACACATGTAAAAAGGATCAAATTTTAAATTTTCCAAACTTCTGACATTAAGACAAAAATACTCAATTTCTTGGCTTGACTCTCTTGATGTCCCTAGTGGAGTTGCCAAGCTGTCGAAACCAATGTTTTAAAGGGATGTTTGAAAAACGGGGATCGACTTTTGGAAAACGAAAATGGGAGTCGCCACCAATCTTTTAAAGTGTGATTGGATCACTTTATAAAATGTTTTGGTCTACGAAATTATGAGAAAATAGGTTCGGGAGTCAGTTACGTACGAGGAAGGATTAGCACCCTCATAACGCCCAAAATTAGTACCAAATTGAATAATTTTATCTTAGTGTCAGAAATTTGAAAGAATTTTAATTGAAATTCCATTAAAACCGTAATGCTTTGAGTCAAAAAGAATCAAAATTCATTCGTTTTGAAAGAGTACAAACATCACATCCAGCATTATTGGACACGATATCTTTAAACTTTCAGAACTGAAGTCATCTTGTGATTTGTAAAAATTCGTTTAAAAGGATATTTTAGATATTTAGACAAACGAGAAATCGCAACCCAACATGTTAGAGCACTACTTCCCGAATTCCTAAATATCAAAACATTGCCTTACTTTTTTTTTTTAAAATACCTTTTGAATTAAATGAGAAATTTTGTTTTGAAAATGATGATGTATTTTACTTTTTACAAAAAATTAACATTTAATAAACCTAGCTACATAGTGCATGCTTTATCATTTTATGCCAATATAGCATAGAGAATAATAAATAATATCATAAATTACACAATATACACTATCACTTTTTGCATGGTCATATATATGACATAAAAATGTACATGCGTTATCGTGACATGCAACATACGCAAAAATGGCAAAATATATTAGTACAAATTAACATACATAATAATATTTCATGCTAACATATTCTTAAAATAACAATATAAAATAACCAATTAAAGATAAAACAAATGATATGTGAAATTTAACCTACTAAATAACAATGAAAGAAAACCAAAAATTAAGCAAATTAAAATGTATAAAATAAGTCAAATAATATAAGCTATTTAGAAATACACTAAATAATATAAGAATAATAAAAGAGAACCCCTTTTTTTAAAAAATGATATGTACATATATAGATTATACTATAAGATATAATATCTTAACATATAAGAAGAAATATAAAACAAATAATGTACTAAATATTGCTATTATACTTATTTTAAAAAAATAAAAAAATGTACATAATTAATAAATAATAAAATAGTGTATATATTATAATGAAATAAATGTAATATGTAGAGTAATGTATGGTAAAATATAACATGCAATAAAATTTATAAACGTGATATATAATAATATAAACTATATTATAGATAAAGTATAAAATAGTAAATATAATACGAGTAATTTTATATAGAAAAATATAGTAGAATAAGTAATATACAAATGAAGTAAAAATATATAATAAAATAGAATGTGTACTATATATATATAAATGAAATATGAATATTATTATACAAATAAAGATAATATAGATATTATTTATTAATAATTTTTAAAAATTACAATTTATAAATTTAATAAACAATAATACATAATTTTTTAAAAAAATACTATAAGGAAATATATAGTAAAATATATAATAAAATATAATTTATAGATAAAATATTCAATAATAAAAATAGTATAATGGATAATATATAAATAAAATAATATATGACTAATATTTATAAAAATAAATAATATATAAAGTATTTAAAATAAATTAAAAATATAAAAAAAAGGATTAAAATTGAATTCAATTAAAGAATCTGGGGGTTAATTGCAAAATAGATGAAAATTTTGGGCCTGATTGAAATGCGAGTTTAATTCAGAGGACTCACTGGGCAATTTAGCCTTAATCCCAAAACGACACCGTTTCCTGAATACTGTTTTAAAATCATTGTGAGGATTAAATTGAAACGAAATTAAAACATTAGAGCTAAATAAAAAAATAAATAAAATGAAATTATAAATATTAAAATTGCGAGAGGACCAATTGGGCAATTAGCCCACTTTACAAAAACACGCGGATCCTCCCCGGGTAATTGGGTCAACGCGCGGATCCTAAGCCTGAGACAACGCCGTTTTGAAGCTTATCGTCTTATGCTAAACGACGTCGTTCTAATAAGGCTATATAAGCCAACTTTTAACCTAAAAATCATTTGGAAACTCGGTTGGAAAAAAAAACTTAAAGAAATCCTCTGTAGGAGGATTCAGGGTCGGCCTCAGAGCCTCGTCGGGCTTCTGTTCTCAGGCGCCTATGCGCCCACGCGCCACTGCGAAGGCCACCATTCACGGTGGTCGGAGGGTTAAAAACCTCCGTCGTTTCAAGCGAAATACAGGTAACTCTCTTCCTTTTAATATTTCAGTAGTTTATTTGATAAAAATGCTTCGTATACCCGTCAGAAAATAATTAACAGAATATGAAATATAAATCACCTTAAGAAACTGTTTGTAGTTCTGAATGTATTCGTATGTCTGCTGTTTTTATTTTCTAAAAAAAATCTGGTCCCTTTTACATCCTTTGATATCTGGCCTTTATAGGCCTGTTTACAATATACATCTTTGGTATGTTCCTATTGGTTCGATATCTTGCCATATGCTATTGTTTTTGTCCTTTTTTGTTTCCTTTTGCAGGAGAATGAAGGAATCTTGAAAGAAGATGTGCCGATGATGGCGCGATATGGCGCTGATGATGATTCACTGGTGCGTTGATTGAGGCCATGACGCTGGCATTGACTCACGCATCGACCACGGCGCGATTCAGGCCAGAGTTACGGGGTGAGGAGAAAGGACGCGACATTTTGGCAGCTGGAACGTCGGGAGACGAATTGGCATCTGATTGCGGCGCAAACCCTAACTAGGGTTCCCTGAAGCTAAAGATAAATTAGGCCAATTGGACCGATTAGGTTTTGGGTTTAGAGTATTAGGGGTAGGGTGTAAATGGGCCTGCTGGGCAGTTTTAAGTGTTTGGGTCACGAGTTAAGGACTTTTGGTATTTGGGTCAAATGTAATTGGGCTGTAAATTAATTTTAGGCTTGTGAATGTAAATGGACTGTAATAAATAAACTTTTATTTATTTATTTTTGTTTTTGTTTTTATTTATTTCATGGGCCTGGGTAAATTTGGGTTATTACAAAGCCCTTTTTCGTTATTTACCGAAATGGTCTGACTTTTTTATTATTTACGGGAAAGGACCATTTTCCCCGAAAGCGCGTTCACGTCAGCGCGAAATCAGTGTACATGTCAGCAAAACGCGTCCCTGGGGGAGCGTTTGTCCTTTTTTTTAGGATTAGGGTTTTTAATTATTTTATGATTAGAGTTAGGGTTTAGTGGTTTAGAGTTTTTAGTGGTTTAGGGTTTTTGGTAGTTTAGGGTTTTTAATATTTTTTAAGGGAAAAATTAATTTAATTAGAGTTGAAGGTTAATTAATTAAATTAACTATGAAAATAAAAAAATTAATTAAATTAGGGTTTAAGGTTTTTAGTATTTTTTTAATGGAAAATTAATTTAATTAGAGTTGAGGGTTAATTAATTAAATTAACTATGAAAATAAAAAAAATTAATTAAATTAGGGTTTAGGGTTTTTTAGGGTTTATTAATTAAATTAACTATTAACTACGGAAAAAAGCTCCCATGTGGACGCTCTTTTGCTACGGTAGTATCTGATAAAATAATTTTGAGAAGATGTTTCTGAACAAATAGTGTCAAAAACTCTTCAAGAAGGATGCACTATCAGTAAAATTACAGAAAAAAGCTCCTACGGGGACGCTCTTTTGCTACAGTAGTATCTGATAAAATAATTTTGAGAAGATGTTTCTGAACAAATAGTGTCAAAAACGCTTCAAGAAGGATGCATTTTCAGCAAAATTACGGAAAAAAGCTCCCACGTGGATGCTCTTTTGCTACAGTAGTATTTGATAAAATAATTGTGAGAAGATGTTTCTGAACAAATAGTGTCAAAAACGCTTCAAGAAGGATGCACTTTCAGCAAAATTACGGAAAAAAGCTCCCACGTGGACGCTCTTTTGCTATAGTAGTATCTGATAAAATAATTTTGAGAAGATGTTTCTAAACAAATAGTGTCAAAAACGCTTCAAGAAGGGTGCACTTGCAACAAAATTACGGAAAAAAGCTCCCACGTGGACGCTCTTTTGCTACAGTAGTATCTGATAAAATAATTTTGAGAGGATGTTTCTGAACAAATAGTGTTAAAAACACTTCAAGAAGGATGCACTGTCAGCAAAATTACGAAAAAAAGCTCTCACGTGGACACTCTTTTGCTACAGTAGTATCTGAAAAAGCCTTAAACTATAAATGAGCCCAACTTCATTTTTAGGTTGCATAAGTTACAACAAGAGAAATTGAGGTTAAAGTACAATAGAAACTGAGGATAAGTGAACGTGCTAGTGCTGTCATTTACTATGATGGCAAGGTCCGTGACACCGAGAACGGCGTTGTTTTTTTATCGGAGAGCACAGCACGACTGTTTTTTAACCAAAACATAGATTTCACAGAACTTCGTAAAAGAATTAGGCGTAAAATCTTCGAAACAACGCCAATGAAAGTTTTGTCTATTAAGTATCGATTTTGTATTTTGGTTGATCCCGTGAGATATGACTCATTTGACATCAAAGGTCCTCGTAGCTTGGAGGCAATGGTGCAAACTCATCTTGCTAGTGGATCACCTTATTTTGAGTTATATGTACAATTTTCATCACCAATTGATGCATTTATGACCTTGACATCTAATGCTGTTTGAGAGGAATACACGACTCCTGCCCGACACTCCGTCAGTGGGTGGTAAAACACGGAAGCGCCCATGTTTAGTAGTTGTATGGAATACACAACCCCTGCATGACACTCCGTTG
Organism: Gossypium anomalum; assembly: GCA_025698475.1. Taxonomy (NCBI): domain Eukaryota; kingdom Viridiplantae; phylum Streptophyta; class Magnoliopsida; order Malvales; family Malvaceae; genus Gossypium; species Gossypium anomalum. The sequence goes on along the minus strand of CM046965.1, from coordinate 15,519,286 downwards.
GTGGATGGGACATGCACCTCGGTGGGTTGATGTTTGATACTGGAAATACGTACTGGGGAATGACATCAACTTCTAGTGGTTGGCAATCCACATCAGATTGAGGATATTATGAAACATCCAAAAGAAGGGATGATGTACTCCCTATGACATCTACCGGGAAGAGGACCTCGTTCGTTGCAGATGATGGTGGGTTGGATGATGAGTCCGATGTGGATCCACCTCGAGAGCTCAGCCCCGATGGTGCAGAAGTTGGATTATTTTCTGAACCGGAGCCTGTTCCAACCATACCTGAAGATGTTGAAGGGGGTTCAGATGAAGAAGAAGAAGATCCGAGATTCAGAGCATACCCGCCTTCAGTCCACATGCGTAATGTCGATCTATCTCAAGATGATGCGTTAGAGTTTCCAGATCTACCACAAAGAAGGCGTGACCGTACAAGTTCGTCATTAGATTTGGGTGAAATTAAAGTTGGTAGGGAGTTTTCTAATAAGGATAGTTTTCTTGCTGCATTGAAATAACATAGCATCATGAACGGGGTTAACTACAACGTGGTTAAATCCAAATCTGATAATTTTTAGGCCAAGTGTGCAGTGCAAGACAGTACGTGTTCATGGAAAATCATGGCATCGTTGAGGAAAAGGACAGGCTTCTGGGAGATAAAAAAGTACAAAGGTCCACATACATGTGTTAGCAGTAAAGTATCACTAGGTGTTTAGGGTTTTTGAATAAAACTATTATTACATAATGTTGCATTATTTAACATAGTTCGTTGACAGGTGTTTCACAAGATCTTCCCAAGATGGATTCAGATATAATTGCTAGCTTAATACTACCGACGCTGAACGTAGATCCGAAGACTTCAGTACTTGTCTTAATTGCCAATATTCATAGCCTATTGAAGCACACGCCCTCTTACTGCAAGGTTTGGATAGCTAAGCAGAAGGCATTGAAAAATATGTATGGTAGGTGGGACGTTTCATATAATGAAGTGTGGCAGTGGTGTCAGGTGCTAGAGAGATATGTCCCAGGTTACATAACAGACCTTGAAATGGCACCTGCATACTACAACGACTGATTGCTCCGTGGATGCCAAGTGTTCAAGCGTCTATTCTGGAGCTTTAAGCAATGTTGGGACACATTTATATACTGCAAGACATTGGTACAAATTGACGATACCTTTATGTATGGTAGATATACCTATCGGTTATTGCTAGCTGTGGCACAGGATGGCAGTAGGAGAATCAATCCAATTGTGTTTACAATAACACCGGGGGAGTCAGTTGATAACTGGGATTTCTTTCTTTTTAGGTTAAAGAGGTATGTCTGTCCCCAACCTGATATATGAATTATATCGAATCGGGGCACTAGAATACTAGCCAATTAAGTGACAAGGAAGCCAATGGCATCGCACACACCATCGTTATTGTCTAAGGCACATTGCGTCCAACTACTACTGGCAATATCGATCTACAACTGAACGACGACAAGTGTCTAACATGGTTATTTAATCTCTATTAATATAATTTCGTTTGAAATATTCAATTTATTCTGAATGGAAGAGTAGTATGTAATTTTCGTTATCAACTTATAATGGCAGGGTATGAGATAAGTAAGGACCATTTTCATGAGATGTTAGTGGTTTTGCATTCAGTTAACGAAGAAGGCGCAGACTACCTTTGTAACATACCTTTCGAACAGTGGACACAAGCATACGACGGCAGCCTACAATATGGTCATATAACCTCAAACCTGGCTAAATGCATAAATTCTGTTCTAAAAGGAACGTGTCATTTGCCAATAACAGCTGTTGTGCGAGAGACATGTTTTCGTTTAGCAGCACTATTTCTAAAGCGAGCAACGAGTTATAAAGGCCAAATGCAAGGAGGCCATGTATGGTGCGCAAAGGTATTGCGAGAGATTAACAAGGCGAAGGCACGAGCCAACACTATGCATACAGTCTGTCACGATCGCGACAACCTATGGTTTCATGTAACAGAGTTTGACAGACCGAACCAAGGTATTATTGGTGGGCAATATCGTGTACACTTGAGAAATAGGACATGCGACTGTGGGGTGTTTGACGCATTACGTTATCCATACGCTCATGTAATTGCAGCTTGCCAGAATCTTCATCTGGATCCCATGACATATGTCAACCAAGTGTACAAAATAGAATACATGTACAACGTGTGGAGACACGTATTCCCACTGATCCCAGATGAATGTAAGTGGCCGTCTGTATCGCTTGCTTCGTTTAAGCTGTTACTGGATAGAGAATTGCGTCGCAAACCAAAAGGTCAACCTTGCTCGACTAAAATACGTAACAATAAGGATATCCGAGAAAGAACGAACCAATAGAGGTTGTGCGGATGGTGTAGGAACCCAAGCCATATAACTCGATCATGTCCAAATCGGAATAGCTGATAGTTATTGTAATAAAATTATATTGCATTATTTATATTTTATTAAAAATATTGCAGTAGTCAAAATAACATTTATTTTAATAAAAATTATTGGCTAATTTAAAAGAGCATTTATTGTATTAAAATAAAAAAATGTAAAGTACAATTAAAATATTAAAAACAATTTTTATTTTATTATATGAAACTATACAAAAGAAAAGTTTCTACAAATATATTAAAAAAATCAATGTTGGTGCCGGTCGAAATCAGTGCCACATGGGGGTCGTCGATGGTTACGCGTTGGATTCCTCCTTGGTTTAGCTTCCAGCGAGGGTTGTGGTTGCTCCGGTGGGGATTGTTATTCCTCCGGCAGGGGATCTGGTTGTGGGTGTTGGGAGGATAACCCACATTGATAAAATAATGAGTGCGGAGGCGTTTGCATCACTCATGGTGTAGGTGTTTGAATCCCATAAGGCGATGGAGAATGGTAAAAGGAAGAGCTCCCCGACGGAGCCTCGTGCGATCCCTCATGCGACTGTGGCCTATTGATTGGCTGTTGACTCGGAGTAATTGGGAACGGAGATGAAATGGGCCATGCATTTCAACCTACCATAGGACTGGGAAAAGGAAACATAAAAGGGTTAGGATACACATAAGGGCTAGGATACGCACCTGGCATAATCTGAAAAGGCTGTGATATGGGTGTCATCGGTTGAAGTGTTGGCCCAGGTGGCTGTGTGGGCGCTGTTGATGGGCCCGGTGATTGTGTGGGTGCTGTTGATGGGCCCGCATCGTCATCCCTTCTTTTTGGATTTAAAAGGCCCCGTCGTTCCCTTTGTACACGAATTTGTCGTCGCCTCTCCTCTTCTGACAGTAAATATGGCTTGCCATGGATTCTAAATCATGACATGTATTTCGACACGCATGCTAACTCAAGAATGATGATCGGTTCTGGAGTAGGTATATAGTCATACTGATTTTCCTACATTTCAATATATTCTGACTAGTGTCTCGGCCAATCCGTATTCAGTAGCTGTAAGTCAACTTTGTGCTCATCATCGAGCACCTCAGGTTCCACGGGAATTTGTTGTCGGAATCCAAATTGTCGCAATACCCTATCTGACTGGTGCATCTCCATGATAGCATAGTTTACCAATGGGACCTTCACATGCCAAATGTTCGAATTTTGAAAAAATCCATCCGGAATTACTGCCCGAATTGCTGGATCCTCGTATGGTGTCCATTGAAACTATATGAACATGATAAAAATATTAGTTATATAGATAATACTAAATAATAAATACTAAATACTAAATATGAAACGACTATTTTATTATGCATATATATTTTATTTAATACTTACTTGTGCTTCTGACCGTTGGTCTAATAGAAGTCGTATATCTTCAAGAGATGTAGGTATTCCAGCATAACTCACCGAATGGTTCCATCTAATTAAATAATTTTTTAGCATACAATTATATTTTAAATCTACGTAATAATTGTAAAATCTAATATAAAATTTACCTCGTTATTAGTGGAAATGTATATGGGTGGTTCACTTGAGGACGTAAAAATGGAAAGTGAAACCGTGCCCATGATTGCAGTAGTGATAGGCATCCTCTGATTTTGGCTTTATTCGGTCGCATCGCCCCGTACATCTCCCGGTACAATGTTGCTAACACGGTAGGCCCCAAACTTAATTCACCTGTTACTCTAAAATCAACGAGTTTCAACAGCCATATCAGATGTACGCGGTTTCGTGACAAGTCCAGCATCAGATAACCTCCAATCATCTCAAGAATGTATGCCCGAGCATATCCTATTCTTTTTAATTCAATCGAATCATTATCCGGCTCTGAAAATGTGTCTCGTAACCAGCCCATCTCGATTCGACCTCCGTTAATTTTATCCGGAATAGCACCCAAAAGCTCGTAGCATACGGCCCCTCAATCAGCAGATTGAGCGGACCCGGTGACTATGTACCCATCAACCGGCAATCCCAATTGCAATTGCACGTCCTCTAGATTGATAGTACACTCTCCGAATGGAAGATGGAAAGTGTGCGTCTCGGGTCTCCTCCTCTCTATCAATGCACTGATTAATTTCGGGTCCAACTTGCACCCCCAGCCTATCGTGGCCACGTGTCAAAAACCTACTTCCTACAGGTAATTCTCTATCAACAGTGAGGAAGGGCTAGGCATATTACGAGCATAGCATTGCAATACCCGATCTACAGACTGTTATAAAAAAATTATAAAATAAATATTAATTAAAATTGCATAAATGAAAAAAAAATTAAATACTATTCAAAAATTAATTAAACTTATCACTTACCATAGTCATTTGATCGACGGAGAAGTGTTTCTTATCGGGAAGACGTAATGAACCGACCATTGCTAACACGATCAAATATTTTTGTAATTTAAAAAATAAAAGTAATTCAAAAAAAATTAAACACAGCTTTTTTGCAAAAATTAGAGACATCTTTGACAAAAATTGAGAGAAATTTGAGAGAATTTGGAAAGAATTTAGAGAGAATTGTTGTGAGAGGACTATTGTGTGAAAAAATAAAAGGGGGGAGGGGCCTTTTATAGTTTTTTTTTTTTTTTTTTTTTTTTTACCATTGGAGTTCAAACGATGAAGTGACCGTTGGAGCGGGCAAAACGCGTCCCTAGGGGACGTTTTATCCACGTCAGCACAAAGTGCGCCCTTAAGGAAGCGCTTTGTGCTGACGTTGACAAAACGCTCCCCTAGGGACGCATTTTGTTGACATGCACACTAACTTCGTGTTGACGTGGATGCACTTTCGAGGAAAATGGTCATTTCCCGTAAATAATAAAAAAGTTGGACCATTTCGGTAAATAACAAAAAAATAAGGCTTTTTTTTAGTAAATAGCCCGATTATCTAGAGCTTTATTCATAGCTAATTCATAATAAATGCTTATAGATTTTCAAAACGCAGCTGAGAAATAAGAGATAAATGGAACAAAGAGAGATAGAAAGCAAATATACATACCTTAGCTAGAAATATGACCCAAATTGTAGCACTGTACTTAGCCATTGGAGACTACATCTTCCAATAGTTCCTCAAATTTTATGGCCGAGAAAGGGTTTGACAATAGAAGAGATTGATGACTAACGGCTTCAACAACTTGTTGCATGGTTGGCCAAAGTTGGGGATTGCCATTCAAGCATGTGATTGCTATCTTCATCCAAAAAATCCAAAAACTGTCGTGCCTTTATGACAAAAAGTTCAAATTTGGATACATATGCCAAAAGCTTTTGATATTTTTTCTGTGAAATTGTTTCCATCAAGCCTAACTTTGAAGAATAGAGAGTGTAATGGCCCATTTTGGCCCAGGCCCATCAATAAATAAAAAACCAAAATAAAATTAAAATTAAATAACAGTCCAAGTTTAATGTTACATGCCCAATTTATAAACCCAAACTTAAAACCCAAAATAAAAAAATCCTAAGCCCAATTAATAGGCCCACAAGCTAAACAATTTCCGCAAAAGCAAGAAACCCTAGCCTTCAACGCTGTTTTCCCCTTTTCACGTGCACACCTCTTGAGGCTCCTCGTCCCGAGACTGACACGCCTTGGCCGCCGTTTTACCAAAATAGCAAAGGACGCCTCTTCTCCTTCATTGACCGAGCAAACCTGCAAAAAGGACACAAAAAAAAACACAGAAACAGAGCAGCAAAGAAACAACATAGAAACAGTGGCCAACAAACAGTAGAAAAATGAAAAAAAAATAGTGTATAATGAACAGTAAATATTGGCTATAAAAACCATTACTAGATTGTAATCTTTTTTTTTCACGGAGAAATACAAAAAAGAATCAAAAAACAGAAAAAGAGAGAAAAAATTAAAACTATAGTTTTATCCAAAGGTATATTTTCACTTTTTTCATAGCCTATTTATTTCGAATATAGTGTACATACATATATATATATATATAAATACAAATTTTTTACCTTTTTCGACAATCGGGGAAGACGAAATCGAAAAGTTTCTTTGATTTCTTTTGATTTTTGTGAGGCTCTTGGGTATTTTGAGTTCAGATCTGGACCAGGGATGGTAAAACGATAAAAAAAAAAGGGCTATTTTTTTACTCCCTGGCCACCGTGGATGGTAGCACCGTTGTCGATGACCGATGGCCAAAAATCGGAGGGGCCAGAGAGAAATCAAAGCCCCCTATTTTTTTTAAAAAAAAAGAGCAGAATGAGATTTCTTTAAAAAAACTTCAGCTTTTATAAACCTTATAAACGGCGTCGTTTTAGGGTCGATTCTAATAGCCCAAAACAGCGTCGTTTCACCTAGGATCCGCGCACCGACCCAACCCTCAAAGGATCCGCGTGTTTTCTTAGCGCATGGGATATTTGCGCTCCTGATCCTTCCGCTTTTATGGCCTATTGCAATTTAGTCCTTTTTCTTTTTTTCTTTTTAATTTTACCCTATAATTATATTTCTATTTCATTTTAGTCCCCTTGGGAATGACATCGTTTTGGGGACAGGGAATAATTTTCCAGTTAGTCCTTCCTCTTTTACATTCGTTCAATTTCAGTCCTCATTCGATTTCATTCATTATGATCTGTGCCTTTAATTTTGTTTTGATTTCAATTCAGTCCTTTGTTCGATTAATTTCATTATTTATATATTAATTTATTTATTATTCGTCACTTTTTAAATACCTAATGTTAATATTATTTATATATGTTTTATATATTTATTTTTCTTTATTTTTCTTAAATACCTAAATCTAATAGTATTCATATCTATTATATTTATTTATTCATTTCTTCATTATTCTTTTATCTTTTAAATATTTAAATGTAATATTATTTATATTTATTTTATCAATTTATTTATTTATTTATCATTCTTTTACTTTTAAAATATTTAAATTTAATATTATGTTTATTTATTTTATCTATTTACTCATTTATTTATTATTCTTTTACTTTTTAAATGCTTAAATTTAATATTGTTTATAGTTGTTTTATCTATTTATTCACTTATTTATTCTTTTACTTTTAAAACATTTAAATTCGATATTATTCATACTTGTTTTATCAATTTATTTATTTATTTATTCTTTTCCTTTTTTAAATACTTCAATTTAATTATATTTGTTTTATCTATTCATCAACTTATTATTCTTTCTTTAAAATTCGACACCACTTATATTCATTAACCACCTTTCACTTTCATTTTCATTTATTTATTTATTTATTTTGAGTTACTTTATTTATTATGTTGTGATGTCATAAATTAATTTTCTTATTACCGCTATATTCACATTATAGTATTTATCCATTTACTTGTTATTTATCATTCTAATATAAATGTCCTACCCATATAGCTACTTCACATTACTTCATTATCATTATGTTATATGCTACATTTAACATATTTGTCCGTTTCTACACTATACCCAAATAAACTAAATATACATCACTTTAAACGTTATATTATTTTTTTTACTCGATGCGTAAAAGGAAAATTTCAAAACTAAGACAATGTTTTTATTTAAAGATTCGAGAAATCAGCCCTAACTTACGGGGTTTGATTTTTTTTAACCTAAATAACCGAACATCTTTTTAAAACTAAAATACGTGAGACTTAAAACAATAATTGAATAAGGAATAATTTTATATTTGAGAATTTGAGATGTCTTGTCCTAACTTACGGGTTTTGATTTTTTTTGAACCTAAATAACCGAACATCTTTTTAAAACTAAATTAAATACGTGAGACTTAAAACAATAATTGAATAAGGAGCAATTTTATATTTGAGAATTTGAGATGTCGTGTCCTAACTTACGGGACATGGCCTTTTTTGTTATCTCAAAATAAAAAGGCTTCTTATATAAGTTTTGATTTAACTAAATGATTCAAATTAAAAGAGAGATCGAATTTTAAATTCTTTTCGAATTTTTACCTTTCGACATTAAGACATTAATTAATCAATTAGGTACCAATTTTGGGTATTACGAGGGTGCTAATCCTTCCTCGTACATAACCGACTCCCGAACCCATTTCCTGAATTTCTTAGACCAAAACCGTTGTTTTAGTAAATCAAGTCATTTATTAAAAATGATCAATTTACGAGGTGATCTGATCACACTTCATAAAAAA